>CM019693.1:40646311-40998811 GCA_009760885.1 Achatina immaculata
ATTCTTTTAACTTCTGCTTTTATTTTTTAGTCTTCTTCTTTTATTCTTTTAACTTCTGCTTTTATTGTTTTAGTCTTCTTTTATTTTTTTACTTCGGCTTTTACTTTTTTAGTCTTCTTTTATTCTTTTAGCTTCTGCTTTTATTGTTTTAGTCTTCTTTTATTCTTTTACTTCTGCTTTTATTTTTTTACTCTTCTTTTATTCTTTTACCTTCTGCTTTTATTGTTTTAGTCTTTTCTTTTATTCTTTTATTCTTTTAACTTCTGCTTTTATTGTTTTAGTCTTCTTCTTTTATTCTTTTACCTTCTGCTTTTATTGTTTTAGTCTTCTTCTTTTATTCTTTTAACTTCTGCTTTTATTGTTTTAGTATTCTTCTTTTATTCTTTTACCTTCTGCTTTTATTGTTTTAGTCTTCTTCTTTTATTCTTTTAACTTCTGCTTTTATTTTTAGTCTTCTTTTTTTATTCTTTTACCTTCTGCTTTTATTGTTTTAGTCTTCTTTTATTCTTTTACTTCTGCTTTTACTTTTTTAGTCTTCTTTTATTCTTTTAACTTCTGCTTTTATTGTTTTAGTCTTCTTTTATTCTTTTACTTCTGCTTTTACTTTTTTAGTCTTCTTTTATTCTTTTACCTTCTGCTTTTATTGTTTTAGTCTTCTTCTTTTATTCTTTTAACTTCTGCTTTTATTGTTTTAGTCTTCTTCTTTTATTCTTTTACCTTCTGCTTTTATTGTTTTAGTCTTATTCTTTTATTCTTTTACCTTCTGCTTTTATTGTTTTAGTCTTCTTCTTTTATTCTTTTACCTTCTGCTTTTATTGTTTTAGTCTTCTTCTTTTATTCTTTTAACTTCTGCTTTTATTTTTTAGTCTTCTTCTTTTATTCTTTTAACTTCTGCTTTTATTGTTTTAGTCTTCTTTTATTCTTTTAGTCTTCTGCTTCTTCTTCTTAAGGCTATTTCTTTATCTCTCCTCTCTCTTTATTCAGCCTTCCAGCTGCTTAATTCACTTTTGTCTCTCCTCTGCCTTCTGGCTGTTTCTTTCACTTTCATCTGTCTTTCATCAGCCTTCCGGCTGTTTCGTTCACTCTCCTCTGTCTTTGCTCAGCATTCCAGCTGTTTCATTCACTCTACTCTGTCATTCCTCAGAATGCCGGCTATTCATACATTCTTCTGTGTCTTTTCTCATCCTTCCGGCTTTTTCATTCACTCTTCTTTGTCTGTTGTCAGCCATCCGGCTGTTTCATTCACTCTCCTCTGTTTTTTCCTAGCCTTCCAGCTGTTTCATTCACTCTCCTCTATCCTTGCTCAGCCTTCCAGCTGTTTCATTCACTCTCCTCTGTCTCTCCTTAGCATTCTGGTTGCTACCTTTACTCTCCTCTGTCTTTTTCTCAGCCTTCCGGCTGTTTCATTCATTCTCCTCTGACTTTCCTCAGCCTTCCGGTTGTCTTATTCACTTTCCTCTGTCTTTCCCCAGCTTTCTGGCTGTTTCATTCCCACTTTATCTTTCCTCAGCGTTCTGGCTGTTTCATTCCCACTTTATCTTTCCTCAGCATTCTGGCTGTTTCATTCACACTCCGTCTTTGCTCAGCCTTCTGGTTTTTTTCATTCACTCTCCTCTGTCTCTCCTTAGCATTCTGGTTGCTACCTTTACTCTCCTCTGTCTTTCCTCAGTCAGGCATATCTCCTGATCCTGAGAAGGTCAGAGCCACTGCCGAAATGCTGTCTCCTTCGAATGTGAAGGAGATGCCTTCTTTTCTGGGGACGTGTAGTCATTCTAGACGTTTCATTCCCCATTTTTCGGACATTGTGGCTCCCATAGTAGACCTCACCAAGAAGGGTCATAGATTCAAATGGCATTGGAGCCTTTGAAGTATCACCTTGCGAAGGTACTGCTTCTCTTGCATCCTTATTTGCACAAACCACTTGCCTTGTATACAGATGCCTCCAATGTTGCGGTTGGAGCCTGTTTAGTGCAGACGGCTTCCACTTCTGATGGGCTCTCAGTTGAAGAGCCATTATATTTCCTTTCGCAGAAGCTGTCGCTCTCTCAGACCAAGTGGTCCACTTTCGAAAGAGAAGCGTACGCTGTCCATTACGCCACGCAGAAGTTGAGATATTTTCTGGCGAATAGACACTTCGCTGTGAAGTCTGGCCACAGAACCTTGGTGGATACATTCCTCAGTTGGCAGGAGATGTCAGACATCAAGTTGCAGAGGTGGTTTGCTAACCTCCGCACCACGGACTTTTTCGAGATGTTGTTTCATCTGGGTGCGAGGAATCAAGCTTAGCACTTTTCCATGGTACCACCTCTGTACCAGTACCAGCTCATGTTTCATTCACTCTACTCTGTCTTTCCTCAGCCTTCTGGCTGTTTCATTCCCACTTTATCTTTCCTCAGCATTCTGGCTGTTTCATTCCCACTTTATCTTTCCTCAGCATTCTGGCTGTTTCATTCACACTCCGTCTTTGCTCAGCCTTCTGGTTTTTTTCATTCACTCTCCTCTGTCTTTCCTCAGCCTTCTGGTTTTGTCTTCTGCTTCTTCTTCTTAAGGCTATTTCTTTATCTCTCCTCTCTCTTTATTCAGCCTTCCAGCTGCTTAATTCACTTTTGTCTCTCCTCTGCCTTCTGGCTGTTTCTTTCACTTTCATCTGTCTTTCATCAGCCTTCCGGCTGTTTCGTTCACTCTCCTCTGTCTTTGCTCAGCATTCCAGCTGTTTCATTCACTCTACTCTGTCATTCCTCAGAATGCCGGCTATTCATACATTCTTCTGTGTCTTTTCTCATCCTTCCGGCTTTTTCATTCACTCTTCTTTGTCTGTTGTCAGCCATCCGGCTGTTTCATTCACTCTCCTCTGTTTTTTCCTAGCCTTCCAGCTGTTTCATTCACTCTCCTCTATCCTTGCTCAGCCTTCCAGCTGTTTCATTCACTCTCCTCTGTCTCTCCTTAGCATTCTGGTTGCTACCTTTACTCTCCTCTGTCTTTTTCTCAGCCTTCCGGCTGTTTCATTCATTCTCCTCTGACTTTCCTCAGCCTTCCGGTTGTCTTATTCACTTTCCTCTGTCTTTCCCCAGCTTTCTGGCTGTTTCATTCCCACTTTATCTTTCCTCAGCGTTCTGGCTGTTTCATTCCCACTTTATCTTTCCTCAGCATTCTGGCTGTTTCATTCACACTCCGTCTTTGCTCAGCCTTCTGGTTTTTTTCATTCACTCTTCTGTCTCTACTAGGCATTCTTGATTTTTACTTCACTCTCCTCTGTCTTTCCTCAGTCAGGCATATCTCCTGATCCTGAGAAGGTCAGAGCCACTGCCGAAATGCTGTCTCCTTCGAATGTGAAGGAGATGCCTTCTTTTCTGGGGACGTGTAGTCATTCTAGACGTTTCATTCCCCATTTTTCGGACATTGTGGCTCCCATAGTAGACCTCACCAAGAAGGGTCATAGATTCAAATGGCATTGGAGCCTTTGAAGTATCACCTTGCGAAGGTACTGCTTCTCTTGCATCCTTATTTGCACAAACCACTTGCCTTGTATACAGATGCCTCCAATGTTGCGGTTGGAGCCTGTTTAGTGCAGACGGCTTCCACTTCTGATGGGCTCTCAGTTGAAGAGCCATTATATTTCCTTTCGCAGAAGCTGTCGCTCTCTCAGACCAAGTGGTCCACTTTCGAAAGAGAAGCGTACGCTGTCCATTACGCCACGCAGAAGTTGAGATATTTTCTGGCGAATAGACACTTCGCTGTGAAGTCTGGCCACAGAACCTTGGTGGATACATTCCTCAGTTGGCAGGAGATGTCAGACATCAAGTTGCAGAGGTGGTTTGCTAACCTCCGCACCACGGACTTTTTCGAGATGTTGTTTCATCTGGGTGCGAGGAATCAAGCTTAGCACTTTTCCATGGTACCACCTCTGTACCAGTACCAGCTCATGTTTCATTCACTCTACTCTGTCTTTCCTCAGCCTTCTGGCTGTTTCATTTACTCTCCTCTGTGTTTACTCAGCCTTTCGGCTGTTTCAATCACTCTCTTTTATCTTACCTCAGCCTTTTGGCCGTTTTATTCACTCTCCTCTGTCTTTCCTCAGCCTTCCGGCTTTTTCATTCACTCTCCTCTGTCTGGTTTTGGCCACCCAGCTGTTTCATTCACTCTGCTCTATTTTTGCTTAGCCTTCCGGCTGTTTCATTCACTCTCCTCAGCCTTCCGGCTGTTTCATTCACTCTCCTGTCTTTCCTGAGTCTTCCGGCTGTTTCATTCACACTCTTCTGTCTTTTATCAGCCTACTTATTCTTTCAGTCACTCTCCTTTCTATTGCCTCAGCCTTCCGGCTGTTTCATTCACTCTCCTCTGCCTTTGCTCAGCCTTCTGGCTCTTTCCTTTACTCTGTGTTTCCTTAACTCTCTTCTGTTTTTCCTCAGCCTTTCGGCTGCTTCATTCACTATCCTCTGTCTTTCCTCAGCCCTTCGGCTGTTTCGTTCACTCTCCTTTGTTTCTCCCTAGCCTTCCGGCTGTTTCATTTGCTCTCCTCTTTCCTTCCTCAGCGTTCAGGCTGTTTTATTAACTCCCCTCTGTCTTTACTCAGCCCTCCAACTGCTTCTTCACTCTCCTCCTCCTTTTCTAGCCCTTTGTCTGCTTTATTTAGCCTTTTTTTTATTATTTTAGCTTCTGATTTTATGTTTTTAGTCTTCTTTTATTCTTTTAGTTTTCTTTTATTCTTTTAGCTTCTTCTTTTAATGTTTTAGTCTTCTTCTTTTATTCTTTTACCTTCTGCTTTTATTGTTTTAGTCTTCTTTTTTATTCTTTTACCTTCTGCTTTTATTCTTTTAGTCTTCTTTTATTCTTTTACTTCTGCTTTTACTTTTTTAGTCTTCTTTTATTCTTTTAGCTTCTTCTTTTATTGTTTTAGTCTTCTTCTTTTATTCTTTTACCTTCTGCTTTTATTTTTTAGTCCTCTTCTTTTATTCTTTTACCTTCTGCTTTTATTTTTTAGTCTTCTTCTTTTATTCTTTTAGTCTTCTTCTTTTATTGTTTTAGTCTTCTTCTTAAGGCTATTTCTTTATCTCTCCTCTCTCTTTATTCAGCCTTCCAGCTGCTTAATTCACTTTTGTCTCTCCTCTGCCTTTGCTCAGCCTTCTGGCTGTTTCTTTCACTTTCATCTGTCTTTCATCAGCCTTCCGGCTGTTTCGTTCACTCTCCTCTGTCTTTCATCAGCCTTCCAGCTGTTTCGTTCACTCTACTTTGTCATTCCTCAGAATGCCGGCTATTCATACATTCTTCTGTGTCTTTTCTCAGCCTTCCGGCTTTTTCATTCATTCTCCTCTGTCTTTTCTCAGCCTTCTGGCTGTTTCATTCATTCTCCTCTGTCTTTTCTCAGCCTTCTTTTTTCTTTTAACTTCTTCTTTTAGCTTCTGCTTTTACTTTTTTAGTCTTCTTTTATTCTTTTAGCTTCTGCTTTTAGATTTTAGTCATCTTTTTTTATTCTTTTACCTTCTGCTTTTATTCTTCAGTCTTCTTTTATTCTTTTACTTCTGCTTTTACTTTTTTAGTCTTCTTTTATTCTTTTAGCTTCTTCTTTTACTGTTTTAGTCTTCTTCTTTTACTCTTTTAGCTTCTGCTTTTATTTTTTTATTCCTCTTCTTTTATTCTTTTAGCTTCTGCTTTTAATTTTTTAGACTTCTTCTTTTATTCTTCTAGTCTTCTTCTTTTTAAGGCTATTTCATTATCTCTCCTCTCTCTTTATTCAGCCTTCCAGCTGCTTAATTTACTCTCTTCTGTCTCTCCTCAGCCTTCTGGCTGTTTCTTTCACTTTCATCTGCTTCCATCGGCCTTTCGGCTGTTTCGTTCACTCTCCTCTGTCTTTGCTCAGCATTCCAGCTGTTTCATTCACTCTACTCTGTCATTCCTCAGAATGCCGGCTATTCATACATTCTTCTGTGTCTTTTCTCAGCCTTCCGGTTTTTTCATTCATTCTCCTCTGTCTTTTCTCAGCTTTCTGGCTTTTTCATTCATTCTCCTCTGTCTTTTCTCAGCCTTCCGGCTGTTTTTTTCACTCTCCTCTGTCTCTCCTTAGCATTCTGGTTGCTACCTTTACTCTCCTCTGTCTTTTCTCAGCCTTCTGGCTTTTTCATTCATTCTCCTCTGTCTTTTCTCAGCCTTCCGGCGGTTTCATTCATTCTCTTCTGACTTTCCTCAGCCTTATGGCTGTCTTATTCACTTTCCTCTGTCTTTTCTCAGCGTTCTGGCTGTTTCATTCACACTCCATCTTTGCTCAGCCTTCTGGTTTTTTTTCATTCACTCTCCTCTGTCTTTCCTCAGTCAGGCATATCTCCTGATCCTGAGAAGGTCAGAGCCACTGCCGAAATGCTGTCTCCTTCGAATGTGAAGGAGATGCTTTCTTTTCTGGGGACGTGTAGTCATTCATTCCCCATTTTTCGGAGATTGTGGCTCCCATAGTAGACCTCACCAAGAAGGGTCATAGGTTCAAATGGTCTCCAGTTTGTCAAATGGCATTGGAGCCTTTGAAGTATCACCTTGCGAAGGTACTGCTTCTCTTGCATCCTTATTTGGAGAAACCACTTGCCCTGTATACAGATGCCTCCAATGTTGCGGTTGGAGCCTGTTTAGTGCAGACGGCTTCCACTTCTGATGGGCTCTCAGTTGAAGAGCCATTATATTTCCTTTCGCAGAAGCTGTCGCTCTCAGACCAAGTGGTCCACTTTCAAAAGAGAAGCGTATGTTGTCCATTACGCCACGCAGAAGTTGAGATATTTTCTGGCGAATAGACACTTCGCTGTGAAGTCTGGCCATAGAACCTTGGTGGATACATTCCTCAGTCGGCAGGAGATGTCAGACATCAAGTTGCAGAGGTGGTCTGCTAACCTCCGCACCATGGACTTCGAGATGTTGTTTCATCTGAGTGCGAGGAATCAAGCTTTAGCAATTTTCAATGGTACCACCTCTGTACCAGTACCAGCTCATGTTTCATTCACTCTCCTCTGTGTTTACTCAGCCTTTCGGCTGTTTCAGTCACTCTCCTTTATCTTTCCTCTGCCTTCTGGCTGTTTTATTCACTCTCCTCTGTCTTTCCTCAGCCTTCCAGCTGTTTCATTCATTCTCCTCGCTCTTTCATCAGCTTTCCGGCTGCTTAATTCACTATCTTGTCTTTCTCAGCCTTCTGGCTGTTTCATTATCACTCCTCTCTCTTTACTCAGCCTTTCGGCTGTTTCGTTCACTCTCCTCTGTCTTTGCTCAGCATTCCAGCTGTTTCATTCACTCTACTCTGTCATTCCTCAGAATGCCGGCTATTTGTACATTCTTCTGTGTCTTTCCTCAGCCTTCCGGCTTTTTCATTCACTCTCCTCAGTCTGGTTTTGGCCATCCAGCTGTTTCATTCACTCTGCTCTATCTTTGCTTAGCCTTCTGGCTGTTTCATTCATTCTCCTAAGCCATTCCAGCTGTTTCATTCACATTCTTCTGTATTTTATCAGCCTACTTGTTCTTTCAGTCACTCTCCTTTCTATTGCTTCAGCCTTCCGGCTGTTTCATTCACTCTCCTCTGCCTTTGCTGAGCCTTCTGGCTGTTTCATTTGCTCTGCTCTGTCCTTCCTCAGCCTTCAGGCTGTTTTACTAACTCTCCTTTGTCTTTACTCAGCCCTCCAGCTGCTTCTTCTCTCTCCTCCTCCTTCTCTAGCCCTTTGGCCGCTTTATTTAGTCTTCTTCTTTTATTCTTTTAGCTTCTGCTTTTATTTTTTTAGTCTTCCTCTTTCATTCTTTTAGCTTCTGTTTTTTTTTTTTTTTAGTTCTTTTCCTTTATTATTTTACCTTACGTTTTTATTTTTTTTAGACCTCTTCTTTTATTCTTTAACTTCTGCTTTTATTTTTTAGTCTTCTTTTTTTATTCTTTTAGATTCTGCTTTTATGTTTTTACTCCTCTTCTTTTATTGTATTAGCTTCTGCTTTTATTTTTTTTTACTTGTCATCTTTTATTCTTTTATCTACTGCTTTTATTCTTTAGTCTTCTTTTATTCCTTTACTTCTGCTTTTACTTTTTTAGTCTTCCTCTATTCTTTTAGCTTCTTCTTTTATTTTTTTAGTCCTTTTCTTTTATTCTTTTACCTTCTGCTTTTATATTTTAGTCTTCTTATTTTATTCTTTTACCTTCTGCTTTTATTCTTCAGTCTTCTTTTATTCTTTTACTTCTGGTTTTACTTTTTTTTAGTCTTCTTTTATTCTTTTAGCTTCTTCTTTTATTGTTTTAGTCTTCTTCTTTTATTCTTTTAACATCGTCTTTTATATTTTTAGTCGTCTTCTTTTAATATTTTAGCTTCTGCTTTTACTTTTTTTTAGTCTTCTTCTTTTATTCTTTTAACTTCTGCTTTTATTTTTTACTTCTCTTCTTTTATTCTTTTAGCTTCTGCTTTTATTTTTTTAGTCCTCTTCTTTTATTCTTTTAGCTTCTGCTTTTATTTTTTAGTCTCTTCTTTTATTTTTTTACTTCGCTTTTACTTTTTTAGTCTTCTTATTTTATTCTTTAGTCTTCTTTTTTTATTCTTTTACCTTCTGATTTTATTGTTTTTAGTCATCTTCTTTTATTCTTTTATCTTCTGCTTTTATTTTTTAGTCTTCTTTTTTTATTCTTTTATCTTCTGCTTTTAGTAGACCTCACCAAGAAGGGTCATAGGTTCAAATGGTCTCCAGTTTGTCAAATGGCATTGGAGCCTTTGAAGTATCACCTTGCGAAGGTACTGCTTCTCTTGCATCCTTATTTGGAGAAACCACTTGCCCTGTATACAGATGCCTGTTGGAGCCTGTTTAGTGCAGACGGCTTCCACTTCTGATGGGCTCTCAGATGAAGAGCCATTATATTTCCTTTCACAGAAGCTGTCGCTGTCTCAGACCAAGTGGTCCACTTTCGAAAGAGAAGCGTATGCTGTCCATTACGCCACGCAGAAGTTGAGATATTTTCTGGCGAATAGACACTTCGCTGTGAAGTCTGGCCACAGAACCTTGGTGGATACATTCCTCAGTTGGCAGGAGATGTCAGACATCAAGTTGCAGAGGTGGTTTGCTAACCTCCGTACCATGGACTTCGAGATGTTGTTTCATCTGGGTGCGAGGAATCAAGCTTTAGCACTTTTCGATGGTACCAGCTCATGTTTCATTTACTCTCCTCTGTGTTTACTCAGCCTTTCGGCTGTTTCAGTCACTCTCCTTTATCTTTCCTCAGCCTTCTGGCTGTTTTATTCACTCTCCTCTGTCTTTCCTCAGCTTTCTAGCTGTTTTATTCATTCTCCTCGCTCTTTCATCAGCTTTCCGGCTGCTTAATTCACTATCTTGTCTTTCTCAGCCTTCTGGCTGTTTCATTATCACTCCTCTCTCTTTACTCAGCCTTTCGGCTGTTTCGTTCACTCTCCTCTGTCTTTGCTCAGCATTCCAGCTGTTTCATTCACTCTACTCTGTCATTCCTCAGAATGCCGGCTATTTGTACATTCTTCTGTGTCTTTCCTCAGCCTTCCGGCTTTTTCATTCACTCTCCTCAGTCTGGTTTTGGCCATCCAGCTGTTTCATTCACTCTGCTCTATCTTTGCTTAGCCTTCTGGCTGTTTCATTCATTCTCCTAAGCCATTCCAGCTGTTTCATTCACATTCTTCTGTATTTTATCAGCCTACTTGTTCTTTCAGTCACTCTCCTTTCTATTGCTTCAGCCTTCCGGCTGTTTCATTCACTCTCCTCTGCCTTTGCTGAGCCTTCTGGCTGTTTCATTTGCTCTGCTCTGTCCTTCCTCAGCCTTCAGGCTGTTTTACTAACTCTCCTTTGTCTTTACTCAGCCCTCCAGCTGCTTCTTCTCTCTCCTCCTCCTTCTCTAGCCCTTTGGCCGCTTTATTTAGTCTTCTTCTTTTATTCTTTTAGCTTCTGCTTTTATTTTTTTAGTCTTCCTCTTTCATTCTTTTAGCTTCTTCTTTTATTTTTTTTTACTTCGCTTTTATTTTTTAGTCCTTTTCTTTTATTCTTTTACCTTCTACTTTTATTGTTTTATTCTTCTTTTATTTTTTAGACCTCTTCTTTTATTCTTTAACTTCTGCTTTTATTTTTTAGTCTTCTTTTTTTATTCTTTTAGATTCTGCTTTTATGTTTTTACTCCTCTTCTTTTATTGTATTAGCTTCTGCTTTTATTTTTTTTTACTTGTCATCTTTTATTCTTTTATCTACTGCTTTTATTCTTTAGTCTTCTTTTATTCCTTTACTTCTGCTTTTACTTTTTTAGTCTTCCTCTATTCTTTTAGCTTCTTCTTTTATTTTTTTAGTCCTTTTCTTTTATTCTTTTACCTTCTGCTTTTATATTTTAGTCTTCTTATTTTATTCTTTTACCTTCTGCTTTTATTCTTCAGTCTTCTTTTATTCTTTTACTTCTGGTTTTACTTTTTTTTAGTCTTCTTTTATTCTTTTAGCTTCTTCTTTTATTGTTTTAGTCTTCTTCTTTTATTCTTTTAACATCGTCTTTTATATTTTTAGTCGTCTTCTTTTAATATTTTAGCTTCTGCTTGTAATTTTTTTGTAGCCCTCTTATTTTAAACTTCTGCTGTTATATTTTTAGTCCTGTTCTTTTATTCTTTTAGCTTCTGCTTTTATTTTTTTTAGTCCTCTTCTTTTATTCTTTTAGCTTCTGCTTTTATTTTGTAGTCTCTTCTTTTAATTTTTTTTAGCTTCTACTTTTATTTTATTAAGTCCTCTTTCTTTATTATTTTACCTTGTGTTTTTATTTTTTAGACCTCTTCTTTTATTCTTTTATCTTCTGCTTTTATTTTTTAGTCTTCTTGTTTTATTATTTTATCTTCGTTTTTATTTTTTAGCCTTCTTCTTTTATTCGCTTGCGTACTAACACTACTAACCTTTCTTTCAGTTTCACACTTGTGTGCTAACAGTACTAACCTTTCATTCAGTTTCTCGCTTGTATGTTAACGATACTAACATTTTTTTCAGTTTCACACTTGCATGCTAACAGTACTAACCTTTCTTTCAGTTTCTCGCTTGTATATTAACAATACTAACCTTTCTTTCAGTATCACACTTGCATGCTAACAGTACTAACCTTTCTTTCACTTTCTCGCTTGTGTGCTAACAATACTAATCTCTCTTTCTGTTTCTCACGTGCATGCTAACAATACTAATCTTTCTTTCAGTTTCACACTTGCGTGATAACAGTACTAACTTTTCTTTCAGTTTCTTACTTGTATGTTAACTATACTAACATTTCTTTCAGTTTCTCACTTGCGTGCTAACAATACTAACATTTCTTTCAGTTTCTTGCTTATGTGCTAACAATATTAATCTTTCTTTGTTTCTCACCTACATGCTAACAATGCTAACTTTTCTTTCAGTTTCTCACTTGCGTGCTAACAATACTAATCTTTCTTTGTTTCTCATGTGCATGCTAACAATGCTAACTTTTCTTTCAGCTTCTCGCTTGCATGCTAACAATACTAACCTTTCTTTGTTTCTCACGTGCATGCTAACAATGCTAACTTTTCTTTAAGTTTCTTGCTTGCGTGCTAACAATACTAACCTTTCTTTGTTTCTCACGTGAATGCTAACAATGCTAACCTTTCTTTGTTTCTCACGTGCATGCTAACAATGCTAACCTTTCTTTCAGTTTCTCACGTGCATGCTAACAATACTAACCTTTCTTTCAGTTTCTCACTTGCGTGCTAACAATATTAACCTTTCTTTCAGTTTCATGCTTGCTTTCTAACAATACTAACTTTCTCCCGATGTGTCTCTACCTTGCCGTGGTGGGAGAGCTTGTGTTTCCAAAAAACGATGAAGAGCTATCCTGATGCTAGGAAGTTTGAGTTGTTGGAAACAGACAAAGAGAGACACTTAAACTCATATGCATTAACATCTCTAATACTAATACTTTAATAGTAACACTAACATAATAGCAACCTAAACTAACATAAACCAAAACATTCTTATCTAAAACAAAACTAATTTAGCATAACATGACATGATATATAACACAACAACATAACTTTCACATAACCTCACATCACCTATCATAACATTATAACTTTGCATAACTGATTTAACCTAATTTTAATTCACAGTAACCTTTTTCTTTTTTGTTTTGGATTTTCACTTTTTTTGTCAACCCCTTTCTCTTGTTTTTTTTTCTCATTCTATTTTTACACTTTTCCTGCCTTTTTTTTTTTAGTGCCTCCAGTTCATACTGATGTCCAAAGAGCTGTAGGCATTAATGAGGTAAGTACTAGCACAGTTGAGAGAAACATCAGCAAGTTTACCAGGTAGTAGCTGGACATCAGGCTTGATGGACATAGCACTTTACTGCATGAAGATCAAGCTGCACTAACCTCTCAGGTCTGTGGCAGAGGAGGAAAAGCAGCATCAGTTCTAGAAAACAGTTGGCCATAGTACTGGGAAGGAGCGGCAGTAGACTGAGCCTCATGGAAAATGACTGTGTAAGGGTTCAGTGCTTTCTGGGGAGGTATTGAAGACCAAATTTGTGCTTCGGCTGTGGTTGATTATTCTGATCCAGTACTGGTAGAATCACTCATGTGAAAATACTCTTCACATAGACATGGGTGGAGGTTGTATATGAGGATTCGTTTTTGTTGAACTTCACTGATATCTCTGGCAGCTCAGAAGTTCATCTCAAACATAGCAAATAATGCAGCACAACACTCAGAGATGAAGACATCAGGGCAGAGTTACAAAAGGCAGGGAAAGGAAAGAATTTGGATATAGTATTTCACTTAATCCTTCCAAAATGAGTCAAGATGTTGTCTTTTTTTTAAAAGCCATGAAGGTAAAGAAAAAAACAGAGTCAGAGAGAGAGAGAGAGAAAAGATTCAGGGAAAACCTTATCAGATCAGAGGAAGATGGGAAAGTTACAGGACATATCAGATTGAAATATGGAAAGATGAAAGAAAGCATTGGGTAACGTATTTGATCAATTATAAGAGGGTCTCACATGCAAAATGACTGAATATTTGAAGGTGTTTTTGCAAGAAAAATGAGCTTGCATATAAGATGGGTTCACATTTATGTCCTTGGTATTTTAAGTGAACAGTGAAGTTGAGGAGATAGGTATAGATGAGTTATGGAATTCTTACAGCACAGCCATAATCACAGCAGCAAAAGTAAGCGCTGGATTGGAAAAACCACATAGGAAAGCATGGATATCAGATAAAACATGGAAGTATATACATGAAAGACGAGCAGTCAAATTAGACATGTTGAATGCAAAAGCAGATCATGAAAGAGATTCGGCAAAAGCAAAATACAAAAAAATAGACAAGAAAGTAAAAAGTTCAGCTAGAAGGGATAAAAGAGAATACATAGACAATATGGCGAAAGAGGCAGAAAAAGCAGCAAAAACAGGAGACAACAAAACTTTATATAACATACAAAAGAGGCTAACAGGTACTATTACATCTAAAGAAAGACCAATCCTTAGCAAAACTGGAACACTATTAACATCAAATAAAGACCAAAAGCAAAGATGGGCTGAGCACTTCCAAGAAATACTCAGTCGACCACACCCAAAAGAATTGTTAAACCTTGACACTGACTTACCAGCCCCACAACTAAATGTCAACCTAGATGAAATTAAATTGCATGAAACTGAAACAGCAGTGAATTTAATGGCTAATAACAAAGCTGCAGGTGAAGATGAAATAACAGCCGAGATGCTAAAAGCTATCAATAGTGACAACATGAGACAACTACAGAGAATGTTTAACAAGATTTGGAAAGAAGAAAAGGTCCCTTCTAATTGGAAGCAAGGAATCATTGTTAAAATACCAAAAAAGGGCAACCTTAGTGACTGTAACAACTGGAGAGGAGTAACCTTAATATCAGTTGTGTCAAAAGTATTTTGCAAAGTCATTTTGAATAGACTCAAAGATATAGTGGATACTGCAATGAGAGAAGAACAAGCAGGATTTCGAAAAGGGAGAAGCTGTCTCGACCAGATCTTTACTCTCAGAATAATACTTGAAGAACATATTGAAAAGCAGAAACCATTAATACTGAACTTCATAGATTTTAAAACGGTATTTGATAGCATACACAGAGATTCATTATGGAGAATTTTATGTCTATATGGAATACCATCTAAAACTGTCAACATCATTAAGGACTTATATAATGGATATGTTTGTGCAGTCAAGACAGAAGAAGGGATGAGTGAATGGTTCCAGATTGAAACAGGCGTGAAACAAGGATGTATACTGTCTCCTTTACTTTTTGGGATTACAGTAGACTTCATAATGAAAAAATCATGCTCAGGTAACACAGGTATTGACTGGGTACAAGGGACCCAACTAGAAGATCTTGATTTTGCTGATGACATAACTCTTATCAGTAATAATGTGAATTCCATGCAAGAAAAAACAGATAGCCTGTCTTCACTGGCTAGCAAAATAGGACTTGAAATTAACAAGGACAAAACAAAAATAATGAAAATTCCCATCAATCAAAATGGAAAAATACACATAGAAGGGACAGATATTGAAGAAGTCAGTCAATTTGCATACCTTGGCAGCTACATAGACCAGGATGGTGACACTAGAAAGGAAGTTAGGATCAGAATTGCAAAAGCAGCATCAATCTTCAAGAATCTTGAGAACATATGGAATTCAAAAGTTATAAGCACAAAAACCAAGTTAAGATTATTCAATTCAAATGTAATATCCACCCTCATTTATGCATGTGAAAGCTGGAAAACAACTAAAGAAATAGAAAAGAAATTAGACTCTTTTGAAAATAAATGCCTAAGGAAAATAACTCTGCATCAAGTGGAATGAATTTAAGAACAATGCAGAGATAAGACAGATGACTGAACAACAACCAGTCTCATGGGTGATCAGGAAAAGGAGATGGACATATGTTGGTCACTTGATGAGAAGAAATGATCAGAGAATCCCAAAACAAGCTATCAAGTGAAACACAACAGGCCGAAGAAAAAGAGGCAGACCGCATGAAACTCTGAAGAGGACATTATTAAGAGAGGCCAAATTAACAGGCATAAAATCCTTTGATGAGGTTGAAAGACTCGCCGAAGACAGGAAAAACTGACGAACTACTTTGCGAGCCCTATGTGATGTTTAACGGCATGGGAAGGATATAAGATATAAGATATTTTAAGTCTAATTTTAAGGTAAAAAACTGAGTGTGTTTTCTTTTAATATAAAAGTTAAGGGATAAATGATACATTACCTTTATTTTTGTTAGTGCCAGTCATCCTCATTTTCTTCTTCTCTCATTTCATCTGCAGCACTGACGCTGGTATCAGATTCATAGTTTGAGTCATCCAACCCACCCTAACCTCTGAACACAGATCTGGCCCAATGGAGAGGAACTGAAAGACAAGGCTACAGGGCCGCCACTCAGGCTTGGAGAAGATGGCAGACTTTGTCAGGGTGACAGGGCAGCAGATTCAGCATGACGAACATTCCTTGAACGCTGAAGAATAATAGATGGAGACTTCTCAGACTATGTCACATCCTTGCTCCCGTCCATATTATCAGAAGCACAGCATTTACTAAACCCAATTACAATAAATTCATTTGTGATTCCCCATCCCTCACCCCCTCCCAAAAAAAGCTCTGTTTATTCACTGTCAGTAAATGTATATTTGGTTTCTTTAGCTTGTCTCTTGGGGTCAGTGCAAGGTTCCCAGTAATTAACCCAATTTGAAAAACCCATGTACATGAAGGTTGCATGGTTGGGGCATGATACAAAATAGACCATCTCAGAAACCTGAAATCCCTCCCTTTTGTACTGAGGTGTCATTGTACCCATTTTCTAGGAGATATGATGTGAGCCTCCCAGCCATTACTGAGAAGAATATCTTCCCTTCTGCAGTGAGAAGAGATACTGGTCCGAATTGGCTGATGTCATTGGGGTTTTGCTCTTGAGGATCGTATAATCAACCGCCTTTTTTTGCTCCCTGCTAATACACCTATGATCCCTGCTGATCTAGGGAAACCCTGGAGACTGGGTTGACCCCAGTGGAAAACTGAACTAGAAGCCTTCTGATTGGCAGACTAGTGTGCTAGCCACTACACAACCACCATGATGTAGGCCAGTTTTAAAAGTGACAGCATGTTCTTACATGCTTGTTTAAGTCCAAGTAGCTCCGAAGATACAAATGAGTTTTGTTCCTAACTCTATTCATAAGTTGAATTTGCATGTAAGTTGGAGAAGTTAGGTACATTTTGTATAAGACGTCAGTCAAATGTTTGAACCTTTCTATGAAAAAAAAAATTAAAGAAGCCAACCAACTGCTGTAGATGTGCAATGCTTTGATGTGTGTCACAAAGTAGTGCTTATTTGTTATTACAATTCATTGTTGTAACTTGAATGTTTAATATAACACAATTTACCCACTGTTGGTAACTACAAGTTGTATGTAAGTCAGACACTGATACCCTAGGGGTGATAATTTTGGTGATAATTGGCTTCCATGCCTTTAATAATCACCCTGAGCACATGCAAGATGACAAATGTCCTTTGAATGTTTTTGGTGACAAATGGCTTTCGTGCCTTTCATCATTCCACTGAGCACATGTCAGAAGACAGTTGTCCTCTGATATTTTTTGGGATAATTGGCTTCCATGCCTTTCATCATAGCCCTTAGCACATGTAATAAGATGGATGTCCTTTGATATTTTTCTTGATAATTGTCCTCCATGCATTTCATCATTCCACCTTAGCACATGTAAGAAGACAGATATACTTTGATATTTTTGGTAATAATTGTCTTCAATGCCTTTCATCATTCCCCTGAACACATGCAACAATATGGATGTCCCTTTGATATTTTTGGTGGTAATTGGCTTCCATACCTTTATTATTCCCTTGAGCATACTGAACAAGACAGATGTTTTTTGATATTTTTGATGATAATTAGCTTCCATACTTGTCATCATTACCCTGAGTATGTACAAGTAGATGGAATACCTTTTATATATTTAGTGATAATTGGCTTCCATGCCTTAAATCATCAGCACATGCAAGAAGACGGTTGTCCTTTGATAATTTTGGTGATAATTGACTTTCATTCCTTACATCATGAGCATATGCAAGAAGACGGTTGTCCTTTGATAATTTTGGTGATAATTGACTTTCATTCCTTACATCATTCCCTCGAGCATATGCAAGAAGACAAATGTACTTTGATATTTTTGGTGACAAATGGGTTCCATGCCTTTCATCATTCCCCTGATCACATACAATAAGACGGATGTCCTTTGATATTTTTGGTGATAATTGGCTTCCGTGACTTTCATCATAGCCCTTAGTTAGATATTGTTAGAAATTATTTTAATGTTTGTTATAAAACATATGTTAGAAGATCTGTAGTGACAATGTATTTTGATTATGTATGTGTGTGTGTGTGTGATATTTTATTAGGTTAATTACTACTTCTCTTTTACTTTGAATGTAATAGTTTAATCTTACATTCTCTTTTGATATGGTTTTTCCCTAATATAATTTGTATACTTGTATTAAATTGAGTGAGTAGGAAGAATGAAAGATAGAGTGATGAAGGGCAGAATGTAAGACGGGCCCGCATGCCCAATTCTTTACCCTTTAAAAATAAAGATTATTTATTCATTCATTCCATGGAACTTTCACTGATGTTTTTTTTTTTTTTTCATCCGTTACAATGAAGATGTTGAGGCACAACATTGTCAGACACGGCTGATTTATGGTGGAGTTTTTTTTTTTTTTTTGCAGTCCCCGAGTAGAGCAAAAACTGTTAAAGAAGTATTACACACACCAAACTCCCTACAGACTCCACCACTATGGGGACTGTGCTGATCCCCGCAGTGTTAGCCAAACTAGGCTTGTTACTGGGGGTACCACCAGGGAGGTGGGGCAGGGTCTTGGCTGGCTATGATTCACAAACCTTCATGTTAGTTGTGGGTCATTCGACTGCCAAATTGACTGCTCTCAACAGTAAGAAGCAACAATGAAACTAACATTTGTACATATCTCATATTTAAACTCATCACTGATGCATACTTAACAGAAATCATTATAGTCACACTCATAAAAGTTTCAAAATAGTTATAACTAAACTGTCATAAAATATATATTGTCACATTTAAAAAAAACACTTTCAGTCTTCTGAGAACTTTTTTTTTTTTTGAGAAACAGAAAATAAATCTCATGTCAGTAATATTTTGTGGAGTCTGAAAGAAAAAAAAAAAACTCAAAATAAATGAGCTCT
The DNA here is from genome assembly GCA_009760885.1 of Achatina immaculata. Classification (NCBI taxonomy): domain Eukaryota; kingdom Metazoa; phylum Mollusca; class Gastropoda; order Stylommatophora; family Achatinidae; genus Lissachatina; species Lissachatina immaculata. The sequence continues at coordinate 40,664,562 of CM019693.1, forward strand.
TTATGAACAGCCAACACCAGCTCTGGCTCGGCAGCCACAGACACAGTCTAACAGAAGCATATCATGAAATTAGACTGCACTTTTCACAGCAAATTGAGGGCTCTAGAAAATGTATCTTGTAGCCTACTGAACGACATCCACAACTTTTTTTTTTAAATCAAACCTGGGTGCAATATTTTATCAGGTAATGATGTGATGCATATTTTTACCATTCATGGCTTTTTGACATTACAAATACCCAACTCTGGAACAAAGAATACAACTGTGATATATAATTTTTTTTTAATTTAAAGGCTCATGGCTGTCAAAGAATTATCCTAGGAAACTAAAAAATAATTTACTGTGCCACCAGTTCAAACAATGAACCTGATTCTATAGGGCAAAAGAAAATTGGGCAAATACTGGATAACACTGAGATGGGCTCTGAGGATTTCAGAAGTGGCAGATTATTCATGACACTGAACACATTATTCATGACACTGAACACATTATTCATGACACTGAACACATTATTCATGACACTGAACACATTATTCATGACACTGAACACATTATTCATTACACTGAACACACTTAAGCCTAAGATGGCTTTGCCAGGCAATGGGCTTAGCATTGAGAGGGGAGAAAAAAAAACAAATGAAGATCATCGTTCTATGAATTTTATTCATTAGATGAATGGCGTACACACAAAACTGCCGGAGGTTCTTACCAAGTTCATTCTAGGTGGTAGGCAATCTTCCACTGGACTCTAGGGTGTGAGAAAGACAATATTGGAAAAAGAACTAAAGGTATAAAACTGATTCTGACCATATCAAAGAAAACTCTGCTCAGATTGCAAGGAGAATTCTATGCAACAACTGGCAATTTTAGTCTTTGAGTTCACCCTCATCAGATTATTTTGCAGTCCTATATTCATGTGACTATTCTCCTTTTATTCACTCAAGGGACTGGTGATAGCCATCGAGCATACTGACCTTCACAATATCACCTAAATCTTACCAAATATTTGAAACAATGATGTGTGTGTGTGTATGTTTCACATACACTCCCATCAAAATTGCATCTCATTACAACTTCATATGTTTAGTTCAAGTAAACTTTTAACATGTTATCATGCATGTATATTTATGTACAACTTCATTTAAAATCATTTAAGTGACATGTTAAAATTGTGTTAGAAATAAAGATTTTAAAAAAAAAAAAAGAGTTTCTTACATCCTTCCTGGAGCCGTTAAACATCACAGAGGGCTTGCATAGTAGTTTGCCAAGTTTTCATGTTTTCTGTGAGCTTTTCAACCTAATCAAGGGATTTTATACCTACTATATTGGCCTCTCGTAACATCTTCTTTAGAGTTTCATGTGGTTAACCTCTTTTTCTTCAGCCTTTTGTGTTCCACTTGATAGATTGTTTTAGAATTCTGTTTCTTTTCATCATGTGACCTACATATGTCCATCTGATTTTCCTGATCACCCATGAGACAGGTTGTTGTTTGCTCATCTGCCTTATCTGCATGTTGTTCTTGAATTTATTCCACTTTATACTGAGTATATGCAGAGTTTAGAGGAATGAAATTTATATAGGTGGATATTCCTATATCCTCTAATTTTTTTTCCGCTAAGCCAAATTATAATACTCACTCACCATAAATTAAAACAATATTTTGAAATGTCTTCTGTGATCTGCCACACCAATTTAGTTCTTGGCATAGTTTGTTATACTATTTACTTTTCAGTCTTTGAAACAAATTTTATCTGGCTGTAACGAATTCTGAGAGGAAGATTATGTCTGCAGAGAGCTTCAGTGAAAGTCGCAAGTCCCAAAATGTATTTGATTACTTGTAGTCTTTCCTGAGTGAAAATACAAAATTTTTATATATATATATACAATGTATGAAATATTTTGTCTGAAACTATAGCAATTAAAACTAAAGAGGATTAAACAGCTCTGAGAATACTGAAATTAACAGAAACCTTTATCAGAAACCTATTATAGTGTTAACAGTTCTTTTTGGTTCTGATACTCCAGACTCCATTGTTATTCTTGCTGACAGGACCAAAGATATTTCCTAAGATTCTGCTCTCAAAACACTCTTAGCTGTTTCTCATCTTCCTTTGTTGTTCTCCACATTCCTAAGATACAGAGAGCTGTTGGTCTCATCTCTCTTATCTCACTCTCTCCCTCCTGATGTACCCTGCAGCTATTTTTGTCTAAATCTGAGTTTCATTTAACTGTGGTTCAATCACTGGTTGCTGTCTGTTCTCTAGAATTCTGCATAACATTTTTCCAGTATGGTTTTGTAGGAGATGCCTCTATATTGGCTGCAGTCCCTTTTACTGTCTTTTTTTCTTCCATATTGGAATATGTGTAGGATTTCTCCAGTGGTATGGTGTTTCTTGTTTTTCCCATACTAAGTTACAGAGTCTGTGAAGCCAAGCTATTCCAACCTCTTTTGCACATTTGATTAACTCACTGGATATTCCATCACATCCTGAGACATTGGGGCCTTTCTGATGGCTTGTCTGATTTCAGTGTGTAGTATGTCTGGTTCCAGCTCTATGAGGCCAGCTGTGTTGTTATGATGGGTTTGGCATGCCTCAGATGGTGTATTGAGTAACCTGTCATGTACTGGCTCCATCTCTGTAGTATCCTCTCTGTTTCACATACTAGATGACCATTAACATCATTCACAATTTACTGGGTTGAAGAGCTCTGGTCATTTTTTCATTGCACTGATCTTTTATAAAAGATTTTTGTAACTTCTTTGTGCCATCATTTTACCTTTGCTTATTTTATTACCCATTTAGAGCATTTTCTTGCAATTCAATATTCAGTGTGGTCTTGCTCCTGATTACTTCTCGTCCATTCATTATATATATATATATATATATATATATATATATATATATATCTTTTTTTTTTTTAATTTTTTTTTATTTCACAGCCTCTTTTGCCTCATCATTCCACCATTTTGTTATTTTTATTTTTATACATCCTTTTTTCATAGTACCACATGTTACCTTTGCTGCTTGTGAAATGCTGATTTTTTAACAAAGCCTATTACTTGTTCACTTTTTTAAAAATGTTGTTTCTGTTGGCAAGTTTCTGAACAATTCTCTTATTTTCTTCTCATACTCTTCTTTCACATTCTCTTCTGTGAGTTGCTTAGTTTTATTGTTTCATCTGTCTCCTTCTTGTGAGTTGTGTTATGGCTTCTCCTTTGTGCTCTGATGACCACTACTACTGCTTTATGGTTCGTACTTGAACTCAGGCTGGCTACTGCTCCTGCATCTATGATTGACCTTTTCTTGTTCCTTGCTAGCATGAAATCAGTTTGGCTTCTACATGTCAAATATTTCCATCTGTACCAGGTATATATTTGGGACTCTCTGTGCTTAAAGAATGTATCTGTGATTAAAAATAAAAACAATGCTGGCTGCACAGTTCTACTTGAGGAGTCTGGTGTCATTTCTATTTCTAACACTGGTCTTATAGTGGTTTTAAATATCATTATTAACTCCTTTTTGGATTTTAAAAAGTGCTGTAGGACATAATAGTTTTTACTTGCTCAGGGAGGCGCTAGCATTATCTAGGCATGTAGCCGTGGTCCTGACCTGCTGATTGATGTACAACACTCAATCTTTGCTTGACTTCTCTTCCTTTCAGGTGAAACTGTAGGCTAATTTTAGTGATTATATGGCAGCTTTGGTGATAGCACTGGGGAACTTTATGTTTCATAAACCTGGCATTTCTGTTTAAGAACAAACAAACAAATAAAAGATAGGCTGAGGTCACTTTCACTTTGGAAGGATAATTTGTTACTTTTCTTCATCACATCCCTCAGAGTGGAGGGAATGATGACAGCATTTCTGTGTTATTTACAATTTATTTATGAACTTCAGTAAAACACCACCTTTACCAAAAAGCCACAAAGTGACCAAACAAAAGTTAATACTAGAAATCAATGGAAACAACAAACAAAAAGAAGATAATCCAATGTACATGAGAGTAACAATGGACAGACAACTCTTGTTCAAAAGGCACATCCAAAAATTAAAGAAAAAAGCTGGTAATAGATTAAAACTTTTAAAAAGAGAAGCAGACAAAATCATACTAAAACATCTCTATGTGGCTGTGTATGGTCAATAACGGAAAACAATCAGACACCACAAGTAACATGTAAAAAAAAAAAAAAAAAACTAAAAAAAATTAAGATAAAGAAAACATGAGAGAGACAAAATAGTAAGTGAATGGCTGTTATTCAAACATTGTACTGCAACAGGATGAGGAAATGCTCACCAATAAGGACAGCTAATTACCAATTTTTTTCTTTAAGAAAAAAGAATTGAAAAGGAAATTAATGGTAAAGCTGGGGAAGTTCACTAGTGGCAGCTTGCCTGAGAGAGAAATGCAAAGAGGAAACTAGAGCCTCTTCAACAGGATGAAGGCAAGGACTGAGAGCAGTGTTAAAAAAAAAAATGTGGGATGTTTTCTCTTGTTTGCAAGAATGTTAATTGCTTTCAAGACAGACTTACTGTCTGATTTGTTCTGAACTAGTTTCTCAGACTATTTTTTCTTCTCTTGCCTAATTAAATATTGAACTCTATTTGTAAGTAATCGGTAGCTAATGAATTCCTTATTTGTGTGGGCCTGATCTCAAGTCAATCTAATGGCTAACAACAAAGCTGCAAGTGAAGGTGAAATAACAGTCGAAATGTTAAAAGCTATTAACAGTGACAACATGAGCCAACTACAAAGAATGTTTAATAAAATTTGGAAAGAAAAAGTCTCTTCTAAATGGAAAAAAAGGGAATCATTGTTAAAACACCCAAAAAAAGGCAACCTCAGTGACTGCAATAACTGGAGGGGTGTAACCTTACTATCAGTTGTATCAAAGGTGTTTTGTAAAGTGATTCTGAACAGAATTAAGGATGTAGTGGATACTGCAATGAGAGAACAGGCAGGATTTCAAAAAGGGAGAAGCTGTCTTGATCAGATCTTTCTTCTTACATCTTACATCCTTCCTGTGCCGTTAAACGTCACATAGGGCTCACATAGTTGTTTGCCAAGTTTTCCTGTTCTCGGAAAGTCTTTCATCAAGGGATGTTATGCCCGCTAAACTGGCATCTCTTAACAATGTCCTCTTTAGAGTTTCATGTGGTCGACCTCTTTTTCTTCAGCCTGTTGTGCTGCACTTGATAGCTTGTTTTGGTATTCTCTGATTATTTCTTCTCATCACATGACCTACATATGTCTATCTTCTTTTTCTGATCACCCATGATCAGAAAGATCTTTACTCTAAGAATAACACTTGAAGAACATATTGAAAAGCAGAAATCATTAATCTCGAACATCACAGACTTTAAAAAAAAGCATTTGATAGCATACACAGAGATTCAATGTGGAGAATTTTAAGACTACATGGAATACCAAAATCATTAGAGATCTCTACAATGAATATGTTTGTGCAGTCAAGACAGAAGAAGGAATGAGCGAATGGTTTCAGATTGAAACAGGCGTAAAACAAGGATGTATATTATCTCCATTGTTTTTTGGAATTCCCATAGACTTTATAATGAAAAGGTGCTGTACAAGTAAAACTGGCATTGATTGGGTACATGGGACCCAAATAGTAGATCTTGATTTTGCAGATGACATAACTCTTATCAGTAACAATGTGAAATCGGTGCAGGAAAAAACAGATTCCCTGTCTTCCATTGCTAGCAGAATAGATCTTGAAATTAGACAAAACAAAAATAATGAAACTTTTCATTAATCAAGAAGGAAAAATATACATAGAAGGAACAGTTGTTGATGAAGTAAACCAATTTGCATGCCTTGGCAGCTACATAGACCAGGATGGTGATACCAGAAAGGAAGTTAGAATTTGAATTGCAAAAGCAACAGTGTCCTTCGAAAATCTTGAGAACATATGAAATTCAAAAGTTATGAGCACAAAAACAAATTTAAGATTATTCAATTCAAATGTAATATCCACCCTCATTTATGCATGCAAAAGCGGGAAATCAACTAAAGAAAAAGATTGATTGATTGATTGATTGATTGATCTTTATTTCAAAAGGGTTAAGAATTGGGCACACAGGCCCATCCGACATTCTGCCCTTTATCATACATCTTTCACTCTATTCCAGGCATTCTATAAATATGCTGTTCATATAACAAACATAACTAACATTGAAGCTGAGAGACATAAAATAAAATATAACATTTACGTTTCGCTCTTAAACATTCACTCAGTACAGAAGTAACTACATACATTATAAATGACTATCTACTAAACAAAATTTTCGGGACTATTCAGAAAACAATTAATTGTATTCGGTGCCTGTAAGAGCAGCTTAAGATAACTTTTAAGTTTTATAATTCATGGAGGCATGTAGTCGACATCAAACAGATATTGGGAAAGCTTGTACTTGTAGGAAGGAGTATAATTTATATTTTTTATATAGGATAGGAGGGTATTCCAAAGATGAGCAGCAGAATAACTAAAGCTTTTTAAAGACAAGAAATTAGACTCTTTTGAAAACAAATGCCCAAGGAAAATACTTGGTATAAAGTGTAATGAATTCAAGAACAACACAGAAATAAGACAGATGAGCAAACAACAACCTGTCTCATGGGTAATTAAAAAAAAAAAGATTCACATATGACGGCTATGTGATGAGAAGAAACAATCAGAGAATACCAAAACAAGCTATCAAGTGCATCACAACAGGCTGAAGAAAAATAGGTCAACTACATGAAACTTACAGACATTGTTAAGAGAAGCCAGTTTAGTGGGCATAACATCCTTTGATGAAGTTGAAAGACTCGCCAAGAACAGGAAAACTTGGCAAACAACTATGCGTGCCCTATGTGATGTTTAGCGGCGCAGGAAGGATGTAAGATCTCTTTCCCTCATGACTTGCAGTATCTCAGATTTTATCACTTGATGTTTTACTCTCACCTCATTAATGGAAACATGTTTGTCAAATACATTCCGAAAGATCTTTATACAGTATTCCAGGGCCTTATCAGGGGTCAGTTAGTTGGTACACATGATTTAGAGGTGCTGCTTGTTACTCTTTCAGGAATGACTCAAAGTTGAATTTGTTAAAATTTCTATTTTAATGCTGATGTGTTTATTTTTTAGAAGTTATAAATCCATGTCGTGTCCATGTGCAACAGACTGGATAGTGATCACTCAGTGATGTTTGAGGGACTTTACATTCTACAATGTTTTCTGATGAGCTACATATATGTGATCTATTTATGTTATCTATTTATGTAGGTGGCTCAACAGACTGCAGTGGCCTCTCCTTAGACAAAAGAGGATGATTTGCTGATAGACACACAGAAGAACATACAAAATCTGTAGCTGGTGTATTGAATGTGGTTCAATGTTGGATTTCACAGATTTATTGCCCAGATAACTTATGCAGTTTTTTTGTTTTTTTTTTTAAGGTCATGCTTTGCACCCCAGAGTTTATCTTCAATTGTAGCTTTCTGAGATGAGACGAGTGCTGGATTTTTGGCTTCTTGGTAGAGGGGCAGAGCTGCAGGATGTGTTCTGGAGTCTGAATTCCTGTTTTGTACGTACATTCCTGAATGTGTGACAGGCTGAGATGATGCAAGCACACACACACAATCAGCAGTGTCCTGTGTGTAGTCTGAAGATAGTGCTTTGTTCTTGATGTGAGAGTTGTGGCATACAATCATCTATTGGTGGGTTGTGCTAGTCAGTCCATAGCTGTACTAACACTTATTTAAGATTCACTATGAGACATGGTGTTAATGTTGTGGTTGCCTGCTACCAGCTTTGGCAAATCTGTCTTCTTCATTTCCCAACAGACCACAATGGACTACAACCAGCTTTTCCTGAATGAGCATACCCAGCATTTGCATTGTGTCTCTTCCTATGCACTCTCTGGGTGACAGCAGACTCTGTCAGTGAGGAAGACAATGTGACTGTAAGTCTGAGCTGTGGTGCTGACTGCAACATTAAATATATTCACACTTGCACATGAGTAAACCAGGAAGTAAAGAAAGCAACCACAGAGCAAACAAACCAGATATGATTTCTGATTTACACTAAATAATTTTTAGGAGGAAGAAAAGAAAGAAGTGTTCACTTACAGCATTAAATATCCTGCGGATCAAAGATCTCCGTGTGCTCCTGAACACGCCTGTGTGTGTTTATTTGTATCTCTTTGTGTCTGTGTGTGTCTGTATGTATCTGTGTGCATCTGTGCATTTCTATTTGTGTCTATAAGTGTGTCTATCTGTATGTGTCTGTCTATGTGTGGTAGTGTGTTGCTATATGTGTCTGTCTATGTGTGGTAGTGTGTAGCTATATGTGTCTGTGTGTGTTTGTCTGTGTGTCTGTGCCTGAGTGTCTGTCTGTGTTTCTGTGTGTCTGTGTGTGTCGAATCTGTATGTCTAGGTCTATGTCTCTGTTGTTTGTTTGTTTGTTTGTTTAACTGTGTGTCTCCGAGTCTGAGTCTGTGTGTGTGTGTCTATGTCTGTTTCTGTTTCTGTATGTTCCTTTGTCTGTGTGTCTGCACCTGTGTATATGTGTCTGTTTCTGTGTCTGTATCTGCACCTTTGTTTGTCTCTGTCTTTGTGTGTATCAGTGTATTTGTCTGTGTGTCTGTGTCTATGTGTCTATTTCTGTGTGTCTTTGGTCTATTGTGAATTTTTCTGTGCATGTGTATCTGTCTATATGTGTCTGTGTTTGTGTGTGTGCCTCTGTTTTTCTGTGTCTGTGTGTCTATGTCTGTGTCTGTATGCCTGTATCTGTCTGTGTGTTTGTGTGTCTCTTTCTGTGGTGTACAAGTGACTGTGTGTTTGTGTTTCTCTGTCTGTATCTCTGTCTTTAAGTGTGTCTCTGTCTTTAGGTGTTTCTCTGTCTGTATCTCTGTCTTTAAGTGTGTCTCTGTCTTTAGGTGTGTCTCTGTCTTTATGTCCCTGTCTGTGTGTATCTCTGTCTCTGTGCATCTCCGTGTGTGTATATATTTCTTTGTGCATTTCTATGTCTGTGTGCATGATTGTGTGTCTGTGTGTTTGTGTGTTTGTATGTGTGTGTCTGTGCCTCTGTGTTTGTCTATGTGTATGCCCAAGTGTTTTCATATGTCTCTGTGTGTATGTGTTTGCCTCTGCACATGTTCTTTTCTGCATCTGTGTGTTTCTCTGTGTCTGTCTGTGTGTTTCTGTGTGTGCCTGTGTGTCTCTGCTTGTGTGTGTCTGTGGGTATGTGTATGTTTGTCTGTGTGTCCAAGTGTGTCTCTATGCATGTAGGTGTGTCTCCATGCGTATTTCTGTGTCTGACTGTGTATGTGTGTTTGTTTTTGTCTCAGTGTGTCTCTGTGTGTCTGTGTGTCTCTATGTGTGTCTGTGCATGTTTTGTTTCTCTGCCTGTGGGTGTCTCAATGTGTATGTCTGTGTGTGTTTGTATGTTTCTTGTGTGTCTGTGTGTCTCATTGCACATATGTGTGTCTGCATAGGTGTTTATTTGTGTTGATTGTGTATGTGTGTCTTTGATTTTGTTTGGATGTGCTTTTGTTTGTAACACTGTCTGTGTCTGTGTCTCTGTTTGTGTATGTGTGTCTTTGTGTCTGTCTCTCTTTGTGAGTCTCTCTTTGTGAGTCTGTGTGTCTCTCTGTCAGTCTGTGTTTGTGTGTGTGTGTCTGTGTGCCTGTTTGTCTCTGTGTGTGATTTTGTGTGTATGTGTGTGTGTGTTTCTGTGTGTGTATATGTGTATTTGTCTGTGTGTGGCTGTCTATGTGTGTCTGTGTGTTTGTATGTGTGTGTGTCTGGTAGTGTATTTGTGTCTGTGACTATGTGTCTGTTTCAGTGCGTCTTTGGTCTGTATGTCTGTGCCTGTGTAAGTGTGTATGTGTTTGCGTGTCTGTATGCCTATGCCTCTATTTGTCTGTGTCTGCGTGAGTCTGTGTGACTCTCTTTGTGTGCCTGTATTCCTGTGTCTGTTTGTCTATATCTGTTTCTCTGTCTGTGTACCTCTTTCTGTGCTTTCCGAGTGACTCTATTTGTGTGTTTGAATTTCTCCGTTTGTATCTCTGTCTTTAGCTGTGTCACTGTATGCGTCTGTCTGTGCCTGTGTATGTGTCTCTCTGTGCCTGCATGTGTCTCTGTCTCCGTATGTGTCTGTATGCAGCTCTGTGTGCATCTGTGTCTAAGTGTGCATTTCTGTGCATCTGTCTGTGTCTGTATATCTCTGTGTATGATTTTATGTGTGTCTGTCTGTGTCTGCGTGTGCCGTTGTGTGATTCTATGTATGTCTATTTGTGTCTGTGTGCATTTTTGTGTGTCTCTTTGTGCATGTGTGTGTCTCTATGTGTCTCTGTGTGTATCTGTATGCATCTGAGTGTATGTCTGTGTATGATTTTCTATTTACCTGTGTGTGTGTGCATGTGCCTGTGGTGATTCTGTGTACATCTGTGTGTTTCTGTGTGCATCTTTGTGTGCGTCTGAGTCAATGTGTGTCTTTGTGTGTGTCTGTATGTGTGTCTGTGTGTACCTGTTTGTGTGTGTCTGTGACTGTGTGTCTGTATGTCCCCGTATGTGTTCTTCTATGTACGTGTGTGCATATTTGTGTTTCTCTGTGTGTGTTTGTGTGTGTCTGTGTCCCTGTGCATGTTGGTGTGTGCCTGTGAGCGTATCTGTGTGTACATCTGTATGTCTCTCTGTGTGTCAGTTTCTCTGTGTATTTTTGTATTTTCTCTGTGTTTCTATCTGGTTGTACTTATGTTTCTCTCTGGTAGTCTCTGTGATTCTGTGTGTTTTTGTTTGTTTCTGTCTGTATCTCTGTGTATGTGCTTGTGTGTGTCTCTGTCTATGTCTGTGTGAGTGTGTCTGTGTATGTCTGTGTGTGTCTTTGTGCCTCTTTGTGTGTCTGTGAGTATGTTTGTGTGTGTCTGTGTGCTCATGTGTGTCTTTTTGTGTGTCGGTGTGTGTCTGTGTGTTTGTGATTGTGCCTGTGTGTCTGTGTTTATCTCTGTGTTTGTTCGTATGTGTATCTATGCATATGAGTATTTCTTTGTGTCGGTGTGTGTCTATGTGTGTGTCTCTATGTTTCTATGCGTGTCTGTTTTTCTGTATGTATCTGGGTGTGTGTCTGTATGTGTCTATGTCTGTGTGTGTATCTGAGTGTCTGTCTGTGTGTGTATCTGAGTGTCTGTCTGTGTGTGTCTGTGTGTGTGTGTTTGTATGCATCACTCTGTGTATCTGTACATATCTCTCTGTGTGTGCCTGTGTGTCTCTGTGCGTGTTGGTGTGTGTCTCTCTGTACGTATTGGTGTGTGTGTCTCTGTGCATGTTGGTGTGTGTCTCTGTGCATGTTGGTGTGTGTGTCTCTGTGTGTGCCTGTGACTGTATGTGTGTGTCTCTCTGTGCTTCTGTGTATTCCTGTGCTTCTCTCGGTACCTCTATGTGTCTGTCTTTGTGTTTCTCTCTGGGAGTTTCTGAGAATCTGTGGTTTTTTTCTGTCTGTGTCTCTGTGTATGAGTGTGTGTGTGTCTGTGTGTGTTTGTGTGTGTCTTTGTACCTCTTTGTGTGTCTGTGTCATGTCTGTGAGTATGTTTGTGTGTGTCTGTGTTTGTCTGTGTTTCTGTGAATGTGTCTGTATGTATCTGTGTGTGTCTGTCTGTATGTTTCTTTCTCTATGTTTCTGTCTGTGTCTGTCTGAGTTTTTTGTCTGTGTGTCTGCGTATGTCTGTGTCACTCTGTGTATGTCTGTGTGTCTTCCTCTGTATTTATGTCTGGCTGAGTGTGTGTCTTTCTGTCTGTCTGTCTGTCTCTCTGGGTCTTTGAGTCAGTGTCTGTGTATGTCCGTTGTCTCTGTATGTATTTACCTGTATGTGTCTGCTGTGTGTTTCTTTGTGTGTATCTGTGTATCTATCTGTTTGAATGTTTTGCCTTTATTTGTGTGTCTCTGTGGTTCTATGTATGTCTGTGTATGTCTTTGTATGTCTAAATCCGTTTGTGTGTGTTTCTTTGTCCAAGTGTGTCTGTGTATGTGGGTGTCTGTGAGTATGTCTCAGTGTGTGCCTGTGTATCTGTGTGTGTTTCTGTGCATGTGTCTGTGTGCCTGCCTGTGTGTGTCTGTATGTGCTTCTGTGTGTGGCTGTGTCTCTGTGTGGTTCTCTGTATGTGTCTGTGTGTTTGATTCAGTTCTTTATCCACTGTATGCAAGTGTGTGTGTCTGTGTCCGTGCGTGTCTGTGTCCGTGCGTGTCTGTGTTTGTGTGGGAGTGTCTCCGTATTTGTCTTCGTGTGTCTATGTCTGTGTATGTCTCTGTTGGTCTGTGTGTCTCTGTGTCTTTGTGTGTCTCTGTGTCTATGTGCATGAGTCTGTAAATCTGTCTGTCTGTATCTGTATGTCTTTGTATCTGTGTCTGTGTGTTTGTCTGTGTTTCTTTGAGTCTGTGCCTATGTGTCAGTGTGTTCATGAGTCTGTATCTGTGTCCTTGTTTCAGAGTATGTGTGTCTCCTTCTGTCTGTCTGTGTGTCTCTATCTCTCTGTGTTTCTATGTGTCTCTGTCTGTATATCTGCTTGTCTCTGTCTGTGCATCTGTGTCTGTGTGATCGAGTGTGACTTAGTAAGTGTGTCTGAGTACCTTTTGCAGTTTTGGTACTCAATGTCATCTTGTTCCTGCTTGCATCTCAGCCATTCTTTATATTTATTTTTCTCTTCTCTTGCTGCCCCCTTCACCTCATTTCTAATTTTTGTTATCTACATTTCTGTACCTCCCTTTTTCATAGTTCTACATGTTTTCTTAACCATTGGAAAGGAGAATAACAGTGTTTGAAATGAAATGTTATAGAAGGACACTTAGAACACCGTGGACTGAAAAAAAATCAGATAGAGAGATACTGATTCACAGAAAACACCATCAAAATTAGACAGCTGAGATACTTCAGTCACATCAAGAGACCCAATGGTTTGGAGAAGAAGGTAGTAAAAGCACAGTGCCTGGCAGAAGAAAAAAAGAGACAGTCTCTCTGTAGGTGGACTCAGGACACCATGGAAAGTCTGAATATATCATTGCAAGATGCTGGTCAACTTGTGCAAAACTGCATTGCATTCAGTGAAGCAGTGAGAGGGACAATGTTCTGAATATGACGCATCACATGAAGAAACACATTTCCCTTGCTGCTTGTAGAACCTTGGCACTGATTTTGCTTCTGTGGGCACTTTTATGAACAGTTCTTACTTTCTTCTCTTTATCTTCTTTCAAATTCTCTCCCCTGAGTTTGCTTCATGTTACTGTTTTACTTTTCTTATGTGTTCTGATATGGCTTTTCCTGCATGTTCTGATAACTGCTACTGTTACTTTATGATCAGTACATGAGCTCAGATCAGGTATTGCTCTTGAATCTATGGCTGACCTACTCAAAAACCATCTGTTGAACTCACTCTGGAGATGAAATCTCTGCCGAGACTGATGCAGAAAGGTAAATGAAGCTATAATCTCTCAGTGATGTGACATTATTAAAAAAATGTACTGTGTTGAAATTTTTAGAAGCATTCACTCTGACAGCAAAGATTACTGAACTCGTAACATCCTGACTATCATGGCTAGTGAAGAATATCTGGTCAAGACCCTGTTATACCTTTTCATAACATTCCTATAAAGTGATCATTGAGCACTTTCAAGCTGAGAACAGGACAGAGCTTCTATACCTGGTGGTGTCTGCTCTCAAGCCTGCTTCCTTGATACATTTCAGGATCAAAATTATTTCCCCTTACTAAATATATTGTTACAACATGTCAGACATGATTACTCCACTTCAAGATCTTTTCTTTATTGGTCTGAGATCACAGATTCACAATCAAAGTTACCAGTTTGGTCAAACATTAGTTTCAATCAATTTTACTCTTTGGGAGGTGGAAAGTGCTTCACAGCACCAAACTGATAATAGATAATAATATACAGGGGAGACAAACACTTTGATCAGTAACAGTCCCTCTAAGTCTGAACACTTCCCCTTGACATTTTTGGTTTTTGAGACCCTGCCAGTAGCTACACTACTGCTGGTATAGTTCATGGGATCACTGACATACTTACCTTCCTCCCCCACCCAAACCACCCACTATGAAAAGATGGAAACCCCATTGATGGAAGAGGGGGTGGAGGGGAGTGTTTTATGTAAAAACTTTGGTTTCATTTTCTAAAGTTTATTACACATGTTTATAACAGAGTATTAAACTGATGAAATTACTGTTTCAGAAACAACAGATGTAGTTGAAGTTATAATTCCGTAAATCGACATTTAATAATATGGCCTGAAATTAAAATTTTAAATAACATAGTATGCTATGTGTGGAATCAGGACAATTAGCCACCACAGAACTAAACATACAAAGCCACCACAGAACTGAACATACAAACAATTAGCCACCACAGAACTAAACATACAAAGCCACCACAGAACTGAACATACAAACAATTAGCCACCACAGAACTAAACATACAAAGCCACCACAGAACTGAACATACAAACAATTAGCCACCATAGAACTAAACATACAAACAATTACCCAAAACTTAACTACACATACAAACAACTAGCCACCACAGAACTAAACATACAAAAACTAGCCACCATAGAACTAAACATACAGACAACTAGCTACCACAGAACTAAACATACAAACAACTAGCCACCACAGAACTAAACATACAAACAACTAGCCACCATAGAACTAAACATACAAACAACTAACCACCACAGAACTAAACATACAAACAACTAGCCACCACAGAACTAAACACACAAACAATTAGCCACCACAAAACTAAACATACAAACAATTGGCCACCACAGAACTAAACATACAATCAACTAGCCACCACAGAACTAAACATACAAACAATTAAGCAACATGACAGTTAGACTTCAGGTCAGTAGATAATTTCTACAAAACAGCAAAATGTGGATTTTCATCTTCCTTTTTTACACATATAATTGTTTCTCTTACTGGAAATGTTCATACACTACTTTCATTCCTCTGAAGTGTCAGCTTGCTTCTGTTGTTCTGTCTAATGGAAGGGTTGAGAGGGTTGATGTGAGTTATGCAATTTGGCCCACAACTAACATGGAGGTTGGTGAATCATAGCCAGCCAAGACCCTGTCCAACCTCCCTGTTGGTACCCCCAGTAACAAGCCTAGTTGGCTAACACTGCAGGGATCACCACAATCCCCATGGTGGTGGAGTCTGTTAAAGAAGTATTACACACACCAAACTGCCTACAGTTTTTGCTCTATTCGGGGACTGCAAAAAAAAAAAAAAAACTCCACCATAAATCAGCCCAATCTGACAATGTTGTGCCTCAACATCTTCATTGTAACGGATGCAGAAAAACATCCAAGTTCCAGGGAGATAGAAGAAGACAGCTGATTGTTCTTTGTGTGCTCTCATAAATTGTTCTTTGTGTGCCTTCTTAAATTGTTCTCTGTGTGCTTTCTTAAGTGTTTGACATTGTTAACATGAAGGTTGCTATTTAGCAGTTTAATAAATTATCAATGCTATGATGTCAAGGCACTGCCTGGCAAGTTATACAGAGATCAGTTTAGCTTTCACAGTGGTAGAGCTCAATGGGAGGACATCCACCTTCTTACACATATACTCAGGATAATGATGAAAGGCTTGGAAGCCAATTACCACCAAAAATATCAAAGGACATCTCTCTTCTTGCATGTGCTCAGGGGAATGATGAAAGGCATATAAGCCAATTATCACCAAAAATATCAAAGGACATCCATCTTCTTGCATGTGCTCAGGGGAATGATGAAAGGCATATAAGCCAATTATCACCAAAAATAACACATGACATCTGTCTTCTAACATGTGTTCAGGAGAATGATGAAATGCAACTCACTACCAAAAACAGCACTAAGATGGACACCACAGGGGAACAGAAGTAAGGGTAGACCAAAAGAGACATGGAGAACAACAACAGAGAGGATGTTGAGCAACAGAGGGCTCATGTGGGCAAGGGCAGAAAAAAAGGCAAAGGATAGGCATTTGTGGAAAACCCTTGCAGAAGCTCCATGTGCCCTGGACACTTAAGGTTCATAGAGAGAGAGATACAACCTATA
This sequence comes from Achatina immaculata, assembly GCA_009760885.1. Lineage (NCBI taxonomy): Eukaryota > Metazoa > Mollusca > Gastropoda > Stylommatophora > Achatinidae > Lissachatina > Lissachatina immaculata. The sequence continues at coordinate 40,680,681 of CM019693.1, forward strand.
CCAGAAAAAATACCTTGCAGAATCTTAGAGAAAAGACTGTATCCAGTAACAGAACCACAATTAACTGAAATTCAGACTGGATTTACAAAAACTAGAAGCCATACAGATGGCATCTTCTTCAAAGGCAGTTAAGAGAAAAATCAGTTGAACACAGTCAGATACAGATAGCTTACACAGATCAAGAAAAAGCATATATATATATATCTTATATCCTTCCCGTGCCGTTAGACGTCACATAGGGCTCGCAAAGTAGTTCGCCAATTTTTTTTGTCTTCGGCGAGTCTTTCAACCTCAACAAAGGATTTTATGCCTGTTAACTTGGCCTCTCTTAATAATGTCCTCTTCAGAGTTTCACGCGGTCTGCCCCTTTTTCTTCGGCCTGTTGTGTTCCACTTGATAGCTTGTTTTGGGATTCTCTGATCATTTCTTCTCATCAAGTGACCAACATATGTCCATCTCCTTTTCCTGATCACCCATGAGACTGGTTGTTGTTCAGTCATCTGTCTTATCTCTGCATTGTTCTTGAATTCATTCCACTTGATGCCGAGTATTTTCCTTAGGCATTTGTTTTCAAAAGAGTCTAATTTCTTTTCTATTTCTTTAGTTGTTTTCCAGCTTTCGCATGCATAAATGAGGGTGGATATTACATTTGAATTGAATAGTCTTAACTTGGTTTTTGTGCTTATAACTTTTGAATTCCATATGTTCTCAAGATTCTTGAAGATTGATGCTGCTTTTGCAATTCTGATCCTAACTTCCTTTCTAGTGTCACCATCCTGGTCTATGTAGCTGCCAAGGTATGCAAATTGATTGACTTCTTCAATATCTGTCCCTTCTATGTGTATTTTTCCATTTTGATTGATGGGAATTTTCATTATTTTTATTTTGTCCTTGTTAATTTCAAGTCCTATTTTGCTAGCCAGTGAAGATAGGCTATCTGTTTTTTCTTGCATGGAATTCACATTATTACTGATAAGAGTTATGTCATCAGCAAAATCAAGATCTTCTAGTTGGGTCCCATGTACCCAGTCAATACCTGTGTTACCTGAGCATGATTTTTTCATTATGAAGTCTATTGTAATCCCAAAAAGTAAAGGAGACAGTATACATCCTTGTTTCACGCCTGTTTCAATCTGGAACCATTCACTCATCCCTTCTTCTGTCTTGACTACACAACCATATCCATTGTATAAGTCATTAATGATGTTGACAATTTTAGATGGTATTCCATATAGACATAAAATTCTCCATAATGAATCTCTGTGTATGCTATCAAATGCCTTCTTAAAATCTATGAAATTCAGTATTAATGGTTTCTGCTTTTCAATATGTTCTTCAAGTATTATTCTGAGAGTAAAGATCTGGTCGAGACAGCTTCTCCCTTTTCGAAATCCTGCTTGTTCTTCTCTCATTGCAGTATCCACTATATCTTTGAGTCTATTCAAAATGACCTTGCAAAATACTTTTGACACAACTGATATTAAGGTTACTCCTCTCCAGTTGTTACAGTCACTAAGGTTGCCCTTTTTTGGTATTTTAACAATGATTCCCTTCTTCCAATTAGAAGGGACCTTTTCTTCTTTCCAAATCTTGTTAAACATTCTCTGTAGTTGTCTCATGTTGTCACTATTGATAGCTTTTAGCATCTCGGCTGTTATTTCATCTTCACCTGCAGCTTTGTTGTTAGCCATTAAATTCACTGCTGTTTCAATTTCATGCAATTTAATTTCATCTAGATTGACATTTAGTTGTGGGGCTGGTAAGTCAGTTTCAAGGTTTAACAATTCTTTTGGGTGTGGTCGATTGAGTATTTCTTGGAAGTGTTCAGCCCATCTTTGCTTTTGGTCTTTATTTGATGTTAATAGTGTTCCAGTTTTGCTAAGGATTGGTCTTTCTTTAGATGTAATAGTACCTGTTAGCCTCTTTTGTATGTTATATAAAGTTTTGCTGTCTCCTGTTTTTGCTGCTTTCTCTGCCTCTTTCGCCATATTGTCTATGTATTCTCTTTTATCCCTTCTAGCTGAACTTTTTACTTTCTTGTCTATGTCTTTGTATTTTGCTTTTGCCGAATCTCTTTCATGATCTGCTTTTGCATTCAACATGTTTAATTTGACTGCTCGTCTTTCATGTATATACTTCCATGTTTTATCTGATATCCATGCTTTTCTATTTGGTTTTTCCAATCCAGCGCTTACTTTTGCTGCTGTGATTATGGCTGTGCTGTAAGAATTCCATAACTCATCTATACCTATCTCCTCAACTTCACTGGGTGTTTTGGAATGATTGGCAAGTTCCTGATTGAAATTAATGTTAGTATTTTCTTCTTGTAGGCTGTGGATGTTTATCTTTCTGTGTACTGATTTCTTGTGTTGACTTTTCAATTTTAGTTTTATTTTCCCTATGCACAGGTTGTGATCACTGTTGACATCTGCACCCCTATAAGCCCTTACATCCATGAGAGATGTTCTGTATTGCTTTCTAATACACAAATGGTCTATCTGGTTTCTAGTTCTATCATCTGGAGATATCCATGTTGTTTTGTGTATCTCTTTGTGTGGGAATATTGTGCCTCCAATGATCATGCCCTCTGTTAGACATAATTCAATTAATCTTTCTCCATTCTGATTAACCATGTCAATTCCTTCTTTCCCCATCACTTTTTCAACGTTGGTATTATCCTTCCCTACCTTAGCATTGAAGACCCCCATAGCAATTAGGATGTCGTGTTTAGGGACTTTGTTGATGATTTGTTGTAGTTGGTGATAGAAGTCGTCTTTCACATCATCATCTGCATCATTCGTGGGTGCATAACACTGTAGTATTGTCATTCTTCCGTGTCGTAGGTTGTATCGTGCTCTTATTATACGACTGTTCACTGGTTCCCATTCTACAAGGCTCTTTGCAGCTACATTTGACATAATAATGCCCACTCCGTCTCGGAATTTATTGTCATTTCTGCCTGAATGTATAATTAACTTACCGTTTTCCGCCGATCTTTTACCTGCTTCTGGCCATCGCATTTCGCTGATGCCTAGTATGTCTAGATGGTATCTCTCCATTTCTTTGATGACCTGGGTAGTTTTTGTTGGTGCTGCCATCGTTCTCACATTCCAGAATCCAACCCTTGTCACATGTTTGGGGCCGACGAATGAGCTCTTCGGAGTTGGCATCCCTGATGCTCGGTTGGTTTCTCTGCGAGTTTCCATAACGATATCTTTTTTTCCCATCTGGAGTTGCCTCTAGATAGGTCCCAGGATAAGGTTGTTAGCCTTATGCCCAACTATATATATATATATAGGTAAAGGTAATCCTGTCATGCCTTAGAGGCACATAGGGATATGGTGATATTGCCCATATTTTGTGTAAAGAGGCAAGTTAGACTATGACAGATAAAGAAGCAAAGAATCAAGTGGCTCAGCCACTACAGGATACAGATCACGAGGAAGCCCCAGAAAGAGATGGTTAGATAATATCAGAAACACATTCACTAATTATGGCATGACAGATACTGAAGCCAGCAACTTGCCTTGATAACACTAACTGCATCTCTCCTCAATGTCTTATGGTACAAGAAGAAGGATAAAGTAAGTAAGTATAAGTAAGTTAGACAACCTCTGTAGTGTGTAAAAAAAAAAGGCTAGTTTGGCTACCTCTATAGTGTGTAAAAAGGTGAGTTTGACTACCTCATAGCATTCATGGATGACACAACAGTAATAACAACCAGTGAGGCACAGGCACGAAATATGTTAGAGCGTTTGGACAGCCTTATCATATGGTGCCACATGAGCTTCAAGCCAAAGAAGTCAAGAAGTCTGTCACTCATAAAAGGGAAAGTGATAGAAAGATCATACACAGTGGCAAATCAAATAATCCTGACTGTAGGGGAAGAGCCAGTAAAGAGCCTTGGCAGAGTATATGATGCATCCATGAAGGACTCAAGTGCTGTGAAGCAGGTTATAGAAATGGCGCAGAATGGACTGAGCATCATAGACAAAAGCATGCTACTGGGTAAGTTCAAAATATGGTGCCTCCAGTTCATGCTGATTCCAAAACTGATGTGGCCACTACTCATTTACGAAGTAAGTACCAGCACAGTAGAGGCAGTCGAAAGAAAGATAAATAAAGCCATAAGAAAGTGGCTGGGCGTACCACCAGGATTAACTGATATAGCACTGTACTGCAAGAAGAGTAAACTGCTGCTGCCTTTCAAATCTGTGGTTAAAGAATACAAGGTAGGAAAAACAAGATTTGCAATGATGCTACAAGAATCTACAGATCCAGTGGTACAAGAAGTGCAGCCAACACTTAAAACTGGATGAAAATGGAAAGTAGGTGAGGAAGTGACCACAGTCAGGGAAATGTAGGAGCTGAAAGAAGTAATAAGGTACACCCAGACCAACAGAAGGGGATTTGGTCATGGCGAAATCAAATGGTGGTCAAAGGCCTCCTGATCATCAGTGAATTAAGGAATTCAAAGGATGACAAGCGGGTCCAGAAGGCAGTCCAACAATCACAACAAGAGCAATGGACAACATAGGAAGAAGTCCTGCTGAGATCACTAACATGGAATGACATCTGGAAAATGGCACCCTTGGGGCTCAGCTTCATCATCAGAGCTACTTATGACCTTCTGCATACAGGCTCCAACCTATACAAATGGGGTGTATCAGAAGATACAAAGTGCCCTCTCTGCAACGAAAGGCAAATATTGGAATATGTGCTGTTAGCATGTAGAGTGTCTTTAGGGCAAAGATGGTACACCTGGTGGCACAAAAGAGTGCTGCAGGATCTAGTAGCCATAGTAGACAGGGAAAAAGATAAAGCAAATAACAGCAAAAGAGTTGAGGTCCCACCTAAATACTTCATAGGCGCTGGTACGACATCAAATATTTAAATCAGGGACATTCCCTTACCATCACTGCTAGATGGTACAAATGTCTGGGATGTGATAGCGGACCTTCCAGGAAGAACAGAATACCCACCTGCCATCAAGAACACAGGAATGCGACCAGACATTGTAGTGTACTCCACAGAAAAACAGGAACTAATAATGATCGAGCTTATGGTCCCGTACGAAACTAGAACAGAGGAACAGCATTTATTCAAATTTGAGAAGTACAATGATCTGGTCAAGCAACTGAGGCAGGGGGCAGGAATCAGGGCAAAAGTGATAGCTGTAGAAGTGGGAGCAAGAGGATTCGTAGCAACATCAGCATATGACCTATGTAAGCAACTTCCTCTGATGATCTGAAGGAGTTGTGTTGTTATTCCACTCTCTACAGTAGACAGTTTCCTGCATATGCATAAAAGGCTAGCTTGACTACTTCTGTAGTCTGTAAAAAGGCTAATTTTACTACCTCTGTAATGTGTAAAAAGGCAAGTTTGACTACCATTGCAGTGTTTAAAAATGGCTAATTACACTACCTCTGTAAAAAGGCTAGTCTGATTATAGTGTGTAAAAACAAGTCAGACTACCCCATAGCATGTTAAAATGGCTAGTTAAACTATCTCTGTAGTGTGTAAAAAAGGCTAGTTTGACCAACTATGCAGTATGTATAGTTTTATAACCTCTGTGTTGTGTATAAAGGCTGGTTTGTCTGCTTGAGTAAAAAAAGCCTAGTTTGACTACCTCATAGCATGTTAAAAAGGCTAGTTTGACATCCTCTGTAGTGTGTAAAAAAGGTCAACTAGACTACCCCATAGCATGTAAAAAGACTAGTCAGATTATGCCTGTAAAGAGACTCAGCCGCACATCATGAAGACCAGATGTACTCAGAAGTTTGAACCTTGGATTTAACCATCTTTTCTTCTGACAGTGTCTACAACAGGGCTATAAAGGAACTCAAAACATCAGAAACAGTTCAAGTACATACAGCAAAACAATCACAGACTTTCCAGCAGCATCAGAAGAAGGGAGCTCCTTTGTCAAATCATAGCATACAAAGAAGTATACACCTACTGCGTACAGCAAACATCACAATGAACCTAAATCCCAGAGAGTAAGCTATTCTGTGGTGCCTTTCCCTTAATTCCTAGTGTTCACTTTGAATCACCAAAGCTTTTTAAGTAAACTGTATTAGTGAAGATTTGTAGGAAGAACCTCAACTCAGCTCCTGAGTTAAACTGAAGATCTGGGAAACTCGCAGCAGGAAACTTTCTATACAGAACAAAAATCTCAGAGTTAAATAATTTAGCAGTGTAGCCTGAAATAACTACAAGATTTCTTTTAATACCTGGACCAACAAAAACTAACAAATACTACTAAAGCTGTTATCACACCGAGGAAACTGCTCTTTACTGGAGTGTTATAGCATCTATAAGCAGCATAATAAGAGCTAAATAGACATGCCATGTAAAATGCACTAAAGATAGGTTTAAATGAAAATGATAACATCAACAAATTTTAAATGAAAGACAGTACAATATAATTATGGTCAGAACACACATCTCTAAATAGACATATCAACAATAGTTGACAAAATCATCCTTCATTGTATTAAATGTGTGTCATGCAGTTAAACACAGCACAACCCATATTAAAATGTAAACCATCAGCTATTCAACACCAGTTACACACAACGCAACCCATATTAAAATGTAAACCATCAGCTACTCAACAGCAGTTATACACAGCGCAATCCATATTAAAATGTAAACCATCAGCTACTCAACAGCAGTTACACACAGCACAACCCATACTAAAACAAACTATCAGCTACTCAACAGCAGTTACACACAGTGCAACCCATATGAAAATGTAAACTATCAGCTACTCAATAGCAGTTACACACAGCGCAACCCATATGAAAATGTAAACTATCAGCTACTCAATAGCAGTTACACACAGCACAACCCATATGAAAATGTAAACTATCAGCTACTCAATAGCAGTTACACACAGCACAACCCATATGAAAATGTAAACCATCAGCTACTCAATAATCTAGCAAATGCCATTACAATGGCTCCCTTCTTTCACAGCTGACTTTAGTATTAGTACTGACACTTTTCATGTAAGGAGACAACTTTGAAGCAGGCTAATGTCAGCTTTCTTTTTTTAAACAGTCATACCAACAGTTTCATTCTTACATGATACCTGGCTCACCTAACTCTGCTCTTTGCAGACTTACTTACTTCCTACCTTTCTTACATGATACCTGAGTCACCTATCTCTGTTCTTTGCAGGTTTACTTATTTCCTACCTTTCTTACACGATACTTGGGTCACCTATCTCTGTCCTTTTCAGACTTACTTCCTCCACACCCGTTTCTTAATATATATATTTTTTTTTTTTTTCAGTTAAAATTGTATCTGGGGCACCTGATGTTCTTTTGTTCATGTATGAGCGATTGCATATTGAGGTATCCGAAGCATGAGAATTAATTACTGTAGTGAGAATTAAGATATAAAATACTGGAAGTATTAGAAATGATTGAAGGCTGTAAAGAAAGTATCAGTGTAGAAGATGACATACTGTTGTTTGCTAGTATCAACACCAGCTTGTCACAGAACTTTCTGTATGTGAATGTTTGCCTATTAGCACAAATGCTGAAATATTCAAAGCATGTTTCATTAACATAAATAGGTGCTGAAGTCAGAGTTACCCAGCCAAAAGGCGCATTGCAAAAATCAGGGTAACATGCGCTATCGCTAATGAATTACAAAAAACAGTGAAATTTGTCCAAGAGACAGGACTGCAGATATAGACTGCGAACGAAGAAGAAGAAGAAGAAGATTAACATAAATGTCCTGAACCGGCTGTGATGACATACAGACTTACTGTTGTGCTAGGGAAAAGACCAATGATATAAAGTAAAAATGAGAGCAGCATAGCCTTATTTTGCTTGCATATACATAAGGACAACACAGAAATTACTTTTCTGCAACATTTCAATAAATGGAAATAGAACAAACACAAATATTTACTGTACATAATCTTACCTTAACATTTCCTCTTTCTTGCCTAAGTGGATGATGACACTAAGTATGGTACAGGATAGCAGCTGTATTTCCAGTCAGGTCTGGTACCAAATTCATAGCACTTACTGCAGGAAGGAGGCCACACAGTAGACCTAAATGAAGATATTAAAATATTTTTAAGTCATCAATGTGAGATGTTCCTATGAGCTAAGAGGTCTGGCAAAAACTTGCACAAGAAACTCATCAATGTGAGATGTTCCTATGAGCTAAGAGCTCTGGCAAAAACTTGCACAAGAAACTCATCAATGTGAGATGTTCCTATGAGCTAAGAGCTCTGGCAAAAACTTGCACAAGAAACTCACATGAGGAGTGACTCTGCACAAAGATGCATCATCATTTTAGGAGGAAATGAGGGCCAAACCTGAAACTAAAAGATGCAAGTGCTTGAAAACTGGACCTTGCAGCAAAAATAATAATGGCATTACTGTGGCCGGCAATGCAAGTCTAACAATGGTAAAGTCAGCCATGAGATAAGCTTCCCAACAAGATGATGAACAGTAAAACCTACAACAGCTGATATGTCTACTTCAAAACTGTCATACTGGACACAAAGTGTCAATATAGTAAAGATGGTGAGTTAGCAGGAGTGTAGATTGGGAAAGTTTGAAGGAGACATATAATGCTGAGGCTCATCTTGAGAACTGTAACTCAATGTTATTATTCTCTTTTGGGTGAAGAGGACTTGGGTGGAGATGTACTAGCAGAGGTTATAAGGCTGAACTTGAAGGCTCAGAATCTGTAGGGTTAGGGGTGACTCAACTTGGCTGTGGCAGTCAATTATTGAACAAGTTGTGCAAGAGTGTTTGCCACATGGAATGGAAGTCTTCTGCTTATCTCTCAGTTCCCTGTAAATTGTTATACTGTTTTCTAGATTAAAACTGACTTGAGAAGTGTCAAAACTGAGATTCAGCTTTTCTCAAAGTGCAGCCATCTTCTCTGACATGGCAGTCCCTTCTGCAAGCTCTTTTGGTGTCATTTCCCTAGGCTGAGTAGGTTATCTTCAGAAAGATTCATGTTCAATGAATAGATGCCAACAATTCAGTAATATTTCCAGCCTCTACTTTCTAGGTCCGGTTGGTGGCTTGGTGATAAGGAGAAAAAATTGTTGAGTTCTTATATTTTCAATGTTATGTGTAACAAAACAAGTTCACATAATACATTTCTGCTGTATGCCTGAATAAAATCATAATTTTAGGTATTTTAAAAATATTTTTAAAAATATTCCTCAAACTTTAGTTTAATATAATCAATGCATATCAAGCCCTTTTATGACAAACTCTTTTCATAAGTAATATTTATGAAAGTAAAATAATGTTGGGACAAAAGCCACCTGCCTAATTGTTTAACACTGGTGTTTGTATGGACAAGCAAGGAGATCAGTGTCAGTATGAGGAACCAGCTTATTTATTGTGTTGTTTCTCCTGATATTTCAATCAAGTTTAGATTTTGTTTGCTGTTTTTTAATGTAAAGCAATGGTTCCCAAACCGTTAGAGATGTTGTCCCCTTTGGCTCACACTAAAGTCCTAGCACTCTCAAAAACTTTTTTCCCCATCAGTGGGTTCTGAACCCTGCCAACCACCCCCCTCCCAAAACCCCCCCCCCCCCCATATATGTCCCCTTAACCTCACAATGCACTTTGTGAACCAGTGTTCTAAATTTTCTGTGGAAGCTACCACAATATGTCATCCCTTGTCCACTAATGTATGTTGTGCCCTACAACACAGAATGTATATGATCATTTTAAGAAAGCAGTCCAGAAGAGCTATACTAATATGTATCTAGATTCTTATACACAGCATCATTTGTTCAGTTACTGAGTGATAATGTAACCTCCTCTTGCAATATTAAATTCCTATTGGGTCATGGTATCATACAGACCATATGTGTTTGTGGTTTACTTCACATTAATATTTTCGTAATATAAAAAACTGTATGCTGTTTCATTAATACAAATACATCAACTCTTAACAAGTTAACTACTCTTTCATCACCCTATCAGTAATACTGATTTGAAAATGCTTGCATGAATACTGATTTGTTAGACAATAAAATGAAAGACTGGTTGTTACCATCAGGACTATATATTTTTGAATGGCTGCATGAATTTCGTTCAGTTTACTAATCTGCTGGTAACGTTTTCTAGTCCCGGCAGTGGGATTTTTTTTCTGGTACATGTCAAAATGGCCCCAGGGTCCACCCACCCTCTAAAAATTGGTAGCAGAGAAATCTGGGAAGGTAAATGCAACCGTGCTTGATAATGACCACATCAAACTTTCATGTACCACACACCGTATGGGCCTAACACTGTATCTCCAACATGCCTTAATGTGGTGGAAATGGGGATGTTACCTTTATCTGCAATACAAGTCTCCATGTGTGAGACTAATGCAGTACTCATCATAACTGAACTTTTAATACAGCTTCTTGCCCAAAGACTCAGATGTATGTTAGTCTCTTTCTCTTGTATTTTCCCAGACAAAAGGTAAGACAGAAGCATATAACAAAAAATGTGGAAAACAACCCATTTATTTTTGGTGTTTTTCTGTGATGTGATTTTGGCAAATATGCGACAAGTACTTTGGATAGACAGAAAAACAGAGATCCTCAAAGAAGTTTCAGAAAACTAGTTAAAATGATAAGAAAAAGGACAAAATTTCCTGGACATGTCAAGAGAAGACAGAAGCTGGAGACCTAGTAATGACTGGAAGATTCACAGGAAAAAGAAAGAAAGGAAGGAAGACCAATACAGGAATATCTTAGTGGACTGAGCAAATGTCAAGGATAATCATTGTTTAACAATGCTGTACTTTATATTACCTCAGATCTTTCATATACTAACATTTTATATTAATCCTAATCTTTCATATACTAACATTCTATTTTCATTCAGTCATTGTACTTTAACACGGACAGGCTCATATGGTCAGTATATCCACAGATTTTCTGTATGGTGCTGATGGATGATAAATTTATTTTTCACAATATGCTCTTTGTGTTGGGGATGCACCAGTCGGAACATTGTTATTGTCAGTTGCCATGCCAACTAGTGTTGGTTATTTTGTCTCTCCTTAGTACCCAATCCCTAATGAAGGCCATCATTTCAGTTGGTGATCTCATGTCACACCATCTCGTCAAACTATCCAGTGTCATTTCTCCTGGCATTCCCCTGGCTCTTCTTCCATCTATTTTTCCTGTTGTTACAATATTTTCAATGTCCACTCTTTTCACTGTATGTCCTATGAAAGTACATTGTCTCACTCATATTTTTTTTTAATAAGATTTTGTCTCTCCAGTCCTTCTCATACATTCTTACATTCATCTTTAGTCATCTGTGCTGTAGAAAGAATTCAGAACATTCTTCTGATAAACAACATTTCTACTGCTTCCGATGATCTTTGTGCAGATCTGCCTTTTGTACAAGATTCATTTTCTTATAATAAGATAGGCTCAATATAGTAGTTTTGGATTGTTTTCTAACATTCATTGATAAAGAACTTACTATTGACTATTCTCCCAGTTTTGTGCCTTTGGATTGGGACACCTAGGGGATATTGTGCCAGTGTCAATACTTTCCTAGATCTGATGGCAGATCAAATGATGATGTCTGTCTCTGACCACCTTTTCTTTTGATGCTGAAGGATGGAGGTACCAGTTTTTACATAATGGTTGCCTGATCAGCAGGAAGTCACCAACAGTTAACGAAAGTAAATGTGTTGTCCATGCAACAGTAGCATGTTCCTTTCAAAACTTTGTCTCCCTAACAGCTCTTTTAAATGCCTCTCTGTTGTAAGCAAGATGCCCTGTGTCTGACACATCCATTGCCAAATTATCAACAATGTCTTGTACCCATCTTCTCTGTGGTCTTCCTCTTTCTTTTTTTTTTCCATTATGTACCCTTCCAAGACTGTCTTCTCCAAACTCTCATGAAGTTTACTATGTCAGAAATCTGTATTTAATCTTCTTTATTAACCAGCCTTCTTCAATGTTAAATTCTTGTAGTAATTTCTGTAGTTCTGTTTACCTTTAGCCACAGTTTCTTTAACTGTGTTAGCTTCTGGAGAGCGACAAATGTCCCTTTTTTAATTAATCTCCCTCATTATATCTCCACCGAGTTTTATTTACACATTAATAATTAGGGCATGCATCTTTCCCATCGCAACATATGCCTGTGAGACCTGGACACTTAACAAAACAGCTGAGAAACACATAAATGCCTTTCAATGTAAATGCTACAGAAGAGTTCTCCAAATATCATGGACATAAAAAAGAACAAATATATCCATACTTCTTATTTTATATCTCATATCCTTCCCGCGCCATTAAACGTCACATAGGGCTCGCAAAGTAGTTCGCCAATTTTTCCTGTCTTTAGTGAGTCTTTCAACCTCATCAAGGGATTTTATGCCTGTTAATTTGGCCTCTCTTAACAATGTCCTCTTCAGAGTTTCACGAGGTCTGCCTCTTTTTCTTTGGCCTGTTGTGTTCCACTTTATAGCTTGTTTTGGGATTCTCTGATTATTTCTTCTCATCAAGTGACCAACATATGTCCATCTCCTTTTCCTGATCACCCACGAGACTGGTTGTTGTTCAGTCATCTGTCTTTATCTCTGCATTGTTCTTGAATTCGTTCCACTTGATGCCGAGTATTTTCCTTAGGTATTTGTTTTCAAGAGTCTAATTTCTTGTCTATTTCCTTAGTTGTTTTCCAGCTTTCGCATGCATAAATGAGGGTGGATATTACATTTGAATTGAATAGTCTTAACTTGGTTTTTGTGCTTATAACTTTTGAATTCTATATGTTCTCAAGATTCTTGAAGATCAATGCTGCTTTTGCAATTCTAACTTCCTTTCTAGTGTCACCATCCTGGTCTATGTAGCTGCCAAGGTATGCAGCTTGACTAACTTCTTCCATACTACAAAAGCTTACTATCGAAGAAGGCTGGCTAGTAAACAAAGAAAACTTAAATATTTTGGACACATTAAACGTCATGATAATCTAGAGAAGACCATCTTGGAAGGGTACATAATGGGAAAAAGGAAGAGAGGAAAACCAAGGTGAAGATGGCTGCAAGACATCGCTGATGATCTGCAAATGAATGCATCAGCGGCAGGCCATCTTGCTCACAACTGAGAGGCTTACAGGAGTGCTGTTAGGGAGGCAAAGTTCCGCAAGGGACATGCAAGTGAATGAATGAATAATTAGCGTGTGCTCGTTAATTGATAAAGCAGTTCCTATGTACTTCACTGGAATACAGTCTGTTTTTAGGTTTATTCTAAACTCCCGAGTGTCGACGTTAACTCTACTTACCAATATTAGCAGGTCTTCTCTGGGAAGACGGTTTTTAACAGCAGGAAGACATCTTGCGCAAGACTTCTGCCATGGCTGACTTTGTCAGTTTTGGATTTAACAAGAAGCACTATTTGCTGGTTAGTTCACGTTTCCTTCCTCTTACATCTCCTAATTTCACGCTTGTTCCTACCTAAAAGATGTGGCTCAAAGCTGCTCTACGCTAAGCCGGTGTTTCGTAAGTTCCAGTGTAAAAACGTGCAGCACGCCCACCTGTCGCTTGAGATTATACTAGCAGACGTCTACGCATGTGTACTCATTGGACAGGCCGTTCTCCCATTCTATAAATAGATGAGCGAAATAGTCAATTATAGTAATAGTGGTTCTCAACTGCTGGCCAAGTCTCAAATTAGGGTCGCGGGGGGGGGGGGGGGGTATAGAAATAGGGTTACGACAAGATATGTTCATACATATTTCATTATTACGAGATGACATTTTTATGTGGGGGGGGGGATAAGAGGGAAATCCAGTCAGTACATTGCTCCAGGGCCCCGATATGGCAGCCCAGAGCGTCTCGATGGAGAGAGGGCGGGGGCCCGTAGTGAATGAAAACAGAATGGTTAATCAGTAAATCAGTACGGGGGGGGGGGATTTTGCACCGTCTTATAAATTTACTCCACCCCACCCCTCCCGGGACAGCCTCTACCTTATTTTTCTTAGTTATGGCTTTTCATGCTGTTATGTCTTTCATGAAAGAAGCATGAAGGGTCGAGATGATAAGACTGAAGGCCCACTTCAGCGGGTTCAACTTCTGCTTCCGTCATCCTTCAGTTTACTGGCACAAGCTGTAAAATACTTGAAAACCGCTGGATATATCTGCAATGTTTACAGTATTTTATCAACGAACCAGCCAAAAGTAGAAACAAGCAAACTTCTCAAGACCGTGTTCATTGTAGAAAACATGAAAGTGCACTTGATGTTACAAATAGGGTCTCTGAGGCAGTTTGTAGGCCAGTGCAAAACTAGTACTCAGTCTCCCCCTCCCCTTCCACACCCCCCCCCCCAAATTACCCTTTTGATTAGCCATTCTACTTTCATTCGTTATGAGCCAGCCCTTGAATCATCATCTTCATCATTATCAGGTGCCGTATCGGTAGGCCTTGACGCTCATCATTCTCCATAGATCTCGGTTCTTGATATTTTCAATCAGCTTAAGTTTATGACTTTTTTATTTTGCCGTCACGTTAGACTGTCCATGCTTTTTTTTCTCTTGGTCTTCCCCTGCCTCTCTTCTCGTTTATCTTGCCTGCTGTTTTGATGTTTTCAATCTCTTAATGTCCAATGCAAACGCTCGAGAACAACTTGCCAGAAGTGATAAACTGGACAGTGACGCTAGACGGATTTAAGAAAAGGCAGAAGTCTTGTCGGCGACTGACAGTCTGCAAATTGGACACGACGAATAAAGAAACGGACTAACAATCAAACAAGTACAGGTAAAAAGTGTCACAAGCAAGGGGTTAGACATTCGACAACACTAACCTGACAGGTTATGACTCGAGAACCAATCGGGACATATATAGAAGCCAGTGGACATCTAGGGGCGGAGCAGAAATACCTAGAGAAATAAAACCTACCAAGTCACACTTTTTTGCACGATACCTTGTTCTGGTGAATAATAATTTTTTTTCTTTTTTAAAAGTGATGTGCAGGAGTAGAAAGTGTGCAGAGAGATATGCACAACGACTCGGGAGCAGGACTAAAACTCTGATACCAAAGTACTCTGGGACGAAGATACTTCAACACTAAGATACTCGACACTCAGATAAGTAGACTGAGACCAAGAGAGATGTGCAGACAGAACCATTCTAGAGAAGATCAGACAAGACAACAATCCAGGGACTTTTACACCTTGTAGGGGAAACAGAAAGTTGCTTGCGTACGCAGACGACACTATCTTCTTCCCACCAACAGACAGATTAATAACCAACATCTTAGACTCCCTCACAGAGTTTGGTAAAGATAGCAGCGCCAAACTCAACATACAGAAATCAGTCGTCATTGGCGTAGGTAAATGGCGAGATAAAAAAAAATTTCCCTTTTCGTCTCCCACACACAGACAACATCAAACTGTACGGCATCACTTTCCCATCACACCCAGACAGCATCAAACTGTACGGCATCACTTTCCCATCACACCCAGACAGCATCAAACTGTACGGCATCACATTTCCATCACACCCAGAAAACATCAAACTGTATGGTATTACTTTCCCATCACACCCAGACAACATCAAACTGTACGCCATCACATTTCCATCACACCCAGACAACATCAAACTGGATGGCATCACTTTCCAATCACACTCAGACAACATCAAACTGCATGGCATCACTTTCCCATCACACCAGACAACATCAAACTGTACGGCATCACTTTCCCATCACACCCATATAAAATACACAAACCCACATGGAGCAATATCATAACAAAAATCACAGCATGTTACAATGATACAAATACAAAACGGCACCATAGTACATCATTCCAAAAATTATATACATCACTTCAGTACTAGACCCTCCATAAAAGACAGTGAAGGAAATAAGCAAACAAATCAGACACTTTATCTTCACAAACACTTTCGACAACATTCAATATAAAACCCTCATACAGGACAAACTACACGGAGGAATTGTCTTATAAGATATACAAACAAAAATACAAGCACTCAGAATTAGCCTCGTAGGTCACATCACCAAACACCCAAACCAGCACCCACTAGCTCACTACTACATGGGACTTAGACTACCAAACTTAATCCTACCAAACAGTTTGCAGGCACACCACTTTAACACACTACCACCCTTCTACAAAAATTGCACACAAATAATCCAAGGACATGAAAAACTCATTCACTGCAAGACAAACAACATATACAAACATTTTATCAGAAATCAAGCACCGCCATTACACCTTATTATTAAAAGAGGACACAGATACCCCATACTAGACTAGGCTGACACATTAAAAAATCTCCATCTCAGGAACATCACACCAAAAGCCAGAGAAATCACTCAGACTCATATACAGTGACACCCACGATACACAGAGTAACACACAGAAATATGATACGATGCTGCCTATGCAGGAGAAACACACAAGAAACAGAAGATCACATTTGTTACGAGTGCAGAACAGTTGCAACCACTATAAAAACAATACAGAACAACATAGAAACACACACGGCACAAGAAGCAGAAAAACATAATGTTGAATACAATCTCTAAAACTCAGGCGGGGAGAGAGAGAGAGAGAGAGAGAGAGAGAGAGACGCACGCACGCACGCACGCTCACGCACACGCCGCTAAGTTGCTGGGCTTGCTTGCAAAGTTCAGGTATTTGGCGTGGACGTACAGAAACAGGGGTAATTTTTATTTCTGCATGTTTAGTCCTGCCACCTTCTTAGGTCTGTTTCTGCAGAGAACAAGTAAAACAATGGACTGACATAGCTAGAGAGAGAGGTGGGGGGAGGGGAGACAGTGTTAAAATATCAAGATTTTAATGTACACTCCTGGTGAGAAAGAGTAGACAGTGTAAGTAAATGAACAAATTTTTCATGTACATCTTCGAAGAGAAAAAAGAGAGAGAGGTAAGATCCTGGCATGGAAGGTACATTGATCAATAAGGGCACTCCAGGTTAGATTTTAATCAAAAAAACCCCCACCACCGTGAGGTGGTATATCTATCTAGCAGGCAGCCTGTGGTGTATTTAAAAAAAAACAGATAGTCATGATGATGTGATGAAACTACGTGCAAGTTTGATACAGGTTCTTAGGAGAGCTAGTAAATAGATGTCGATACACTGAGTAGAAAACTGAAAGATCTGAACTTATATTTCGTTGACAGTTCACGAAAGAGAAAGAGATCAACTATTGAACGAGGTCAAGGTAGACCAGACTAATCTGCCTATTAAGACTGAATTCGTTGATGGTTCATGAGAGAGAAAGATTTAAACTGTTATATAAAGTTCGTGTAATCCATCTTCTTATGTCTAATAAGATTCGAGGCTGTTGTTGTTTATGACTTTTAAAAGAAACTGGTGGAAATCATACGTCTAAGTTAGAAGAGACAACTGTGTAAATAAACCTGCATATTTTCACAACAGGCAAACGGACCTCAGCGTATTTTTTGTGTATGTGTGTAACAATTTATCTGTCTGTGCGATGATATACTAGTTGTGTAAGACGTTTCCAATAGAAAGACTTTCTGTGTAAAAATGTATACAACTATAACATAACAGACTTTGTCCCGACATTTGGGAGGAGACGACTAGGTAAGTCCGTGGCTACAATGCCGAGTGCTGAATGCTGACGTCTTTGACTAAAGATAAGTTATATGTAGATACTCTGACTAATTGTAGCAAAATACGACGTACACTAGAGAAATGGAAAAAACAAACGGACAATCTGACACATATGTTATCACAGTTAAATAAAACAATCAGTTACTAAAAAAAAATATCAGTAGCAGAGCACACCGTATGACACGACAAGGAAATTTTTGGCGGTCAGTCTTACAAATTCAAGGGATGGATTAAGAGCGTTGAAAAATAAGCTTACTTAGCCAGACTCAACGACAATGACACAAAACTGATGTCGTTCAGATCAAGTAGAGTCTCAGATAAACATCCACAGAAGGCTCACCTCCCACCCGTCAGAGACATGGGAGGAATTAAATCAGGATTTAGCACGACATTATGGAGATATTACTGACACACAACATGCATTTGCTTAACTTAAAAACATACAACAACAACAACATGAAAATGTATGAGCTTACGCCAACAGATGCTTAGACTTAATAGTAGATGCGGTTCTAAGGACTGTTATTGCCGGAGGTGGGGTTGAAAATTCGCTCTTGGCCCCAACGGCGTGCGTCTCAAATAGCCTCTGGCAGTCAAGTCCAGCTCCTTGCTTTCTCGTGGCGTAACTGTTTAAACTGACAAGAGAAGGGGCGAAGGCGAATATCTGGCGCCTGAAAATCAGACACTTAGGGTATATGAGAGACACGTTTGATAGCTCATCTACCGCGGCTGGCGAGATTCTTCAGGTGCCGTGCGTGGAGCGGTGCTCCTCCCGGCCAATGAAGAAAGGTGAAAATTGGGTTGCCGCGCGGCACCACTGCGGAAAAGGTGGTAGAAAGGATAAAAGCGAAGCAAACAGTCAAATCATGGCACCTCTGGTCTTGAGGTCAGCCACGTCCTAAGTGCACTCATATCGGGTGAAATGCCTGAACCGGCTTAACCCAAAGGTTAAGACACTGCTGGTGAGACTCTTCGGATTCCGCGCTTGGAGTGAAGCTCCTCCCGGCCAAGGAAGAAATTGCGGAAAAGAAGTAAGGGTTGCTGTGCGGCGCCGATGTGAAAAGGTGAAGGAAAGGATAAAGTGAGGTTTAATCAGTATGTCCAGTAGTATCGCTGCGAGAGCTACACATACCACGGCGCCTCTGCTCTAGAGGCCGGCCACGTCCGAAATATACTTACACTGGTGAAATTTGCCTAAACCGGCACACACCAGGGTGGAACTTGATGGCCATTCATATCACGCCACCTCCGCTCTAGAGGTCGGTCACGCCCGATATACACCCATACTGGTGAAATATGCCTCAACCGGCTCACACCAGGGGTGAAACTTGAAGGCTATGCATGTCACGGTACCTCTGCTCTAGAGGTCAGTCACGTCCTAAACATGCCCATACTGGGATAATATGCCTAAACCGGCTCAACCCAGGGGTGGAAGTCATTAGTGGCGAGGATCCATCCTCCTGGACAAAAGCTCCATCCTGGTCACAACTAGAAAGGGTAGCGGCCACGACCACAAAATGCTGAAGTCGGAGACACTGGACCAGGGCAGTCTAGATAGGCAACCACCTCTCACCCGGCGGGGATGTATGCGTATCCTAATCACGCTGAGGTTTTCCGGTGAGAAAGTCCAACACTGGACTGGATGAGCAACCACCTCTCACCCAGCAGGGATATACTGATATCCAAAACACGTCGAGGTCTTCTGGTGAGAAAGTCCAACTCTAGACTAAACTGGTGCAATGAAAACCACGGTGTCACGCAATCCCGTTTCTAAGACCCACCAAGAATACAGGCTCAAGCCCTGCGATACTCTGAACCTTTTGTGGTCCTCTCTGGGATCTCATGTGGTCCTTTCAGGGACCACACGGGTGACCACGGGACTTAAAGAGGACCACAAGCGTAAATTCAGTAGGATCACAGGGCGGTCTTGGTGATAGAAGCGAATGAAGAAGAAGAAGAAGTAGTAGCAGATGCTTTTCCGGACATACACAAAGACGAAATAGCTATGAGTCGACAGCTGGTAGGGATATTTGTACGAACTCAGTACAATTTACTCACCATCTCTCTCTAACACTCGCCATTGAGAAACACTCACACTCACAGAGAAACCCTCATTCATACACACTCACTCAAAAAATGCATACTCATTCACTCAAAAACTAAGACTCACAGACTCACACTGTCACACTCAGTCACACTAACTCACTACCACACACAGGACAACACAGAAAAACTCGAACAGGACAAGTTATATGAGCTTATAACAAATAATTTGTGAACATCATGAGCCACAAACATCAAAACCCCACTCTGGACAAGTTATATGAGCTTATAACAAATGATATGTGAACATCATGAGCTACAAACATCATCACTCCACTCTGGACAAGTTATATGAGCTTATAACAAATGATATGTGAACATCATGATCTACAAACATCATCATTCCACTCTGGACAAGTTCTGATCTGCTTTTTGATTAAGAATTAGTCATTTGAACAAGATTTTTGAAAATATCTGATACAAAGTTAAATAAACAAAAAAAGAAAACAAATCCACCCCTGTCTGACAGCCTCACACCTTCTACTTTCAACTGTCTTATTGAATAGTAACTGATGGATCTTTACTAATGTGTGTGACTGTGACAACAACTTCGTCACATTTTACTTCCTTGTACCGAGTGCATGGATAAGAGTGGAACATACAGGTTTTATGACTTTGGTTTAGATATTTCAATTTTTGTTATATGCAGAACACACTTTGTGCTAACTACTGCAAAAGAGATAAAATTCCCGTTTTCACGCCATTAAAGCATATTGGGGAATACGGTGTTAGGCTCATATTTTACATGACCTTCGGCACATGAAAGTGTGATGTGGTCAGTATCACATCTGGCCGCTTTACTTTCCCAGATTTCCCTGGTACCCATTTTTAGAGGCTGGGTGAACCCTGGGGCCTTTTTGGTGTGTACCAGGAAAAAATCCCACTGCTGGGACTGAACCCGGTACCACCTACAGCTGACTACTATAGTCTGTCTTAAACAGACTGAAAGTTGTATGATAAAAGGCAGAATGTCAGATAGGCCTGCATGACCAATTCTTCAATATTTTTTTTAAAAAGTTCATTTGTTCCAAAAGTAACAGTTATTCCTTATTAGATTTTAATACGCCAGCATTCTTTCATCATCCATCTCTCTACAACAGTTCATTTCATGGACTGGTGCTGTCTTCATCTACATTCCTTTCACAATTCAGTCAAATGCTCATGCCTGACTGTCCTAGTGCCTTTCTAGTTCTCATTAACACAAGAATACAAAATAATATAAAGACAGAAATTACAGAACAGTGTGGCACTGTTCAAGGAAGAAGCACCATAAATGCTACTTTTATATTAAGAACCATTATAAAATGATTTCTGGAAGCAAAGACTTATGACTGATTATGCAAAAGCTTCCCTAATTACGTGTATACAATTATATATACAATTTGTTATGTTCACTCTTGGAATTTTATGCTTTTGTTTTCCAATATTATTCCAGTATTCTATTCTCAACATTTTTCCTCCACAATGTCTAAAGCAAACATTACATTTTCTTGTTTATATTTCATGCTTGAACTCCAGACAGGTTGTGATAATAGATGTTTGTGATGCAAGAAAAAATACAGATAGCCTGTCTTCACTGGCTTGTAAAATAGGACTTGAAACTAACAAGGAAAAAATGAAAATAATGAAACTTTCTGTTAATCAAGAAGGAAAAATATACATTTGAGGAACAGGTATTGATGAAGTAAACCAATCTGCATACCTCAGCAGCTACAGTACATAGACCAGGATGGTGACACTAGAAAGGAAGTTAGAATTTCAAAAGCAGCACTGACTTTAAAAAATCTTGAGAACATATGGCACTCAAAAGTTATAAGCACAAAAACCAAGTTAAGACTATTCAATTCAAATGTAATATCAACCCTCATTTATGCATGCGAAAGTTGGAAAACAACTAAAGAAAGAGACAGCTCTTGATTAAGCTCTTTTGAAAACAAATGCCTAAGGAAAATAGTTGGTATAAAGTGGAATAAATTCAAGGAAAATGCAGAGATAGGACAGACGAGTGAACAACAGTCTGTCTCATTAGTGATCAGAAAAAGGAGATGGACATATATCAGTCACATGATGAAAATAAACAATCAGAGAATACTAAAATAAGCTATCAAGTGGAATACAGCAGGATGAAGAAAAAGAGCTCAACCACATGAAACTCTAAAGAGGACATTATTAAGAGGCCGAATTAATAGCATAAAATTCCCTGATGAGGTTGAAACACTCATCAAATAGCAGAAAAACATGGCTAACATGCGAGCCCTATGAGACTTTTAATGGCACAGGAAGGATGTAAGGTGTAAGAAGTTTACTTTTATTTCCATGACTGAAATGATATATTTCTAAGTGAGATGCTGCCGCCTCAGAGTATACTTTGATTACCAAATTCGTGATTTGATTTTACTTACAAAAAGTGATCAACATACTATGATTTCCATGTTGTTGAACTTTGACTGCTGCTTGAGGATCTGTTATTGCCATAGATGTTTGGATGTTAATAACTTCAATTTCTTTCACTGGCATTAATTTCCAGCACTGGATATTATCAGGGTGTTTCTTCTATTATGCTGGATATTAGAATGTTTCCTACACTGCTGGCAAGATTCTTTGGATGTTGCGTGTGGAGTGAAACTCCTCCTGGCCAATGAAGAAAATGTGAAAAAGAAATTAGGGTTGCCATGCAGCGCCGATGTGAAAAGGCGATGGAAAGGATAAAGTGAAGTTTAATCGGTATGTCCAGTAGTCTCGCTGTGAGAGCTACTCATATCACACCACCTCTGCTCTAGAGGCCTGCCACGTCTGATATATATCCATACTGGTGAAATATGCCTCAACCGGCTTAAACCAGGGGTGAAACGTGATGGCTACTCATGTCACAGTACCTCCGCTCTAGAGGTCAATCTCGTCCTGAACACGTCCATACTGGGATAATATGCCTAAACCAGCTCAACCCAGGGGTGGAACTTACTAGTGGCCAGGATTCGTCCTCCTGGACAAAAGCTCCATCCTGGTCACAACTAAGAAGGATAGCAGCCACAACCACAAAATGCTAAGTTGGAGACACTGGACCAGTGCAGTCTAGATAGGCAACCATCTCTCACCCGGCAGGGATGCATGCGTATCCTAATCACGCTGAGGTTTTCCAGTGAGAAAGTCCAATGTTGGACTAGATGGGCAACCACCTCTCACCCGGCAGGGATACACGGGTATCCCAAAACACGTCGAGGTTTTCTGGTGAGAAAGTCCAACTCTAGACTGGATGGGCAACCACCTCTCACCCAGCGGGGATATACTGATATCCAAAACATGTCGAGGTTTTCCGGTGAGAAAGTCCAACTCTAGATTAAACTGGTGCAACGAAAACCACTGTGTCACGCACTCTCGCTTCTGAGACCCACCAAGAATACAGGCTCAAGCCCTGCGATACTCTGAACCTCTTGTGGTCCTCTCATGGATCTCATGTGCTCCTTTTGGGGACAACGGGACCTATCGAGGACCACAGGAGTAAATTCAGAAGGATCACGGAGTGGTCTTGGTGGTAGAAGCAAATGAAGAAGAAGAAGAAAAAGAATGTTTCCTCTGTTGTGGTAGAAATATGTTCAAAGCTGTCCTTATTTTGACTATCATAATCTACAATATATATATAAGAATTATGACAGAATCAAGCTTTACTTATACTTAATAACAAGATTCTTTAAACATGTCATTTTTTCAGTTACATCCCATATTTTAACAGCAATGGCTAAATATATATTTGTTTGCACACTTTTGAACATATGTCTGTCTGTATACACTATATTCCATTATATAAATGTTTCAAATATTCCACATAGCACAATGATAACAAACCATATTTTTGTGTACAAAAATGTAATATTCTCAATATTAAAAATAATTATTGCAAGTAAATGCTGATACTTAAATAGTGATGAAATGGTCATTATAAAATTGATGCAGTTAACAAATTTTCATCAATTCATTAAAGATAAGATAATCATAGAATGTTTAAAATTATTATTAACATTTTAGCAATTATTAATATTTAATGGAAGAAGCTAAACTGAATTATTTCACTGTATAAATGTATGTGTTAGATAAGACAACTGCAACTTGTATCATGACATAATTTCTAGAGAACTTGTCAAACTGAATAACATATAGATCTGAAACACAGACATCAATTTTTAAAAATTTCCCACAAAAGAACAGGTTGTTTCCAAACTAGTTTAAAACTAACTGTTATGTGTTACAACTATTTTGTCTCTTATTTTCAATAGCAGACTGTCATTCTTAGGACTTTTATCACTGGCTATGTTTAGTTATTTTGAGTGTAGTTTGTCCCTGTGCACATTTTCAGCTGGAGTTGTATTCTTAATGGTGAGCTAAATGCTGGCTGTAATCTGTGTATCAAAGATATAATTTTTAATTGTTTATAATATACTGGCAGCAGTAGTTTACTTAAGATGGCTGATAATACTACTGCACCAATTCTTAACCTAATTCCATAGACCCATAGAGGTCCGAAAAGGGTCACATGGGAGTCAGTGTAGGAAGACTAGATTTTAAAAAATATTAGAAATGTGTGAATGTTTTTTTAATTTGAAACCAAGATTTTTTCATTTATTTTAAAATGTATACCTCCAGTTTTTGAACATTTTAAAACAAATTTTTTTTTTTACCTAGTTTCATTTTTCTTTATAGTTTTTGTGAACATTTTGAGTATTATTTATGAATTTTTGTTTTATTCTACAAACTTTGTTCAAATCCCATTTCCTCTTCTTGTTTCTGAAACTCTGTCATACTTTCCTTGAAATTAACACACACAAAAAAAACAAACAAAATCCTGTAACATAGAAACAGGATTTATAATCTGGTGACTTGCTGGTTAGTTGCTGATCCACCAACAGAGTCCAGTTTATTGTTAGCTAGTTTGCTCACCATCTGATCACCATATACTTGAAACACTATGGTAAGATAGTTTGAAGGTGCTGATTTTTTCTGAAAAGGTTGCTGGCCTCCACAGTACAGAAATACATAGCCTGCAGAATAAAGTATGGTTAAGGAGTGTGTGTTATAAAATTGTAGAAGTTAAACAGAAAACATCATCATCATCATCATCGCCTTTCACTCCCTTGAGAGCATAAGCCACAGATAAAGGCCCTCCAGTCGTCCCTTTTCTTGGAATTATTCTTTGCTTCCTTCCATGTTTATCCCTTGTCTCTGAGCACTGTCATATTTTCTCTTTTCCAAGTAAGTCTAGGTCTTCCTCGTTTTCTATTTCCTTGAAGATTCCATGTCAGTGCCTGTCTCACTATGCTGGTGTCAGGTTTGCTCAGAGTGTGCCACACCTCCACTTCCTGGATGTGATTTGTAGGTTCATAGGTTCTTGTTCTGCCCTTTCCCAGACCTCCTCCAAACAGAAAACCTACAGAGTTAAACATTTTAGAAGCCACATGGAAAATGTGCAAAGAAGTAAAAACTTTATATAATTAAACAAAATTTGCACACAATTAAACAGAAAATGCAAACAGTTAAGCATAAATTGTAGACATTTAATTAAAAAGAAAACTACTGACAGTTAATAAAAAATTGTAATCAACCCTGCTTCTATAGACGCATGAGAAAAAAAAACTGTCAGACAATGACTGAGAATTAAACTTTAGTCTCCAGTGGAACAAGTAACTGCTTTTTTATGAGTGCATAATTATTAACTGGGAAATGCAGAACAGAAATTAGGAACAGAATAGGCCAAGCAAAGACTGCATTTCAGAGAATGAGAAACATATTAACCAACACATCCTTATCAATGAATGTTAGAAAACGAGTCCTAAAATGCTATATTGAACCTATCTTGTTATATGGAAGTGAATCATGGACAATAGGTAGTCTGCACAAAAATCATTGGAAGCAGCAGAAATGTGGTTTATTAAAGAATGTTGCGAATCCCCTGGACAGCAAAAATAACTAATGAAGAGTGTATGAGAAGAGTTGGAGAGACAAAAAACCTTGTCAAAAAGATAAGAGAGAGACAATGTACTTTCATAGGACATGCAGTGAGAAGAGGGGGCATTGAAAATATTATAACAACAGGAAAAATAGAAGGAAGAAGATCAAGAGGAAGACCAAGAGAAATGATAGTGGACAGTCTGACAGGATGGTGTGAGAGGAGATCACCAACTGAGCTGATGGCCTGCATGAAGGATCGTGTACTCTGGAGAAGCATAATAGCCAACGCCAGTCGGCACGGCACATGATGATGATGATGAATGTATTAACCTTTTACCACAGAGCATTTCCTCTAGAAATGGGGCCAAATATTTGATACACTGTCTTCACATCAACCCCTCCCCCAGCAGGAACTCTGAGAGAAATTTTATAAGCTAGTGCAAACCCCCCCCCCCCAAAACTCAATTTGTTTTCATCAATTATGGCTCCTCCTCCCTCATCCCAAAGCCCTCTTAAACAGGGAAATCCAAGCTACAGGGAGATGTGCCTGCTGGACCCTTTCTCACATAGTCCTGCCTCCTAGCATCTGTCCTATTCACAGAAAACAGAAGTTACTTGCATCAGAAGAGTCAATGCTAGGATAAAAACAAAGACCTATCTCTCTCTCTCTCTCTCACACACACACACACACACACAAATGCGCACGCACACACACATTTTCTTATTTCTTTTATGTTTCTAATAATATATGCACAGAAATATCTCTAAAGCACCCATCTAATCCTTAAATAAATCTAATGTGGTGGCATGGGATGCACAGGGAAAGAGATGATGATTATGTGCTGGTGAGGAATATGTGGATGTCGTTGTTGTGGTCATGCCAATGAGTGGCAGCTGTGGCTGTGGGGCTGTGTGAGCAGGACAGGGATTGACAACTTCTTCTAGAAGCTGAGAATTTTCACCTACTGTCACATCCCTTGCCTAACCCTAACCAGAGGAACTCAAGTGTCTAACCTTTATGCTCCTACCCTTCCTGTAGCCCCAGACGGACTCATTCTCTCATATGCTCCACCATCACAAAAATAGTAAATAAGACAAAAATATGAAAATGGATCGCTGCCAGGAGCAACATAGTTTAATGTGATTTTACACAGACCTGCATCCAATTTAGCCAGAACTCTTGATAAATTAAAACACAGGGGTCTAACTGTTCAAACTTCTGTTTCATTCCCAAATGACAGCTCCTACTCATTCCTAAAGCATCTGCTTAATAATCTCCTCATAAACAACACAACAGAGGACACAAACATTCATGAACTACTGCTTGAGGAGGATTTTCAACATTAAATGGCAGGACAAGATCAAGAACAAGGAGGTCTGGGAAAGGACAAGACAAGAATCTATACATCATGTCTAGGAAGTGGAGGTGGATTGGCCACACTCTGAGGAAACTCAACACCAATATAGCAAGAAAGGCACTGACATGGAATCCTCAAGGAAAAAGAAAATGAGGAAGACCTATACTTACTTGGAGAAGAGAAATAATTATGACAGGGCTCAGAGACAAGGGATACACATGGAAGGAAGCAGAGAATAATTCCAAGAAAAGGGATGACTGGAGAGCCTTTATCTGTGGCTTATGCTCTCAAGAGAGTGAAAGGCAATGATGATGATGAAATACAGTTATCTTCCTAAAGAACATGAGTTATCTTCCTCTAAACACAACATTATCTCCTCAACAAAACATAATCTCCACATAAAGCCAAACATGATGATCTCCCTCTCAAAAACAGGGTTATCTTCTCCTCATAAAGCCAAACATTATTTCCTCATGAAACTAAATATTCAGGATGACCAATCTGCAGACTATGTTCTGAAAGTTGGAAACAAATAAATCTTACCTTAATACATCATTGCTCTTCTAAGTTAGAAAAAGTCTACATCCAGTTAATTTAGTTAGAAGAAGCAAGTGCCTGATGCACAACAGAAAATCACTTAATCTTGACAACACACGGCCCCTATTCCCAAAGTGTAAAATGAAAATAAATGAAAATATCAAAATACTAGGTTCTACAAGTACACAGTCCTTTAAATCATTAGATAATAACTGATGCAGAAATAAGTATGAAATATAGTACTGAAACTTTATAAAATGTCAGACTGCTCAGCCTGTCTTAACATCAAACTGACACTGGAAAACTATTTATACAAAAGACTTTGACTTTTCACTAAAATAGCACAAAATATCTAACCACACAAATTTAAAGCAAAATAATTTTAAGTAAGGTGATTATTATAATTATTGTAAATGATGAAAGGTGTGTGTTTTTTGTTTTGTTTTGTTTTTTAACTCAGCAAGGACTGTCAAACTGACACATATAAATCACTCAAAACTGCACACATGAAAACAGAAAAAAAGAAACTAGTATGGAAACAAAGCCTATAACATGGAAATTAAACTTAGAATAAACGAAAGGAAACAAGTAGCAGTCACTGAGGCATGAGATATGCATATCAATTCATCTGTGTGTATAGATTTTTTTAATTTGGCTGAATATGACATGTAATGGCCAAATCTCAAAGAATAAGTTTTCTAACCTGTCTGAACTGACCAATGTCCATTGTTCCAGTAAGCCCAGTTTTCCCAGGCCACATCAAATATGTGCTCAATCTGAGTCCCAGATGGAATGTTGACACGGTTAAAGTAAACCAGCTGTATTCGTGGTACAGGTAGGGACTGGTTACTCCACTTTATGTAACACTGAATAACCTGGGAAATGTACGAGTATGTACTTAACATATATAACAAAACTATCAAGCAATGTAAGACCTGGTTACATGATAATTTAATATTAATGTGGTGGTATTTCTCAGGATTTTGTCACACATAAAATACAATATAGTAGAGTCTGACCCAAAGTGATCCCAAACCTCCCCATCTATGCACATATGACTGGAGGTCAAGTATTGTCTCTTTTAAAGCTGTAGAGTAGTAGGACTATATAAGATCCCTGCTGAAACTGTTACCTGCACAAGCTACCTGCTGTACACCCATTACTGAAAACCTGCTCATGAATGTTAGCAGAATTCCCTTCATATCTTGTGAGTGTGTGACAGTCAGCTTTCTAAAGGTGACTTTTGATTGTGAATGTTACTGCAATTTATATACTGTGCATCTCTACTTTGCTGACTAGTTAGTTTACCTCACTGGGTAGCATTTCTTTTGGAAGTAATGTTTTATGATTTACCAGATATGATTGTACATAATATTGTTTTCCTTTGTCCAGCAAACATATTTGATTTCATAACTAGGTATGTAAGTTATGGTATCCTGTGGGACTGTATACCTACTAATGCATAGGAAAGAGTGATTTAGCTTTATCTCTCATGTTTTCAAAACTTTAATAGCAGTTTGTTTCAGTTAATTTTCTACTACAGAGTGGATACTATATAAATCTTGCTGTAGGAGTTTTGTCTGTAGGGTAACAACTATTGTTTATGCCCCATCACCACTGCCCACATTTCATGTCTGACTATCTTTTCTTTCCCAAGTCCATGGAAGAAAAGTGCCATTTTCCACAGCTAGGTTGACTTGCATACCTCCACTCCATGAGAGACAAGTTCACTAACCATTGTGCTAGTCATGTGCCCATTAATCTGTTAAAAAGGCTATAAACAATCTGCATCTAAACAAAACTTAACATAAATCACTGTGATCTGTTTAATTTACATAAAACTAATCAAATTATTTCTGTAAATAAATATTTCTGAGTGATTTATTAAAATAAACTGCACAAGCTGCAGAAAATAAAAATCTAAATAGCTGAAATGATCATGAAAGAAGTGGTTTGTCTTGAGGTCCACCAAACCTTTCCTGATTAAGACTATTATCACACTATTCTTTATGTTAGTTGTTCCCAATGAGATGTCTGTGTGTCTAATGTCAGTTTCAAGAAGTCAGGAACTACACTGTAGAAAACTCTACAACAAGTGATCTTTATAATAAATTTTTCCTCACATCTTGCAAATGTTTCTAGTTCCCTGCAGCAGGATATCCAATACCAACAACAAGAAATTACAGAAACATTACTTTCTTGTCTTCTATCTCCCTGGAACTGCTATCTGGTGATCTCTGCAGCCAAAGCTTCGAAGAGGAGCAGCATTTTGTCAGCTTGGGACTGGGTTATGATTTTTTCAGTCTCTGAGTGGAACTGACAAGTATATACTAATGGAGAAGTGGGACAGGGTCTTGGTCAGCTTTGGTTTGCCAATCTTGACACTAGCATGTCAGTTGTGGGTCATGAATTCCAAACTGGACAGTGTCTTCAGCCCCATATTTCATGATAAGGAACACCTCTAGCAACTATTTATGATTTTTGTTATCAAGATCACTAATGATGATACGAAATACCTATAAACTGTTTACCGGAAACCAGCACCATTGTTAAATAATACTATGTATATATGCTTGCATGTAAGCACGCCAGGCTTTAGATTCTTCACTGTATATCTTTGACAGAATATTCTTAAAAACGTTTTCCATAGAATTAAGCAAATTCAATGTTTTATTAGCATTTAATGTTTATGTTTATATTTTTGGGACTCAAATTGTTGTTTTATGCATCCAATGTTGCTATGATGCTGAGATACAGGTATCATGCAGGATGTGCTGGACTGCTGCTTGAAGGCCCGGAGTGGACCCATAAATTGAGTTTCCATCACCAAGGTAAACACAAGCCTCTTGTCCTGGAGTGGACCCAGAAATTGAGTTTCCATCACCAAGGTAAAAACAAGCCTCTTGTCCTGGAGTGGACCCAGAAATTGAGTTTCCATCACCAAGGTAAACACAAGCCTCTTGTCCTGGAGTGGACCCAGAAATTAAGTTTCCATCACCAAGGTAAACACAAGCCTCTTGTCCTGGAGTGGACCCAGAAATTGAGCTTCCATCACCAAGGTAACCACAAGCCTCTTGTCCTGGAGTGGACACAAAAACTGAGTTTCCATCACCAAGGTAAACACAAGCCTCTTGTCCTGGGTGAAGAAGCATATCAACCTGTTTCTAAGAGCACAAATGTGGAGGTGGATAGTACCATGTCTAAGGCAACCAAGACTTTCACTCAAACACTTTGTACCTATATGTTAAAAAAAAAAAAAAAAGGTAAAGGTAACCCTGTCACACCTAAGATGCACATAGGGTTATGGTGTTAGTGCTCATATTTTCCTCGACTTGTCAGTACACTAGAGAGTGATTTAGTCATCATTATGCCTGGCTGCGTTTTGTTCCCCAACTCCAGAAGAAGTTGGGCACTCATTTCTACAGTTGGGTGACTGGGGTGCCTCCAGCCAGATTCAAACCCCCAACCTTTGCCATGAAAGACCTGTGCATTATCTACTTTGCGCCTCGGATGCCTCTACATGCACATCAAAAATCCACTAACGTATGCTCTCGTTATTTATAATAATTGCACTGAAACTATGCTAAAAGAACATTAATATTCTCTGAGCTAGCCTACCTGTTCCAAATAAAATGACCACTTACCTCATCAGCATCATATTTTCCAGAATTTGAAACAAATACATTCACTGTAATGTTTTTTCTTGGCACACTGAAAGAATTAACAACCATTGAGTCATATGAGAAGTTAGTGTACGACAGTCCATATCCAAATGGATAAAGTGGGTCAGATTCCATGTAGCGATAGGTTCTGCCTACCATTGAGTAGTTCACCATTGGTGGTGTCTGAAAAAGTAAAAAAGTTGTATTTAAATTAGAGGTATCATGTCAATACACCTTTAAGATGATCAAAAAATGAGTGGAGAAGTCCACTGTGATGAGAACATTGTTTCTCATAAACTGGAAAAAAAAAACTATTTTAGGATACCGTTACAATCTAAGGAACCCATCAAAGAAATAAAATACTTTCATGATCTTTATGCTAGAGAACACTGGCCACAAGTGACAGCAGGACCGTACCTCATAGATCAGTCACTTCACTAATCTATGGCACTTACTTACTTTGGTATTAACTCTTGCAATCCTGAATTATATTCCTGGCTGTGCTGGAATAAATTTTGTTAGAAAATTTTCATAGAAATAAAGAAAAAAAAAGTTCATCTATAATTTAAAAGTATGGGCTGTTAAAAATCTGGTACTTTTCTTTTTTTAGGCTTTGCCTTAATGCTTTTCTGAGCATCAATTTGCATAAACATGCAAGATCTATCATCCCTGTCAGTGCTGTTCCAGAACAAAAAAAATGTTACTAGTTTCTTTTCATGATAAGTTTTTTAAAAAACTAATGAATTGCTGACTAGAACATGTACACAAACACTATAAAACAAAAGCCAAGAAGACAAAAAAAAATCATAACCATATGAAAGATAAATGAGAAGAGAGACAGGAGAGGACCATTAGAGAAACATAGTCACCAAATGAGCTGAGATCTGTGGAGAAGCATGGCCAGCTAATGATGACAGAAAATAACATGTACAAAAACAGCATAAATTGACTAGAAGCATAAGACCAAATATAACAACCAATAAACTTAATTTACTCATATTTATTTTCAAGATCACTCACCTGTGACTCAAACCTGGGCCATGTAATGGGAAGTCTACCTGCTGGGCTACTGTTATTTCCCTTATTGGTCAGCACTGCCACAAGGGCATCTCCTGTGGCCTGAGCTGGGAAGAAGCACTCCATTATAGCACTGACACGTTCTGACTCATCAAAGAAGGAGACATTCAGCGGCCCAGCACTGAACAGAAGCAGGATGATCGTGGCATCATTATCTGTCACACGATTACCAAGAACATCTTTAAAATATTTACCAAGAACATCTTTAAAGTATTTTCATAATTTATTCATACAAAATCCAACAATTATACTCTAGGTTAATATTTTTTGTTGATTGTGCTTCTCCATTTTTACTGATCATCTGTATCTCTAAACAGTTCAGCTGCCTCTTCATCAATATTACTTGGTCTACCATTCAGGCAATCTTCAGTCTTCCTTCTCTCTTTGATATCCAGCGACCATCAGGTTATTTTCTGTCTCCTCATGATATGTCCAAATAATTTGTGACTATCTTTTCCTCATGATTTTAATTAGTTTTTTATGTTAACATTTCTGGGAACTTTATTTGCTTCTCTGATCACAGCTTAGTGGAAGATTTAACAGAATCTTTAAAAAAGGCAATAGCTAAGTCCAACAGCACCACATAATTCTTGCTGTAGAGTGATAAAGTACAAGTGGAAACCATGATGCTGAATGAAGAAAGAACAAAGATTGTAAGTGATTTGTTTTTTTTTTGTTTTGTAGATAATCATCTGCTTACTCCTGGCTCTAATGGCTGAGGCTGTAGTTCTTCCTCCTGGAAGTGTAAGTCATTCACTTTCTACCTGATACATCTCTGTCAAACTGTTACAGGCCTCCCAAAATTCCTTAGTTTTACTCTGTGCACTGTATTCATTTTTGATGCTTCTATCTCTTAGAAAGTATAAGAAATAATGAGTTCCAAACTCCCAGCAAAATTATTCTTTTAAATTTATGCTCTCTCTCTCTCTCTCTCTCTGGATTTATGTCCTGTTCCCACTGTGCATCTTCACATATATTTGTTTGGAATATCACATGATCTTTTATCTGGTATGACACTGGCCAGTTGTTGGTGATGACTTACTATAATTCAAAGTGTCCAGCAATAAATTTGTTTGATTTCCTGGCAAGTTCACATCAGGTCTATCACGAGCTTCAGCTTCAACAGCTTGTCCTGGAAACAGTGGGACAAAAAAAAAGTATTTACAACTTACACAGAAACAAAATGTAAAGTAAAGGTGGCTAATGAATCAGATCTACAAGCACAAACTAGTTTAATGAAATATAAACATCAACATAAAGGAAATTATATCATTATGCAGGCAGCAAAAGTAATATACCATTGAATATATGATACATGATGCAGTTGTACAAAATCAGTTCTCTATAAGTTTTGCCTTTGACAGGTTACACTGTGTTTGCACATGCACATGTTGAAGAGTCAACATGACTGCTTATGAGTCTTTGTCTTGTCATGTATTTTACATTTTGGTTTTGCTTTGGTTTTTACCATTCATTAGACTAATGGTTCTTAGCTTTTTTTGCCCATGTACCCTTTTGACCATATGTCAGGATGTCATGAGAAAGAAGTCCCCATTGGTTGAGAATCTCCATGTTTGACCATCATTCTCCTTATTACAAAAATATTACAGTCAGATCTCAAAAGTTCATTGTTATGCATATTTTCATAAGCTAAAACAAGAAGGATGTCTCTTTCTTGACTATACAGTGTCCTACAACAAAAAAAAAAGATTACAAATGAAAATGCTACTTGTAAGATATATTTAAAAACATGAACAGCACATTCAATAAGTGACAACATTCACATTTCTAAAAACACTTACCTGTTCCTAAAACCACAAAGACAAGGTCTGCTCCTGTCACTATATTTCTAACAATCTGAGACTGGTAAGAGGTACATGGTGTCCCATCTAGACAAGCTTTTCCAGTTAAAACATTCCCAAAGATCTCCTGTATACCTTGTAGTGGGGTCTTAGTGAAGCTTCTGGCCTGATTAGGACTATAGTCACCAAAAAGTTGTTCTACATTGTCTGCCATTGGCCCTATCACCTAGTTTCATGACAGATTAAAAACAGCTGATGTTAAAACCAGTGTCATATTTGTTATTTTCTATTAGTAAATTTGTAAACAGTTATGATATGTTGTTCCTAAAGTATTTTTTTTATTTCCCATTAAAAACACAGAACATTATTTAGTAAAACATTACAGGATGTCCTAGAGAAAGCATCTATTTGTTGTTTCAGGATTTTATATTAATTCTTTCGCTACTTTGGGATGCGTTCTGCGTGGGTTTTTTTTTCCCTCAGTACCCCATTCTCCAAGCAGTGCGATGATGGTTTGTAGCTCTCTAAATTTGAAAATAATCAAAGTATACTTAAAACCAGCTGTTGGACTTCATTCCGGAATCCATTTGTTGACACGAAGCACATTTTTCAGCTGATTTTTTAGAGTGTTGTGTGTTAATTTAACAAATTTTTGTCTGAGTTTATTGTCGCTAGGTTTATGTTCATCAACAAATATGGCTTCCAGTGGTAGTTTATTTCGTCCAGAGCAGCGTATTTCTGCATTACAAGCTCAGAATTTAATAAAAAAAATGTCTAGACTGTGGTGAAGAGAATGCAGTAGTAGAGATTTTGAATTTTTGGACCCACATGGTGCTGATTCAAAGGATTAGGATGGTTTTTTTTTTTGGTCCAGCAGCAAAACATGCTAGAAGGGTAGCTGGTGATAATCTCTCTCTCTCTGAACCTTAAGTGCCCAGGGCACATGGGGCTTCCGTAAGGGTTTTCCACAAATGCCTGTCCTTCGCCTTTTTTTCTACACTTGCCCAGGTGAGCCCTCTATAGCTCAACATCCTTTCTTTTGTTCTTCTCCGTGTTGTTCTTCTCTTATCCATGGTGATACTACTTCTCAGCTTTTTGCTAGTACTAGCTGTAATATCACAATAGGTAATGCTGGAGATTGTGTAATTTAAAAAATTAAATGCTGTAGAATGCTTCAAATTAACAAAAAAACACAATGGCCTGTTTTCTGGTCATTAAATAATAATTAGTCAACACACACCCAGTTGTTTTCATATAAATATTACCTACCCACATGGTGATTTTAGTTTGCTGTGAATGCACAATTAGTGTATATTTTCAAGTAAATTTTGGAGGATATGTGAAGAAAAGGTGTTTGTGTGCATTTTTATTCATTATGGAATTATATGACCAACTACAGTGGATTGACTTGATGGGTAAGTGAAAAAAACATTAATTCAGTTCCTTCATTTTCCATTCTTTCTTCTCTGCTCTTAGCTATTTTTTTGTTGTATACTAATAAAATGTTAAAAATTTTATTAGAAAAACAAAATACATTTTTTCTTCTTCAAAATAACATATAATATGATACTATAAATCATAATTTGCCTCTGTCATTCTTTTAAATGTGACAACCATCCCATTCCACATTGTGAAATTTACCTCCCTTGGTCTTTTGAAGGAAACACCCCCAGTATACAAAGAGTTAACTACGAACTGTAAAGAAGTTTTTTTCTTCTTCATGATAAAGACTTTTCAATACAAATATCAGATAAAATGAGGAAAGAACTTACAGTAATCTTCTTTACTTTAAACAATATGACTCCACCACCTTAGAGAACATACCAGTCCCTATTTCACTAGCTAGACTAGTGCACTATGAGATCAGCCTGTTACTGACAACTTTGTGAAGGTAGGCCAGGATCCTGACTAACATTGGTCTATCAACATGATCATCAAATATTTCCACTCATTTGTGAAAAGCTAATAAACATCTCCCTCAAATACATATCAAGGCTTCCTTCTCAAAATATATTTATATTCACAGAATGGATGCTCACATTAGTTCCTCAAAATCTTTCTGTTTCCTATTTCTTTCATGTGGAACAGAACTAATTCATGAGACTTAAGTTACAACATGTACACTGACCGAAACCCTCTTGTAGGTCCCCGCCTGAAGTGGTAGAATGTTGTTTTGGTTTTTCAGTAGAACAAAGGATTTCGCAGCAGCTTCAACAGCCAAAGCCTGGTGTTCTGGGGATTCAACGACACTACTATCCAAACTGGCAAATGGGTTATTCTCTGGAGGGTCAAACTCTCCTAATCTCATTCTTGTGTAAAACAATGGCTTGACTCTCTCCCTGACCACGTCTTCTGTGAGTTTTCCTTGATTTATAGCTTCAACTGTAAAGAAATTTGTAAAATTTGAATTTTAAAATATGAGTTTAAATTACAGTCAATAGAACTACTCTATAAAATATGTGTAAAAAATAAACACTGCACATAAGTTTTGTATCATAATCCACCATATTTATTATTATTTAATTTGTTTTAAAACTCTGTTATGAAGGTACTGAGATGTATGGTTCAGTTTTACACAAAGAAAGAGTAAGGAAAGTGAGCAGAAACAAGAATGACAGAAAGTAATATGAGCACACAGAAATGTTACAAAATATACCTGTCTTTCTTACAAGGAGGATTTTTTTTAAAAAGCTATGTGTTTAACTTTACATCTATTTTTCGTGTTTTTATCTGTTGTGTTGCTTTTCACCAAAATAATGGATTGTTGTGTGTTCAACAACATTTATATATGTGCTCATTTTACTTTCTGTCATTCTTGTTTCTGCCACTTTCCTCACTTTCTTTTTGTAAAACTGAACTATACAC
Source organism: Achatina immaculata (assembly GCA_009760885.1). NCBI lineage: Eukaryota > Metazoa > Mollusca > Gastropoda > Stylommatophora > Achatinidae > Lissachatina > Lissachatina immaculata. Next base: position 40,717,657 of record CM019693.1, read on the forward strand.
CTCAATACCTTCACTACTAGAACCAGTTGTATTGCAGTTGTCATTTTTCTTAAAACTGTTATTAACAGTTGTGAATACACTATAATAAAAACAATTACATTTTGAAAATATGCTTGTAACAAGGTTAAAAAAAAACATCGATATGGACAATGCACAGTAAATAGTTTTTAAGAATTATTATCAGTACTCATCTATGTTCTATGTAAAGGGAAGAGGGTGAAGTTGAATATGCTAGAGTTAATGGGGCTGATGAGCCACAGCTTGATATTATTCTATTCATGATACTCCTGTAGCAGACTGATCCTGCTCTTCTGCTTGGCAAATAGTCAAAGGCTTGCTGTGGTTGCTATGGCAGCTAAGTCTGCCAAGAAGGCTCACACCCTGATGCCGCTCCAGGTCTTCGTACAAACGTGTTCCACTCCCCATCACTCATGACATTTTGGCTGCAAAGAATTGGCTCAATGAAACATCTTATGCAACAAATCTATATCAATGGAAACAAGATTCAGAGTACTTAAATGTTACATTGAGGCAATTCTGTTTTATGGGTGTGAATAAATATGAATAAATAATAAATGAATAAATAGAGTACAGCGAGAAATTGAGGCCATGGAAATATAAATATGGTTTATAAGAAGGATGTTGAAGGTACCATGGACAGCCAAGAAAACCAAAGAAGAAGTCTTAAGAGACGATGGAGTTAAAAGGCAAATTATAGCAAATATCAGAGGCAGACAAGCAAGAATTGTAGGACATTTTCTGAGAAGAGGAAAACTGAACACACTCTGGCAACTGAAAAAAATGAGGGAAGAAGAGGCAGAGGAAGACAGAGAGGAAGTTACTGGATGGGCTGTCAATGAGGCTAGGAAGAAAGTCACCAGTGAATCTCATAATCAACTCAAAAGACAGGGAATTGTGGAGAGAAATGATCACATATCCCACGTGGCAGGGCACTTGATTTTTTAACCACACATTAAGTGAACTCAGTACACCTCACATTGCAGTCAGTGATTCTTCATTTTCTGGTATCCTTAATATCAGTGTTATTTAATTTTTTAACAGCTTAGCTAACTGAAATATGAATAATTTGATCTATCTTTCAGATGTGAGAATCCAGTTTTCTATTCACTATGTTTCTCTTCTCCTCTTTGTATAATATTACTTAAAAGTAGAAACACCAGCAACAAGTTTATTTACAACAATTCAACAATAATGTTATAGTTCAGTTTGAACATCTACAAAACCATAATATCAGACTTCTGTCTTGTTTTGTAGGTAAACTTTATTCCTACTATTATCTAAGTTTGATGGGAACACAGCTTTACTGCATTTATATCTAAGTACGAAAACATTCCATACTGCATTAGATAATATGACCTGTGATCATGTTAACTGGTAACTGCTGGTAATTTACCGATTAAAAACTAAAAAATCAAAATTTGTTGAGGCTGTAAGTTACCATAACTAGTTTATATTATCAAAAACCCAGTAAAAAGCAATCAGCAAAATCAGTTGGAGAAAATCAGGTCAGTAGACCGGTGATGCTCAATTTGCATTGAGGAAAATCAGTTAATTTTGACTGGTTTAGCATGTGAGCATTCTGTAAAGATTAAATCTCACCACTAATAAGATTTTTTTTTAAAATTCACATGAAACTTTACTTTCTGCTTAAGTTTGTAAAGTGAGTTTAATTTTACATTAAAAACAAAAAACAGTATGAAGTACCAAATGCTGTATTGAGGAAACGGATAGTTCAGAAAGTTCTTCATGCTAGGTCATTCATTCATTCATTTGCATATCCCTTGCAGAACTTTGCCTCCCAAACAGCACTCCTGTAGGCCTCTCGGTTGTGAGCAAGATGGCCTGCTGCTGTTGCATCCATTTCCAGATCGTCAACGATGTCTTGCAGCCATCTTCATCTTGGTCTTCCTCTTTTTCTTTTTCCCATTATGTATCCTTCCAATATGGTCTTCTCTAAATTATCATGACGTTTAACGTGTCCAAAATATTTCAGTTTTCTCTCTTTAATCCTCTTCACTAGCCAGCCTTCTTCAATATTAAGCTCTTGTAGTATAGATATATTTGTTCTTTTTTGTGTCCACGATATTTGGAGAACTCTTCTGTAGCATTTACATTCAAAGGCATTTATGTGTTTCTCAGCTGTTTTGTTAAGTGTCCAGGTCTCACAGGCATATGTTGTTATGGGAAAGATGCATGCCCTTAAAAATCTTATTTTTATGGTTCTGTCTGCTCCTCTCCACAGATTCTTTATTTGTTTTACTTTCTGAAGAGCGATAGATGTCCTCCTTTTAATTTCCCTCATTGTATCTCCATTATTAGTTAGTAGCGATCCAAGATATTCAAACTCTCCACTTCTTCCAGTTTTTCCTCATTGATACATATTTCAGTTGCCTTGTTTGTTTTGTCAGTTGTCATCAATTTAGTTTTCTTTGCATTAAGATAGAGGTTCTGCTCTTCGCTGTTCTTGCGGACTGACATAATTAGTTTTTCCATTCCTTTTTGTGTTGTGGACAGCAATACTGTGTCATCAGTATATCTAATCTCTGGTATTTCATAACCTCCAACTGTTATGGCATCGTAATATTCTTTGTCTACATCTTCTCTAACATTCCTCATTATATTTTCAGTATACAAGTTAAATAAGTAGGGTGACAATATGCACCCCTGACGGACCCCTTGTTTTATGTCAAACCAACTTGTTGTTTCACCATTTATTCTTACTGCTGCTTGTTGGTCTAGATACAGCAGTGATGTTAATTGTATCAAATGTGTTGGAAATCCCATTTTTTCCATTATTTCCCAAAGTTTCTGGTGTTGTACACAATCAAATGCCTTTGAGTAGTCTATAAAGGATAAATATAGATTCACATTAAACTCTCTGCATTTCTCTATTATTAATCTTATATTGAATATATGATCTCTTGATCCTCTTCCTTGCCTGAAACCAGCTTGGACCATATTGACTTCTTCTTCTATTTTCTTTCGAAGTCTACCCATTATGATTTTTAACAGAATTTTACTGGCATGACTAATCAGGGCAACAGTTCTGTAGTTGGTGCATAATTTCAGGTTACCCTTTTTTGGCAGTGGTATAAATACTGTTCTTTTCCATTCTTTTGGCCAAACACCTGAATGCCATATCTTTTTACATAGTGCATGATAGATTGTTGCACACTCCTTTCCTCCTGCTTTAATAAATTCAGCTGTTATCTCATCACATCCTGGTGATTTACCATTTTTCAGATTCTTTATTGCCCATAAAACTTCTTCCATTGTCGGTTCGGGTTCTTTCTCCTCCAATAATAATTCACACTGTTTATTTCTGCTTCCACAGTCGGTTGTTTCATACATTCTTCTGCAATATTCCTTCCATCTTTCTAGAATTTCCTCTGTCTCTGTCAGGGTATTCCCCATCTCATCACAAATTACATTTAGCTTAGGTGTGACATTTCTCGTCAATGTCTTCATTTCTTTAAACATTTCACTATCTCTTCCACACTTCTGATGTTCTTCTATTCTTTCACAACAATCTTGTATGTATTGTTTTTTGTCTTTTCTTATGTTTCTTCGTACTTCTTTTGTTAAAGTTTTATATTTATCTTTGTTGTTGTTTGTCACTTTCCATTGCGTCTTCATTTCTCTACATTGTTTTATCAGTTCTAGTGTACCTGCTGTGATCCATCTATTCTTTTGTGTTTTCTTTACTGGAACCATGTCTTTAGCTGTTGTTACTAAGATATCTTTGGCCTGCATAGCCAATTCATCTGGTGTCATCTCCTCCTGTACAGCCATCAGGATTTCGAAACGGTTCTTCACTTCTATACCGTATTGCTCTGGTATATTTGTAAGGTCAAAGCGGAGTGGTCTTGATCCCGTAACTATCTTTTTCATCTTTATCTTCATGTCTGCTATTAATAACTCATGGTCCGTGTCACAATCAGCACCTGGTAAAGTTTTTGCTGATGTTATGCTTGACCTCCACCTTCTCTGCACTAAAATGTAATCTATTTGATTCCTGGTTTTCCCATCAGGTGATGTCCATGTGTAAAGTCTTCTTGGATGTTGTTTAAAAAGTGTGTTAGCGATCATTAGCTCATTTTCCATGCAAAATGCCATTAGACTGTCATCTGCCTCATTTCTATGTCCTATGCTAAATTTCCCTACAACATGTCCTTCATCTTCTGCTCTTTCTGTACCAATTTTTGCATTAAAATCACCCATTATTAATACAATATCATTTTTCCGTACCTGGTCTATTGTCGTTTGCAGTGTGTTATAAAAGTTCTCTACTTCCTCTTCTTTTGCTGCTGATGTAGGTGCATATATCTGGATGATTGTTACATTTCTAGGAATGCTGCTTGGGTTTCTTGGTATGTTTCCAGAAGATAGTTTATCATGCTAGGTGCAGGTATAAATGTACCAGTTTTAAAAAAATCTTAGTGTGCCCACTGACTCTGATAAATTATAAAAATCTGTCGCTATCCTTTTCAATGCATAATTATTCTACAGAAATCTAAAAGACCAACTACAAAGTCTATGCAGTTACAGACATGATGCTGCAACAATAGAAAAAAAAAAGCATAACGAAAGGAAAAGTGAATGAAGTGCAAACTGGCAACTTGCCCACATTCACATTATATAAGAAATGAATAATACTCTTGATACTTAATAATACTCTGTGTACAAGAAAATGTACATAGGAGAAAAATAATGTGAAAAAGGAAATTACAAACTCATATTATGCATGGTACAATCAATAAACAAAGCAAAATGTATGACCAACCTATGGAAAAATAAACAGGTACGGGAAGATTTGCTGAGAGTTCCAGGTTAGTTCCAGCATTGATGCAGGCTGCTACCGTGTCCACACTGTTGTTCAAATAATGGTGATATGTCATGATGTTTTCTATGGCTCCTTCATCACTTACAACATACCCTTGGAAGTTCCACTCGTCTCGTAGAATGTCAGACAGAAGTTTCTTGTTGGCACAGGCTGGTACTCCATTTATTCTAAATACAAGTTGGAAATAAATATATTTAATTTTAAATTATATCCTAAATGCAATATTCTTGAAGGACACAAAGAAAAATGAATAAGATCAATGCTTATCACTAACATAAGAAGTGTTTTAGAAATTATGGCTCATTTTGTCCTAGCTGACGAATGTCAACTGCTTGTACGTTTTAGAGCATCATTTTGCTTAGCATGTTTCCAGCTTCACTTGGTCAACTGGTATGAAGAGGAGCGTTTATAGCTCACATTGCTTAACTTTTTATCTACTCTCCTCTTCAACTCTGAAGGGAAGGCTGGATCTACACATGTGAGCATCTTACAGAATTTCAGGAGAAGCCAGAACACTAACAATGTTTCCAAACACCACAGATTTCTGTCTTGATTTACTCTTCTAAGCTCTGACTCTCCAGAATCATCATAGTATATATGTATCTTTTGTTTGTTTTTTTTTTGTAGATTGCCTCCTCTTAACATGGGATTAGGCTAGCATAAGCTAATATAACATATATTTACTAACCACAAGCCAGTGAGTTCCTGTTATCAACTACAAGGAAAGAAATATGTTGAGATAACTGTTATCAACCACAATAACTGAGATATACAGATATCAATTACTGTGTAGAAATTATAATAATTATTTCTATTGTGTATGTTTACAACACATCAATAAACAGAAGAAAAAGTAGATGAGAAAGATGTTTCTGCATAATTTCAGGAAGATTTAAGTTAATAAAATAACAGCCACACTAACCTGTTGTAACTACACATAAGACTGAATGTTCCACACTAACCTGTTGTAACTACACATAAGACTGAATGTTCCACACTAACCTGTTGTAACTACACATAAGACTGAATGTTCCACACTAACCTTTTGTAACTACACATAAGACTGAATGTTTCACACTAACCTGTTGTAACTGCACATAAGACTGAATGTTTCACACTAACCTGTTGTAACTGCACATAAGACTGAATATTCACACTAACCTGTTGTAACTACACATAAGACTGAATGTTCCACACTAACCTGTTGTAACTACACATAAGACTGAATGTTTCACACTAACCTGTTGTAACTACACATAAGACTGAATGTTCCACACTAACCTGTTGTAACTACACATAAGACTGAATGTTTCACACTAACCTGTTGTAACTACACATAAGACTGAATGTTTCACACTAACCTGTTGTAACTACACATAAGATTGAATGTTCCATACTAACCTGTTGTAACTGCATATAAGACTGAATGTTCCACACTAACCTGTTGTACCTACATATAAGACTGAATGTTCCACACTAACCTGTTGTAACTACACATAAGACTGAATGTTTCACACTAACCTGTTGTAACTACACATAAGACTGAATGTTCCATATTAACCTGTTGTAACTACACATAAGACTGAATGTTCCACACTAACCTGTTGTAACTACACATAAGACTGAATGTTCCAGCTTGTACACACTTCTTGAATGCTGGCAGAAATGTTGTCCGCCAGTCTACATCTGACAACTTAAGGGAACAAAATCACAGATTTCATGTGATATTTAAGCACACACAGAAATAACAAGTTTTGTCCAGAGGTCATACATACAAAACAACAGAGTATCACTTTCAGAACCTGCATCTTAATCTTCTTTTTCATCTTCATGAACTTACCAACACATCATTTTTGGCACTAATTTATCTCTGTTCATAACAATCATTCACCAGTTTGTGATTCTTAAACTCATGCTGGTCATCTTCTGCATTGTTTCTCTATCTCTACTCAGCCTGTATTGTTTTTGTCTCAGCCATTTTTTATAGTACACAGTTTTAGTCTGTCTGTTTCTCTTCCATTCTCTTCACATGTACCAACCAGTATTTTCTTCTTACTTTCAAAATGGGAAGTGATCAATGACAAATGAACACACCACAAATTATAGCTTAGAATTAATTAAGAAAATGTAATCATCATCTGAGAGCTACAGTGATATCTCAAATTAATATTTTTCTATTAAAATTCTATATAATAATCTTTTTTTTAAATGTAATGATATGAATATCATGTGGTAGATGATTTTTTTTTCACTGACTATGAATTTTACTGAAGTCCCTTGTTTGTAGGATTGACACACCTATTATCCCAGTTTCCCTCAATCACTGACAGTTAACTGAGCTGTGAGGTCTGATGTGTCTCATTCTACTGGTAGACATTCTCCCTTTTCAGAAGAAGTTCCCCTTCCTACTTTTATAGCTGCATCAACTGCAGAGTGAAAATGAAAAGTCACAAACACAAGTTTTCAGGTGTGGAGACATGTCACTATCAACTGTCCATCTATGGCATACACTGCATCTTCCTCCAAATCATAACCATATTTCTTCTAAATTCCATTTTATGTCTTTGTTTATTGTCAAACCTGAATACTCAGAACAGTACTGACTCTCTATAGGACTTTATTCATGATTTAGAACATTCTCTACTCACTATTATTTTATTTATTATATCATAATATAAAACTATTTGTCAGTCTGTGTAACATAATACGTTATTTTACCTGTGCATCAAATGAAAATCTGTTTACAGGAATATCCTCTGGTCCTCCATGCGCATCAAAATGTTTACAACCTGCAGAGGCCTGTACAAACCTTGAATCATTGCCTGTTTGAAAATTTTAAACTAAATCAAGAAAAATAAAATGTTCTTTGGTAACTTTGGGAAAAAATACAATAAATTACTTTCTTCATTTCTGTTGGAACCATTAATAATTTCTGCAGTTTGTTTCACATGGGGCACCACTGACACTGTTTCACATGTGACACCACTGATATTTTTGACACAGAACACCACTGACATTGTTTCATATGAAGACACCATTTACACTGTTTCACATGGGGCACAACTTCCACTGTTTCACATGGGGCACAACTTCCACTTTTTCACGTGAGGCACCACTGACATTACTGCAGGACATATACATTTAAATTTTCATGCAAGTTTTATCTTCATAAGCCTATTGCTACCAGCATATCACCCTCTAGTGTGCTGACAGGTCAATGAAAATACGAGCATTAACACCATATCCCTATGTGCCTTTAAGGCATGACAGGATTACCTTTACTTTTTACCTTTTTTTTTAACCAGACAAAGCTATATCACTTACATGAACATTTATCATAAAACACTGAAAGTTTCAACACACTGGACTTACAATTCACCTATAAAACACATGCCTGATTTATTTATACCTTACACAGGATTTGCATTATTTTGTATAACAAATTTTTTTTCTGAGAAATTAATCTTAGATGAGTGAAAAAAAGACTTTAAAAAAAAGAGATAACACATAAACACAATTATTTTAATTTATTCTTTTTGCTGTGCACCCACTGTGAATGTAGGGAAAAGTCCATTATTATTATGATACTGTGATATTCTACTGCCCCTTCACTCAGTACCAGCATGCTATCAATACACTTGAGTGTGCATGCAGATATTCTGGTGCAAGTAGATATTCTGTTTTCTCTAACACTAATGTGTCATTTTTACTGGATTACAGCAGTGACTAATCATGAATACACAACCTTTTGGGTGAGAAGACAGGTCATTACTGACTGGTTTACTTATGTTTTCACAGTATTATTTATCTTGTATAAATCATTACCAATGGGAGGCCTCATACATTCAGATACTTATACAGACCTTATAGTGCTGCATGAATAAAAACTTGGGGTGATATAGTGTAAGTCTATGCTGAATAAAGTAGTGGTAAAGAGTAAAGTAAAGAAGCTGGTTTACAGAGAATAAACATTCAATGTCTGCATCAGAACCATTTGAACTAGGCCATAAAGATACAAGATAATGATCATTTGAATAGGAAAAATAAATCAAGGTTTAAGGTACCATCATCATCATCAGGTGCCGTGCCGACCGACTGGCACTGGCTATTATACTTCTCCAGAGTACACGATCCTTCATGCAGGGCATCAGCTCAGTTGGTGATCTCCTCTCACACTATCCTGTCAGACTGTTCATTATAATTTCCCTTGGTCTTCCTCTTGATCTTCTTCCTTCTATTTTTCCTGTTGTTATAATATTTTCAATGCCCCCTCTTCTCACTGCATGTCTTATGAAAGTACACTGTCTCTCTCTTATTTTTTTGACAAGATTTTTTGTCTCTCCAGCTCTTCTCATACATTCTTCATTAGTTATTTTTGCTGTCCAGGGGATTCACAGCATTCTTCTAATAAACCACATTTCTTCTGCTTCCAATGATTTTTATGCAGACCTGCCTACTGTCCATGATTCACTTCCATATAACAAGATAGGTTCAATATAGCATTTTAGGACTAATTTTAAAGTACCACAGAATAAAATTAAAAGAAAATTTGAAAAAAAAAACATGTCAGAAGCTCTTAGTGAATAATTAAAAATGTAGGAAATCACAAAATACAGAAAATGGGAGGATAAAAAGTTTTATGCTGGAAAATGTCAGAGAGTCATCATAGCAAGAACGAAATTTTGTGGCTTTTCCCAGTTTATATCGTCATTATTAATAATTTTACTTTATTTAATAGGTTAGGGTTAGGGTTAAGGAATAACGATGGGCAGTGGCAGACACTCAGAACTTTGTGGAAAAGATCGAGCTATATTCAATCAATGTGCCACTGGTACTATCAGCCAAAACACACTATGAATAATACTGAAGTTAAGGGCTGAACACATATGGGAGTGTCCTGAGTGCAAGTAGGCTCTAGGCCAGTAGCAGAGCATGGCTGTTCTTCAAGTTCAAGTTATATTATCATAAACTTACCCTGTAATCCTTTGACAAAGCTCTCAGATAACACCCCACTCAAAAATGGATCCTCTCCATAAGTTTCCTGAATGTTTAAAAATGTTTGTTTAAAAGACTTTATAGAGAATAGCAACAATATCTCAAACATAATATCTCAGCAGTCATAGATAATAAGACCTTGATTTAAATTCTTATAAAACAAATACTAAAACTTCAATTTTCAAGCAGAATATAGTGATTTATTAGGAGATATCTGTGATCTGTGAGAAATTTAGAAATGAATGTTTATTTTTCACCACCTCAAGTTTCACCTTCAACTCCTTCATTGTCAACAATGACACAAGTCAAACAGCTTATCTTATAGCATGGATGATGTCTACTTCATCCATTGTCTGTCCTTCCTTCATGACAGCTGAATTGACCAACTGATCTGCTCTTTCATTTCCTCTGACACCTGCACAACCTGGTACAAAAATGAATATTAATTGATGGATCTGTGATGTCTGCAAAGAGTGGAGACACTGTTTCCTCAGAGAGCCACTCTGAATATCCTTTAGCATGACTGAGTCACTCATGATGCATGCTTGCACGTAGTCTTGTGACTGGAGCCAGCTCAGATCTTTACAGCAAAAGTACCGTCGGCTTCTTTCACTGTTCTGCCATTTGAGTTCTACCACTTCGCTGTAAAGCCCCAGGCACATCTGTTGTCCCAAAATAGCAATCCATCCATATAAACAACAATGACGTCATTTCTGGTGTTTCCACTAATTACTGTATTGACCTTGGCATCGACTGCAGCAGCAATATGTTCTCTTCATCTTCTATCAAGTGTAATATTAACAGACAAAACCACCTGGAAGTTTGATAGTGTGGGTACCCCTTCCTGTCCAACATCTATATTCTCAGAAGGATATGCCTCAACAGATATCTTCTTCCACATAGCCCATCCACAATTTTTCTCTGATGAGCCTGCTGCCCTTTGCTCTTATCAGATCATTATGGAGTGGGTGTGCTACATCTGCATTTATTTTGAGGCAGGATTGTGCCCTGGCTAATTTATTCTGTTGTCCACATTAGGAAAATCTAGCAGATACCTCATGGTTTTTCAGGATGTGACTCTGGTGCATCCAAGAGTAATATGGACTGCCTCATTTTATATTCTCTCAAGCCTTCCTATCTGCATTGGGCTGAGTGTTAAAACTGTTAGTGCATTCTCAATCACCAAGAAGACCAACCCCTGATATAAGAGAACAGCTGACATGAAGAAAGTGTTTAAACATATGTGTCATATCAAACTGGAAGTTTGTAAAAGTGGGTAAGTTACAGACCCATAGTGGACTAACAAGCAAGCTTCTCATCAAACTCCACTACCTTGAGAACTAAAGCAAGCATTAGCCATTAGCCAAGTTGACTCCATTACTAGAACCATCAACTAAAAGGTGGGTCTCAGTCATCTCTAGTTCAGTGGCCCCAATAATTGTTCAGTGACAGAGATACCTTATAATTCAGCTTAAACAAAAGCACTGACTGCAAAAGGCTAACAGTTATCATCAGTTACAGACAGTTTTAGGTACACACCTGGAGGGCTCTAGTGTCTGGTAACAGATATATTATAAACCATTCATAGTCTTATCCATTTTCTTCTCATGCTGAGCAACAGAAGTAGGTATCATGATTCTCTACTTTGAAGGGTACATGGTATTTCTACTCAGTTCAGCTGCCCTTCTTTTCTCGTCCATAAATTTTTCTTCTGGTCTTCCTCACTTTCTCCATCCTTCATATTTTCCAGTGAGTGTCACATTTTCTCCTGTAATGTCCAATGAACTATCTTTTCCTTATGGTTTTATGTGACATTACAAAACAATAAACACAAGCTTTATTATGGTCCATATCATAAACTGAAGGAAAAAGAACACACAATGCCATTTATGCTTTACGAACACTAACAGAAAGAGCTTTAGAAGTATAGAAAGATCTCTACTTATGCTTCATTGATTACACCAAGCATTCGACAAGGTGAAACATAATGAAATTATTAAAGTGCTTGAAGACATCAATATAGATAGCAAAGACCTGAGGATTGTAAAACATCTATACTGGCAGCAAGAAGCACCAATTCGAGTTGAAAATAGAATTGGAAAATATCAACCTATAAAACAAGGGGTGCGACAAGAATGTGTACCATCTCCTGATCTTTTTTCTCTGTACAGCGAGAATATTCTAAGAATGATCATCACAGAACCAGGCATAAAAACTGAAGGATACAATACTAACAACTTTCGGTATGCTGATGACACAGTACTGATAGCTGAGAACCAACAAGACGTGCAGAATCTCTTGGATAAAGTCACCAAAGAAAGTGAATAGAAAGGCCTTACTTTGAACATCAAAAAGACAGAGACTATGGTTATATCTAAGAAACAGAATCCACCAACATGCAGTATAAAATTAAATGGAACTATTCTAAAGCAGGTGCAGAAATTCAAATACCTTGGAGCAGTAAAAACTTCAGATGGGAAATGCAGAACAGAATTTAGAAACAGAATAGGCCAAGCAAAGGCCGCATTTCAGAGAATGAAAAACATATTAACCAACACATCCTTATCAATGAATGTTAGAAAATGAGTCCTAAAATGCTATGTTGAACCTATCTTGTTATATGGAAGTGAATCATGGACAATAGGCAGGTCTGCATAAAAATCATTGGAAGCAGAAGAAATGTGGTTTATTAAAAGAATGTTGCGAATCCCCTGGACAGCAAAAATAACTAATGAAGAATATATGAGAAGAGCTGGAGAGACAAAAAATCTTGTCAAAAAGATAAGAGAGAGACAGTGTACTTTCATAGGACATGCAATGAGAAGAGGGGGCATTGAAAATATTATAACAACAGGAAAAAATAGAAGGAAGAAGATCAAGAGGAAGACCAAGAGAAATTATAATGAACAGTCTGACAGGATGGTGTGAGAGGAGATCACCAACTGAGCTGATGGCTTGCTTGAAGGATCGTGTACTCTGAAGAAGTATAATAGCCAATGCCAGTTGGCACAGCACCTGATGATGATCATCATCATAAACTAAGATTGCTAACATCTACTGGTCAGTTTCCTATCATCTCTAATTCTAATCTCATTTCTAACCTCTTATTCTATGACCAAGCTCAGACTTTGCTACAGTTCCAAGAGTTATTTTATTTAACTCTTGTCCTTTCAAAATTATGCCAATATTACCTTATTCTTCTTAAACTACCTTTCACTTTTTTAACGCCTTTGATAATCATTTTCTGTGCCTGTTACATCATAAATATTTCATTGCATCACTTTATATGGTGTCATTTCTTGCTTACAAAATTTCTCTCAGATTTCTTTGTGCCAGTGTCCTGTCAACACAAATTTTCCAGTTTTGTTTTATTTCCTGTTAGTGTACATGGGAGATTCATAATTCAAGAATTACTTTCACTTGACACAAAGGTTCAAAATCATACTCCAGTGTCACTGCATTCAAGACAGCCTCATATATGCTCCACCTCTTGCCACAGTATCTATCCATGAGTATGTTTGGTAATAGTTTCTATCAAGTGTTGGTTCTTTACAGTACATTTTCTGTCACATAGTTCAGATTTCCTACCAGCACCCTTAATCTGTCCTAGCTCCAGCAATCTCTTCAAAATTACACAGTTCTTCAATTCCTGCTTTCCATTTTCCCCACAGTCTTTCCAATACGGCAATGTTGCCCCTGTCCATTCTCAGCCGGCCATTTATTTTAGCCTGTCCAGAAAGTCTGTCTGCCACTTCATTGCCACGTATTCCCGCATGTCCTGAACAATAAAGCCATGGCTGAATGGGTTAACAGATGAACCCATTCTTTTTTTTAAGCAGTTTTTTTCTTGATCTTACAAAGCATACTCTGTGTATAAATCACAATGACGCCATAAACTACATCAGAAGTAACTATCCATTCCATTGTTGCCAACACAGCCTCAATTTCCATTCACATGCTTGATGTGGTGACTTATAAGGCTCCTGAACCCTGTGCCACTACTCTTACATTGTGGTAGACAACAAAACCTCAACCACTTCTGCTGTTCTGAATCAATGAGCCATTTGTATATATTACCATACTGGAAGACCCACAGTGATGCTGGATGAGATCTCGAACCCAAAGTTCAACTGTCCCCTGTGCCCAGTCTCTACACTCATGGCTCATCTGTTAGATGAGGCTGGTCTTGTACCTGTAACCAATCATCATCTTTAGCCAGTTTATCTAGACTGCACACTGAGATTATTGTATCCTCCACCTCAGCCATCCAGAAATACATAAATGTTGGTTACTGGTACTGTAGGAGTGCCAGACAACAGGCATCTGTCCTGGAACACATGTATGATTTTGATATAATGCTCTTACAGGAACACATACAGAGTAGCTTCCATTTCCTGGATTTCATTGGTGTTCCAATCCAGTGAGAGGAAGTTTCACTGGGCAGGCGATTCTGATCAAAGTGGGACTACAATGTGAAATAATTAACCTGTTGAAGTGGATCACTTGACACACTTGATGAATGTAAATTTCATAACTTCTATCTAAACAAATTTCTTGAAAGTCAAATGATTTGTAAAAAACAGCATACATCAGTATATTCTATCAAGTCTACCTGAATCCTTCCCCATCTAGGATCTCTTGCTATGTTGATGACTGGACTGAAACAACTTGCTCCTGTATGCTCCCCATAGTTGCCTTGTTTGACAAAGTCATTGTGTTTGCCACGGACTTCTGCTCCTGTTGCTGATGCTACTCTATACACCAAGTCTGGGCTGTGCAGTGGAGACAAGTCAAAAATTAAATTTACCATTTCAGAATGTCCTTTTGTTTGCCTTTGATGAATCACTAAAGTTACAAATGACAGAATGAGAAAGATAAAACTGCAAAATTAATTTACATTAGTAATTATTCAGTAATGGATGCATCAGCAGCAGGTCATCTTGCTCACAACCAAGAGGCCTACAGGAGTGCTGTTAGGGAGGCAAAGTTCCACAAGGGACATGCAAATGAATGAATGAATGACGATTCAGTTGTTTCAAATTCTCTTAACCTGAGTACCTACTGAAATAGTGTGCTCAAAGCCTTATTAGACTATTTTAAGTTATAGTAGTCTAAATAATGGTTACTTGCCAAAATATTTCAACATTTGCAGTTTCAATACTGTTTAGTGAAAAATTCATCATGCATCTGAGAGTGCTGTGTGAAAAAAGACTGTCATGAAAAACAAAAATAAGGTGTAGAACTTACCTAAAAGCAGCTGCCAGTCCTATGGCCTGTGGGAAAGCTGTTGCACTCCCTGCAGCCCCAACATCGCCACGAAGACATTCAGTGTCCCAGGCATAAGGGCCAATACCTTTAATATAATGCAGAAAGAACATATTTTTTAGTATTTCTAAAACAAAATTAAACCATCTCATACTTCTCTCATTTGATCCTCAAAGCATGAACATAAATGAATGGGTTTATTTTTTGGAGTTGAAGAGCTTGGATCACTGTCCTTGAATATGGTTCATGGATGCCCCAGTCAATTTCTTAATGATTCAATAATCTCTCAGTACACATAAACTCATGACACTAGTTGTACATTGATAATCTACTGTCTCTTACTCTATTCAGCAAAACCTGACTGAAACAATATAATTTCAATGAGCAAAAAGTACCATACCTATGTTTCTCTAAAGGCAAGACCAGTATTACATTTCTATACACTTATATAAACAAAAAAAATCTCATAACAGCATCTTCAAGTACCCAGTCGAGGAATTGGAGGTGCTGGTCCACCAATGTTTCTAGCTCCTCCTCTGGCCATCTGAAGCTGAATTTCCTGTATTGTCAGCCGAGATACCAGATCATCAACTCTCTCATTCCAGGGCAGGCTTGTGTTTTGAAAAGGATAAGCTGCCACTCTTTCAGCCTTTACTGGTTCAAAGACTGGCTTCAAGCATTTGACGTGACTACACAACACAGTTACCACAACAAAAGTTGTCAATAGACTGTCAACATGTACCATCATTCCTACAGAAACAAGAGAAGTAATTGTCCTGTAATTTTTAAATATGTTATTAAAAAAATGGATTGAATGACAAAAGTTTAACTACAAACAGGAATCCTACTCTTCTAGTGAAGATAACTCTCAGATAAACCAAAAACTGATATTCAGCTATAAAATCCCAAAGAAGCTTTCTGATTCATTATTGACACTACCAAGGAGATGAGCTATGCAGAGGTAGTGAATTACTTTCTCAAATGAAGGAAATGACTTGCAGATATGCTAAAAACCTGGCCCTGGCATTATGCAGTCAATTCAGTTGTAAAAATTGACAGTCAATGATTGTGTTTGGCAACTATTTCTGACAAAAAAGTAGTAAGTCTGTCCTCAAAAGAAGCACTCCAAAATGCATAGTATATATGACTGTCTGTGTATGAATAAATTCAGAATGCTCACATTCAGTGAAAGTAGGACTAGACTTCAACTGACTGATAATCAATGCAAAATCATATCACTTTCATTTATATTCTAATGGATATATACAAGGTGATCATAAAATTCTTCCCTGATCAGGAAAATTCATACCTTAAAAACTATGTTAGTTGAATGGTTTCTAAGCATCATTTCAACAGCCCCAACTACAGGAACAAATTTGATCTTCTAGTAACAGTCATTAGATAACTGTCACTCTGATGACAGAAGCTACCTGGCATTTGAAATCTTCTACATTCAGGAATATGGGACATTGGAACCACAAGGTTTAAACTAAAAATTCAGCTACATTTTAACATTCTCTTTCTCCACAATCATATTCCCTCTCTACTAAGCTCTATTCTTTCCTTACCTGTAACTTATATTCCAGAACCCTCTCACTGAAGTAGATTATAAACCCTCTACCCCAACCACATTATCTATTTCACCCACCTTTTTCTTGGCTAGATTACCACTGTATCCCTCTCTCCATTTTTTCCACTATCCTCAACTCTTCCCACCCCTCTTTACTACCAACCTATCAGACATCCCAAGTCTTCATTTACACATTCACAACATGCTACCACACGCACTCCTGGATGAAGCTTCTTACAAGTCACAACTAAGTGCTCCTTCTTTTTCTAATTTTTTTTCCCTTCCTATCTGTTGCATAGCATTCATGTGAATTCATATTTTATTTTTTTACCTGTTTCTTTGTCCTGCATGTTAGGTGTATCCCAAAACGTTACAACTGTGTGCTCATTAATTATAAAGTTGTTCCTGCTTCTGTTTTAAACAGTTTTAACATTTTGTTATCATAGCTTTACTGTAAAAACTGCAGCAGCTTCATGTATATTTATATATTTAATTTTATATATACTTATAATCAAAATATTAGAATGTTCTGACAATACACAGGCCAACTTTTTAGACTTTTTTTCTGTACAAGTGGCACTGCAATCACCAGCATCAAAATAATGCCTTTGAAGGAGTTGTTTATCTGTTCTTGAATGCAGACTTTCCAAACAAATGGAATGAGAGCAATGGTTCAACACTATGGCCACCATGTTCATTAGACATTACTCCTCTCTTGCCTTTTTTTTTAATGGGGGTATATTAAAGTCAAAGTATTCAGTTCACTAGTTCCTGATAATGAAACTTTGAAGGCAAGGATAAAGGATGTTTCAGTGATGATGACTAAAGAGATGGTGAAAACATGGTAAGAAATCAAGTGTTTCTTAAATGTTCTCTGGGCAACAAAAGAGCACATATAGAAGTGCAAGAATACAGTAAGAAATATTTTTAGGTGAGGCAAACGTTGCAGGAGAAAAAACGTTTGTATCCAGCACAGTTTTTATATAATAAATATTTGAAATCAGAGAAAGATTTTATGCTCACTATGTATGTAAATATGGCACTATCATGCTAGAGGCCCTAGATATATGGTGTTAGAGCCCATATTTTTCTTGACTTGTCAGCACACCATATCTGATAGCCTTTCCTTTCCAAGACTGATCCAGAAGTCAGCTATCCATCTCTATGGATGAGTGACTGGTTCAACGGCAGCAGGTTTTGAACAATCAATCTCACTATAAGACCACCATGTGACTCAAGTGCACTTATAAATGTGTGTGCATTTACATGTATAGGAAGTGAGTGTACATTCCTGTGTTTTTCATGTGTCCAGTATAATCAAGTGAGTTGTTCTGCAGGTAGACAATTTTAATCTCAGAGACAGTTTTTACAACACTGAAGTATCAGATAATGGAAAGTAAATGCATCACGCAAAGGTCTGTGGAAGATATAAAGTAATTATTTATCTTTTCCTGAAACTTGGCATGCTCAACTTTGATGTTGTCAGCATCCTGCCTGTCTATGTTTCCTAGCCCAGCTCCAGAAGAAGCCAGGTATCAGTTTCTACATCTGGGTGACTGTGGTACTCATGTCAGATTTGAACCACTGACCTTTGTCATAAAAGACTAGTATGCTAGCGGCTGTATTACTCTGGTGCTCAGCATGTCATGTGCCCATTTTTAAGGTTTCATTCACTGGAGGTAAAGTAAGCAACATCTGTTATTATACAGGGTTTGTCCTAGGCCAGGAATCATCCTACTTCAGTCCAGATGCCTAAATGTTGATAATTTTTTAAATGTGTCCAATATTGTCCCTTATGATCTTTGATCATCGCATATTCAGAAATGCCTAGAACTTTTATATTATCTAAATGGAAATGTTATTCTGAAGAAAATTCACTCTGTAGAGAATTAGGCCTGGCTAGCAGATTTGTAGGTAAAGTTACAAACCTAGCCATATTTATTCACTCATTCATTAGGATGTCCCTTGCGGAACTTTGCCTCCCTAGCAGCTCTTTTGAAGGCCTCTTAGTTGTAAGCACGATCCCCTGCTGTTGAATTCGCAAATCATCAATGCTGTCTTGTTACAATCTTCATCTTGGTCTTCCTCTCTTTCTTTTTTCCCATTATGTACCTTTCCAAGACTCACATGACGTTTAATATGTCCTAAATACTTTAGTTTTCACTGTTTAATCTTCTTATATAACCAATCTTCCTCATTATTAAATTCCTGTAGTATGGGTATATTTTTTTGTGTCCATGATATTTGAAGGAGTCTTGTATACCATTTACATTCAAAGGCACTTTGAATCAAAACATTATCAAATCTGATAACACAATATCTGGTCTAAATACAGCATTGTTATTAACTGTAACACATGAATTGGAAATCCCACTTCTTTTCCATTATTTATCAAAGGTTATGGTGTTGTTCACAATCAAATTCCTTTGAACAGTCTATGAAAGATAACTATAGTTTCAAATTAAATTCTCTACATGTCTCTATTATTAATCTCATATTGATTATATGGTCTCCTGTTCTTCTTCCTTGTCTAAAACCAGCTTGGACCATATTGGTTCCTTCATCTATTTTCTTATGATGTCTTCCCATTATGACTTTAAATAGAATTTTACTTGCATGACTGATCAGGTCAACAGTTCTATAATTTGTGCATAGTTTCAAGTGCATTTTTTTAACCCTAGCCTAGTGATTAAAATTTTGG
Organism: Achatina immaculata; assembly: GCA_009760885.1. NCBI lineage: Eukaryota > Metazoa > Mollusca > Gastropoda > Stylommatophora > Achatinidae > Lissachatina > Lissachatina immaculata. The sequence continues at coordinate 40,737,052 of CM019693.1, forward strand.
GTTAACACTCCCTTTTACACACACACATTCGCGTGCATGCACGCAAGCACACGCACTTCTGCTTGACTTTGTGTCATGTATTTAAACTTATAAACATTGTCTGTTTACTAGAAGAAGTCTGTGGCAGATCAACTTTCGAATAAAAAAACAAGTTTCAGTTTGCTAAACTGACTATGCTAATCATACTAATTTTTGCATGCGTGTTTGAGTATCACTGAATATCACACTTTCATGCGCCGAAAACTAAGGAAATATGGGCCTAACACCGTATCCTCAATATGCCTAAAGGTATGGAAACGGGAATTTTATCTTTATGTCTCTCTCTCTCTCTGAACCTTAAGTGCCCAGGGCACATGGGGCTTCCGCAAGGGTTTTCCACAAATGCCTGTCCTTCGCCTTTTTTTCTGCTCTTGCCCAGGGAGCCCTCTATTGCTCAACATCCTTTCTGTTGTTCTTCTCCATGTCTCTTTTGGTCTACCCTTACTTCTGTTCCCCTGTGGTGTAAATCTTAGTGCTATTTTTATCTTTATGTCTGATTATAGTTAATTTGTACTAAAAACAAAAACACAGTAAACTCTCCATATGAATTAATACCTTTATGTCCTAGTATGAGACGCCTGCACACTGCTTGTCAAGACGGGTACGCTGGGAGAAATACAGCCCAAACTAGCAAATGTCCAAGTGTCGGGGAAACTCAATACCGAGTCCACAAGATGATTCTGTCATTTGTTTTCTTTAAAATTGCTCAAGTAGCAAAATCAACTATTACCCTGTGCTAATCGCTGATAATTACTTGTGATAAATTATTTTATAATACTGATGTGCCTATAAATTATTTTAAAACACTAAGGCACTTATGTAACAATCACTACGGAGATTGCAGCCACATAGAGGAAACGACGAAAGTGCTTGCGTCCTTGTGGGTCATATTCCGCCACACATCTGTTGACATAATTAATTTACTCAGCAACGCAGGATGAATGTCGGGCAAAAATCATTAATCAGTTTACACATCTGCTGCATTAAAGTAATGGAAACATTATCAAATATGATAATACGACATTTTGTTACAGACTTGAAATCAAAATTGTCGTCTGCTGACATGTTCGATTGTTTTAGTGGTCTCCCTTGTTTGGTGTTGTTACGTACGACAAAAGTGCTTGCTCGGATTGATAAGATTACGACTTGTCTGTTTTTCCAGTGTGACTTGACTGTGCTTTACTTTGTAATGAAGTCTATGTCACAAAGAGGATTAGATCTCGACCAGTATGATAAATATTATATCTTTAATTTTTTTAATTCTTTTTTTTTCGCTAGTAGGTCTCCTTTTACACATTAGAAGTTGTAAAATAATATTGTCTGAGTAAATTACTCTGAAACTGAAATAGAGGAAGCAGACTTAGAAAGTCATATACAGTATCATGCTTCTGGCGAAACAACAAAGCAACGGGGTCAGGTGGAATTGCTGCTGAATTGATTAAGGAAGGAGGTATAAATCTACATGAACAGATATGTGCACTAATACAACAAATACGGAGAGAAGAAAAACTCTCTAGTGAATGGAAAGAATCATTACTGATCCCATTATCCAAAAAAAGGCGATAAAAGCAAGCGTGAAAACTACAGAAGAATATCCTTAAACAAGCTACATAACATTATCTATTATACTGTTATATAGATTAAAACCATACAGCGAGAACATATTGGGAGACTATCAGGCAGTTTTAGGAAGAACAGATCTACTGTTTTATCTACGTCAAATAGCAGAAAAATACTGGAAATATGGAAAAGAAGTACATAATATCTTCGTTAACTTCAAGAAAGCTTATGACAGCATAGAGAGGGGCAGCTTATGGAAAATTATGAAAGAATTTGAGATACCTAATAAATTAATATGGAGGATACACGAAATATAATAATATATAAAGGAAGAAAGTCAGAACCGTTCTATATAAGAACTGATTTAAAACAAAGTGATACAATAACTCCATAACTATTCAACCTAATAATAAAAAAGGTAATCAGAAAAGTGATAAAAGAAAATGCAGTACAGAAGGAAAAGCTAAAATACTAGGATACGCTGATGACATCGACCTAGTGGGGGAAACTATTCAAGAAGTCATCAATAAGAGCATACACCTAAGAGATGTAGCATTAAATGCGGGTCTGATCATTAACCAAGATACGACAGAGTATATGAAGATATCACCAGACCATAGGCAGAATGATCCAGATTATATAAATGTTGGAGAAATGATAATTAGGAATGCAGAAACACCTGGGCACAACATTCAACAGAAGCAGCATAGTGAGCAGGAAATTAAAATCAGAGTGCAGATAGGGATTAAAATATACTTTGCTTTGCAACACCTATTAAAAGGCAAAATCTGTCACAAAACGCCAAAATAACAATCTACAAGACTATAATAAAACCAGTCGTCATGTATGGATCAGAAACGTGGAGAAAGATGAACAACAACTGCAAATCTTTGAGAACAAGATCCTAAGAAGAATCTTTGGGTCCATAAAGGATACCAACACTGAAGAATGGAGAGCTAGAAAGAACAATGAACAGCTTATTTCTTCTTCTTCTTCTTCTTCTTCTTCGTTCGCTTCTACCACCAAGACCGCCCCGTGATCCTGATGAATGTATTCATGTGATTCTTGAGAGAGTGTCACAAGAGATCCCAGAGAGGGGTATAAGAGATTCAATCTGCCCCAGTATGGGTGTATATAGGATGTGGCCGGCCTCTAGAGCAGAGGTGCCGTGATTTGAGTAGCCCTGACCTCGAGACTACTGGTTACTTCACGTAATCCCTTCCTTCACTTTTCCATGGTGGCGCCACGCGGCAACCCTAATCGCATTTTTCTTCATTGGCTGGGAGGAGTTTCACCCCACGCACGGCAGCCGAAGAATCTCGCCAGCGGCTAGTTTTAAATCAAAATTTCCTTCTCATAGATGAGCTACCAACCAAGACTCTCGACTACCCGAAGCGCCTGGTTTTCAGGTGCCAGATATTAGCCTTTCGTCCCTTCTCTTGTCAGCTTAAACAGTTCCGCCACGAGAAGGCCAGGAGCTGGATTTGGACTGTCAGAGGCTATTTGAGACGCATGACATGGAGACATTTAATTGGAGTGGAGAGCTTATTCCCCACCCCACCTCCAGCTATAACAGTCCTTAGAACCAACAGCTTATTTAAATACCAATGAATTATAAATGTTTTGAAACTGAACAAGAAGAAGAAGAAGAAGAAGAAGAAGAAATTACTCATAAAGTAATTTTGTCCGTGTAAAAAGAGTTACACGATAATTTTTGTCAGAGTAACCGAGACATGAAGTAATTTTTTCTGAGCAATATGCATTTCGTTAATCTTTTAACAATACTAACAAGGATTGTGATATGTGCATCCCTGAATTAGACTGGTGTGCGTGTGCAATTACAAAGTCTCATATGCCTTTAACTGCAGATAAGATTTAATTTTTAAAATATTTTTTTCAACTATTCTTGACTTTGATTCAATTATTTTCGATCATGTATTTTAAAATACTCATCAGTCATGATTGAATTTTCCACTCTACTGAGTTAATCTCGTATTCGATACTGTAATAATCTGGTATTTGACCACAGTGTCGGTGGTAGATAGATAGTAAGTGTTCGGAGAACGAAACATCTTCTTAGATCATCACATGAGTACCTCCTTAAGCGTCTTCCAACGCTTGAACAACATATGTCTTCCAAAACCTAGACTTGATCTTTACAAGAAAAGCTTTAGTTATTCTGCTGCTCATCTTTGGAATACCCTCCCATCTGTATAAAAATATAAATTATAGTCCTTCCTACAACTACAAACTTTCCCAATATGTATTTGATGTCGACTACATGCCTCCATGAATCATAAAACTTAAAAGTTATCTTAGACTGCTCTTACAGACACGGAATACAGTTAATCATTTATTCTGAATAGTACCGAAATTTTTGTTTAGTAGATAGTCATTTATATATGTATTTAGTTAGTTCTGTACTGAGTGAATGGATAAGAGCGAAATGTAAATGTTATATTTTATTTTATGTCTCTCAGCTTCAATGTTAATTATGTTTGTTACATGAACAGCATATTTGTAAAATGTCTGGAATAGAGTGAAAGATGTATGATAAAGGGTAGAATGTCAGACGGGCCTGCGAGCCCAATTCTTAACCCTTTTGAAATAAAGATCGATCAATCAATCAATCAATCATCAATAGGATTTCTCTAAATCAAAGCTGTCTAGTAAGAAGCGCCACTGATCAAGGAAAATCGAAGATAGGTATAGGAAAACTGATAGAGGTTCGGGTAGTTTATTGGAAATTTTAACAAAAATCCCAACATTTTGTTGATTCATCTATCAGTCCATCGCTCATTAAATGGACGCTAAGGCACTGAGTCAAAACTAACCTCATTTTTTTTCCTTAATGTGTTTTAATCGTTTCTTAAACAGTTTACATATATTCAAGTTCAGTGTGCTACCATCAGGCCAACATAAACTTAAATTTGGTGCTACTATCAGGCCAACATAAATTCAGGTTTAGTGTGCTACCATCAGGCCAACATAACTTCAGATTTGGTGCTACCATCAGGTCAACATAAACTCTGGTTTAGTAATACACAACAATTAGTGTATAGGTATACAATTATACACAAAGCACTGCAAATAAAGCTATGATACCAAAATGTATAAACTAGGGGGGAAAAGTAGGAACAGCTTTATTATTTAACGACTACACAGTTGTGACGTTTCGGCGGGAGCCTTTATCAAACAAAAACAAACCGGACGATGCGGTGAAGATTTTGAGGCAAAGCATTGTGTCAGAGTGGGGGAGAGCGAGGCTGGCGGCTATTCTTTCAATGGCGCACAGAAAAACCAACGATGATATGCCAGCAAACTGCTTTGCCAAATGGCAATCCAACATACAAACAAGAAACGTACCAAGTACCCAAAATAAGACAAATTCTGCAGAAAAATACAAACCAGACTACATGTTGGCGGCAACGACTACACATCACCACACTGGACTACATTCAGGCGAACACTGTGAGTCCATGAAAACGATAAGCCAAGGATAACTACATTACACATAAAACACTCTGCCTAACCGACTGTGGACAGCCTCAATCAAAGTAAGTGCAACAAGAAGTGTCAACATAGCTGCCCCCACGGCACCAATTAAAGCAAGTAACTAAAAATCGGGGGGGGGGGGTATGCAATACTTCTTTAGCAGACTCCACCGCCATGGGGACAGTGGCGATCCCTGTCCCGTTAGCCAAGCTAGGCCTGTTATTGGGGGTACAAACGGAGAGGTGGGACAAGGTCTTGGTCAGCTAAGGTTCATCAACCACTGAGCCTAAACATGGCAGATATGGTCGATGATTGTCAAGTTAAACAGCGTCTTTTCTAGGATACAGAATAGAAAAACGAGGAGAGAGAGGGGAACTGGGGCATAATAAAAGCCTATCTATCTAAAATTTTGCTTGCTTTATCAGTCATGGTTTCTTATCGTCTCGCTTCATATGTGTATGCTCAAGTGAAATGTTGCAGTAAATGTTTTTACGGTGATTTAATATATTAGAAACAGTTTTATTGTATGCCAAAACTCTGGTAGTATTTTCCTTCTTTCATTCCTCGCCTTTTTAAAACCCCTATCCAGGGCATAAGCCATCAACATTTATGTCCTGGGCTGTTTCTTCTGTCCTGGGCTGTTTCTTCTGCCAGTTTCCAGGTGTAGTCGATTTTTGTTTTTTAACGTCTGCTTCAAGACTCCTTCGCCAGGTGTTTCTATGTCTTCCTTGTTTCCTCTTTTCCCTGGGATTCCAGGTAAGAGCTTGTCTGGTTATGTTTATTTTAGTCTTTCCTTTGTGGTAGGTATGTCCTGTCAATCTCCAATGTCTTATCATTATCTTTTTTTTCACTGTTGATTGGTTCCCTTTCTGCGTTAGTTCTTCATTGCTGACGGTAGGTAATATGTTAGAAGTTCCATTATATTTTGACTTTTCCTCGGTGCTTTCTACAGTTAGACAGAATACTCCCTGTCACAAAGAGAAAACAATCTCACAAGTTTTCAGTCACACGTCCATCTCCTTTTCATCAACCAAGGGTTTTGGGTACATCTCATGAGTAAGAAAGGTATGCGTGTGGAAGAATAAACCGCTGGCCTATAACTTTATGTCCAGAGTAGCAGCTGAAATATCAGGCTCATGCCCGATCACGCTAGCCTAATCTTGGAATGAACAGCATTGATCAGGTGAGTAGAAAGAGATCGACCGCACCGCATCACGTGGCTTCACCTATTCGTGTTTCGCAGACAATAGACTTGCAGAGGATTTCAAATTTGTTGTGCCGTAAAGAGCTTCCCAGTTTGTTCACTACTGTGGCTTATGTAACCTCAGTGAGACCTAAGTGCGTGGTCACCACGCTGGACAGAGTTGTACAGTCGATGCAGCGAGCAAATGAAGCACTAGTTCAGCCAGTTTGTTTTTCTTTTAAACACGGATGACAGACAAGATATATCGTGGTTTTCGGGAGGATTTTAAAAAAAAAAGACTTCAGAAAATTAAATTCTCTAGCTCATGATTGGCCACATTTCTTTCTCCATTTCCAAGAGAAATTTTGGTGCCTATTTTTGAGTCTGGATTGACAGGGGCTCCTACTAACAATCTAGCAACGGCTCGAGACACAAGAACTACTCAACTCTGCAGTTTCACTTATTTCAGTGGTCCATATTAAATATACTTAAATGTTCAAGGCCATAACGAGTAGATAACAAAAGCTAGGTTCTTAGTCAACAACACTTACTGGCAGAATCTGGTTAAAGATTGTGTGTAAAAAATAGAAAATGTGGACCAACTGATAAAGAAAACCTTGAACAATAATATTCATCGCGTCAGCAATATTTTGACAGAACTTGTTTAACGTTTACATAACTGCGAAGCTCGGGAGATACCAATAGCTGAATTGCAATGTTTTTAGCCTGGTCTGATCGTAAAGATATGATAGGACTTAAAGATTACTACAAAGTTATCATATTTTGCGCAAACTGGAGAGCATTAAGTACGAGTAGTCTATTAGTTCTTTGTTTGTTTGAGGGAAAAAAATTGAGTTATGTCACCAGCTCAAGAGGAAAAAAAAAATCTGCACTACCAGTACACAACGACTGTCAGTATATATATTTAAGAAAAAGCTGATACTGTGATTTAAATTATAAGTGTTTTTGGCGGCTATGTTCTAATAGCTGCAGAAGTTTATGAAAGTGTGGTTCATTCATCTTTCTACTGAACCGAAAACACCGATCACAATATTAACTTTACACAATGATCTGTCTGTACGTATCAGCTTTACTCTTCGTGTCCATGAGCCATTTTGCTACAGGTCAGAATTATCCCTTTCGAAATATCAGTCTGACATTTGAGGAAAGAGTGGACGACCTGGTTTCCAGGCTTACTCTAGAAGAGATGCAGCTCCAGATGGCTCGAGGAGGAGTTGGTGATTATGGAGGTCCTGCCCCTCAAATTTCTCGTCTTGGTAAGTAGTTGCTTCAAATAAATTTCTCGATAGTAAATAAATTAACCAAGTTGCTCGTTTTGGTGAGTACAATACTTGGTTCAACTTGGTGAACTGGTGAATAGTTGCTCTTTTAACTTTCACGTTAAATAGGTTTTTATTTCATAATTTGAATGAAAATGAAGATTTTAACAAAATTCAAACGGAAGACGACTAGATAAGAGAAAATTATTAAAATGATCACGAAATAGAAAAAAAAATCTGACTGAATTTATTATACAGGGAAATAGGATTACAACGAATGAAGCTTTATAAAGACTCAGTGGAGAGCAAAGCGGTTAAATGTGTAATATTTTAGACGTATCATGAGACAGAAAGAGACAAGATGATTTAATAAATGATTGAAACGAAAAACTAATCTGAAACGAATCTTTTTTATTGGTGTCAGAAAGCAGAAAAAGGAGTTTTAAAAAATACCACACAAAAGCAATTTTTGAAAGAGTAATAATAATCTGTGCAGTCCAGGCACGTCCATAGATTCGAGCTTTTCTTCGTTGTCTCCGTCAGAGACGAATGACTAGTAATACCCCTTCCTCCCTGCAATGTTTGTTGACAGAGACTCCTGGAGCTTTAAGTAAGCTGCCCATGTTTTGCTGCACACCAATCTGCACACTATCTCAATCTACAAAGATGCTGATTCACAGTTGTTAGTGAAGCCTTTTGCTTTGATCAGCTCTTTTAATAGCATTGGTATTTTTCGATTCATTGCTTTGCCTTTCCTTTGCAAATGCCGAACCAGCGTGATTCTAGCCAGAAGAAAAGGCGATATAAAGCAACAATCTTATATCTTACATCCTTCCCGTGCCATTGAATGTCACATAGGGCTCGCACGGTAGTTCGCCAAGTTTTCCTGTTTTCTGCGAGTTTTTCAACCGCATCAAGGAATTTTAAGCCTATTCTTCTTCTTCTGCGTTCGAGGTTGTTGGTCATTTCAGATCCTGATCCTAGTCGATATGGCAAAGCCCGCAGTCCTCTCCAGATCCTGATAGGAGCCCCAAAGCTTTTGCCTCAAGCTTGTGTCTTCTAGCCATGTCTCACGCTTCAGGTCTGCATGGTTTGGGCAATCTTGAAGGATATGTTCTGGAGTCTGGACTCCACTGCCACATGAACACTCGTCTGAGACATTTTAAGTCGATGTAGGTGGCTTAGTAGTCTGCAGTGGCCTGTCCTTAGCCGGAAGAGGATGGTTTGCTGATGTCTTTATACTTGGTGTATTGGAGCTGGTTCGTTGTTACATTTCAGTTGTTTTTTCCATTCAGATCTGCACTGGTTACGAATTATAGTTTTCGCCTCTTTGTAGTTTACTAGATGATATGTTTGATCTTGATTGCTGCCAGCTTTGGATAGGCTGTCAACTATTTTATTGCCATCTATTACACCACGGGATGGTACCCATTGTAGGGCCACGGTTGTTGACAGTGTAAGGTGCTTCACTTCTGTTGTGGTTTCCTGTATGTTTGCCTGTGGGTTGTTTGTTGTTTTTAGAGATTCTAGAAGTGCCATGCAGTCTGTGAAGACTGCTATTTTGTGTGGTGGGTGCTGGTTTTCTGTTTTAAGTGTTCTGATGGCTTCAAGGAGGGCTGTTGTTTCTGCCCTGTAGTTGGAGGAAATCTTTCCTGTCGCAAAGGCCTTTTTGGTTTTTCTCCCATCCATATCTTACGTAGACCATCTCCATTTTTTACTGCTTTTTCTGCAGACCCATCTGTGTACACATGTGTCCATTCAGCTGGGTTGTTTTTGCTGTCAATCAGCTCCTGGGTCAGTGTCTTCATCTGAAGTGTTGTTAAGTAGTCCTTTTTGTGTACGCCTGGTAACTCTGTGAGGACTGTTATCTTTTCACAGTGACTGTGCTCCTCCACAATTTAGAGTGGTTCAGTTTCTTCATGGGAGGTGGGAGGGGGTCTCTATAGTGTTGTTGCAGTTGTGTTGTCAGATGGTTGAAGTTGGTTCTTTTCAGTCTGTATTTTTTTTTGTGGACTCCTTAATTCTTTTGTTCACAGGGTGGGTTGTCAGGCGTATTAACTTTTGTTTGTGGATCATTAGTTTTTCTTTGCGCCTGACCTCAAGAGGTTGAATTCGCGTGTATTTCTCCATTTATGTGATGGGAGTGCTCTTCATTTCTCCCGTGATCAGCCGCAGGCCAGTGTTTTGCACTTTCGTTAGGTGTTTGTGTTGGATATGCCTATTAATTTGGCCTCTCTTAATAATGTCATCTTTAGAGTTTCGTGTGATCGACCTTTTTTTTCGGTCTGTCGCGTTCCCATTTTTAGCTTATAAAGTAACAAGAACAAGAACAAGATTTAATTTTTTAAAAAACACGATGTAAAGAGGTGACCATGAAGACGAAGGCTGCAAAATATAACTGGAGTCTTCTTCTCAAACCCTGTTAGTCAAACTAAAGAAGTATTGCAAAAACCGAAGAGGTAAGACATTGTTTTGATCGGCTACGGTTCCTCACAATGACATGCCACCTTTGTAAACGTTGCCTATTAGGGTTACTTAATTATTTTAACAGAGCCACATCCTTATTGCTTTCTATTGGGCCGAAAACACTGCTCACAAATGAAACTGAGCAGTGCCTCATTTCTGTGTATCAGATTTTCTCTTTTCATGCTGTTTGTTATAGACAAAAGTAGCTATAGTGCTAACGTTTCTTTTGTTTACTGATCTGGGATAGTTTATTTACATTAAAAAAGAAATTTTATCACTTGGTAAAATAAAAAAGTAGCTGCATATTGTTATATATCACATTAAAGTTTATAACTAGTGTTGGCTTCATTCTTCTTCTACTGCTGATCTCCCTGGAGACGAAAACTTCTATATTCGCTGCGGTGATCTGAAAAGTGTTCATCATATCGGATAGGGAGTGGCTTAGCGTGGCTTCATTTCCTGAATGCATGGAAGAAACATGCTGTGTAACAGACCTTATCCCCATTGGAACCATTTCCAGACTACCATTAGCCATGTTGAATGAGATAGGAAGAGTCTTGCCTGGTTCTGACTAGGTGGCTCTGGTTATCTTGCTTTCATTCAAGTCGTATCTGTAACTGTTTATTACAAAAACTCAGTATTCACATATTTAAAACGTGGCATTCATGCGATGTTATACACTGAAATAGTAGTAGTAGTAGTAGTAGTAGTAGTAGTAGTAGTAGTAGTAGTAGTCCCTGTTGCTGTGAGCTAGAAGGTCTTGGCAGCTGAAGGTATAGTGATGAACTTTGCTGATTTTGTAATTGTTCAGCTTTGTAATATACACAGTTTTGAGTTGTAGGGTGACTTGGGAGCAGCTTTATTCATAGCTCGTATAGTCTGGGGCATTCAGCTGTTTTCTCCTCACTGCAACAGTGTCTGCAATTTGGACAGTGATTTTTCTTGATCTAATTAGGTGTTTATATACACAAAGATAAATCAGAATATATTTCTCCCCCCCCCCCCCAATATACTGCTTTCTAGGTATCGACCCTTATCAATGGAGCTCTGAATGTGTCAGTGGTGTAGCTAGAGCTAAAGAGAATGCAACCGCATTTCCTGAACCCATTGGTATGTCAGCAACCTTCAGGTAACTATTGCCAACCGTTACAATGTTCACATTAAGCTGTGCACAAATTTTTGGCTCTTAGTACATTTTTGACAACGGTGCCCAAGTATGCATTATAATGACAATTTGTTTAGTAGTTCTTCTGACTCACAAAGTGGAATTTTTGCTTAAAACTCTCCACACCTTAGAGGGCACAGTGATGTTTACCACAGAACCAGCTGCCAAGAGCTTAACATTTATTGTTAGAGGACATACTCTACTACATTAGAAAAGATGTTTTATTGAGTGACACAACAGTATGCTATAAATAATAAAATATATACCATAAACATGTACACGGTGTGTCCGGTAAGTAATGAGACTTGTTTTATTCAGCCAATCAGCTGGGCCGAGGGGAGACTTCTCTGGGCCTGAAGGTTAGTGGGGGATGATAAGAAAAGGGTCGATATCTCGTCATTTCGGTCTGAGCATTTACAAAGTGCAGATCGCTTGCGAAATCGACAGCTGTTTAATTAGGCGTCGCGTAACGGTCAAAATGCAGAGGAATGTCGAGCGATACGCAATAAAGTTTTGTGTTAAACTTGAAAAACCCGCGACCGAGACGTTTGCTGTGGTACAAAAAGCCTACGGGACGGATCCTTTTTCGAAAACACAAGTGTTTCGATGACAAAAGACGTTCAACGAAGGAAGAGAGAGCGTCGAGAATGAACAAGGCACAGGGCGCCCATTAACGTCTCGCACTTCCGACAATGCTGATAAAGTGAAAGCGGTTTTGGACTGACCGATGTCTGAGTCTTAGACTGATAACACATCATGGGACTTCCAAAATCCATTGTGCATGAAATTGTCACTAAAGAATTGCACATGCGGAAAATGTGTACCAAACTAGTTCCCAAGGTTTTGAGCGACGAACAGAAGAAAAACCGTGTGTAGATTTCTCGTGAGCGTATGGACCGTGTGAGGAGTGAACGTGGTTTTTTGGAGAAAGTGATAACTGGTGGTTAAACGTGGGCCTTTGAGTACGATCCGGAGACGCAAAGATAGCTCTGAGTAGCACACTACCGAGTCTCCTCGACCAAAGTAGGCTCGAATGTGCAGATCGAAGATGAAATCGATACTCATTGTCTTTTCTTTTACTCTAAAGGTGTTGTCCATAAGGAGTTTGTACCAACCGGACAAATGGTCAACGCAGCATTTTACGTGGAAGTGCTTAATTAAACGGCTGAAGAACAGAGTCGCGCGCGTCCGCCCGGAGATCGCCAACACCTGGGTTCTTCACCACGACCATGCGCGCGAGCCATATGTCGCTGAAAGTGAGTCTCTGGCGAAATAAACCGTGGCAACGCAGTGCCAATCTCCCTTCAGTCTGAACTTGCCCCGGTTGACTTCTTTTTGTTTCCCCGGCTCAAATCAAGCTTAAAAGGCCAATATTTTGGGACTGCTAATGATGTGCAAGCTGCCGTGACGAGTGCTTTGAAGGCGATCCCCGTTCATGATTTACAGGCGAGCTACAACGCGTGGCAGAACGACTGGCAACGGTTTGATGCTCAGGGATGTTATTTCGAGGAATTTTAAGTATATGTAAGTATATCTTAAATCGAATTTTATGGAATCAGTCTCATTACTTACAGGACACACTTTGTATATGAGGTACATGCTAAAATAAATGCATTTTTATGGCGGATAAATTTAATTACAGTTTTCTTCAATAAAATGAACAATAATGTTTGTTTTTAACATGTAGCTTTTCTTCGTAATTTATGCTCAGAATATGAATATTAAATATAAACAATTCATATATTTAGATGTCCCTATCTCTCGTATTTTGGAGTTGCCATAAACTTTATAATGAAAAGATGCTGTACAGGTAAAACTGGCATTGATTGGGTACATGGGACCCAAATAGAAGATCTTGATTTTGCAGATGACATAACTCTTATCGGTGACAATGTGAAATTGATGCAGGAAAAAAACAGACATCCTGTCTTCCTTGGCTAGCAAAATAGGTCTTGACATTAACAAAGACAAAACAAAATTTAATGAAAATTCTCATTCAAGAAGGAAAAATACACATAGAAGGAACAGTTGTTGATGAAGTAAACCAATTTGCATACCTTGGCAGCCACATAGACCAGGATGGTGACACCAGGAAGGAAGTTAGAATTAGAATTGCTAAAGCAGCGTTGTCCTTCAAAAATCTTGAGAACATATGGAATTCAAAAGTTATAAGCACAAAAACCAAGTTAGGATTATTCAATTCAAATGTGATATCCACCCTCATTTATGCATGCAAAAGCTGGAAATCAACTAAAGAAACAGACAAGAAATTAGACTCTTTTGAAAACAAATGCCTATTGGTATAAAGCAGAATGAATTCAAGAACAATGCAGAGATAAAACAGATGAGCAAACAACAACCTGTCTCCTGTGTGATGAGAAGAAACAATCAGAGAATACCAAAACAAGCTGTCAGGTGGAACACAACAGAAAAAGAGGTTGACCACGTGAAACTCTGAAGAGGACATTGTTAAGAGAAGCCAATTTAGTAGGTATAACATCCCTTGATGAAGTAGAAAGACTCTTCGAGAACAGGAAAACTTGGCAAACAAATATGCAGGCCCTATGTGACAGTTAACGGCACAGGAAGGATGTAAGATCTCTTTGTAGGAAATTATGCTTACTATTCTGGCTGTTGTCTAAGAGTAAAGTAAATGTGGCCCTATGTGTAAAATGAGTAAAATAATGTGCAATGAATTCTGAGGTATAAAAAAAATTAAACACAAACAAAATGGAGAAAATTAACAATATGTTTAGAAAGCTTTAAAAGCAGAGGGTAAATTTAGTATAACTCAGGTAGTGAAATGGATGAAATAAACCTTGTGAGATTAGGGGACATAGCAAGAAAGAGATTATAAGGTTTGTCTGAACCATTATTCTTTATAATCTCTTCCTGTACAAAATGCTGCCAAATAAGGAAGGGAAAGAGAATAGATGCCACTACACTTGAAGAATATTTTCCTTATGAATGACTTTTGGGCTGAAAAGTATAGCAAATTGATGATAGAATGCTTTGGAAATGTCATAGTGATGGCCGAGTACTTCAAGAAAAGGAAAGAAAGAAGGAAGGAAGAGAGGAAGGAGGGAAGGGAGGGAGAAATGAAGGAGAGAAGGAATTGCTGTATGTAAATTTGTATTTTTCTTATTGTGCAGTCCACAGCTGCTCTACAGAGTTGCCAGTGCTATTGGCAAGGAGGTCAGAGCAAAGCACAATGACTTCGTCAAACGAGGAATATATGCAAGCCACACAGGGGCTAGTTGCTTTAGTCCTGTAATCAACATTGTGAGGGATGGACGTTGGGGACGGATTGAGGTGAGGTTGGAGAACTAGAGAGGGACTGTAGAGGAGGGATAAAGTGTGAAAAATATATGTTTCTTTTTTATTTTTAGTGAAACTTTAAAAAATTAATTTATTGCAATTTGTTTATGGAATTTCCTGTATTTTAAAATTTAAACCTGGTTGTATTTTTAAATTTAAAATATAAAAGCTTTAACAAAATTTAAAATTTAAAAAAAGTTGTAATCTAGTTTGTCTAAAATGTACATCTTTGTTCCACTGTTTCTTTCCTCTGCCATCTTTCTGTTGTGCTTCCCGACTATCATATTTTTCTTCAGGTGTTTGATGTTGGAGTGGACTCCATGAAATATGATATATTTTTGTTATGACTTCACAAATAACGTCACAAATGCAGGGCAAGTGACTGTGGGGTTTGTCTTTTTACCAAACTGACATTTACATAACAGATTTAAAAAAAAAGATAAAGTACATTTTTTCTGACTTTGGAAATTTTACACCACAACTCATTTTAACAAGGAAAAAATAAAAATGAATTTGCATCAAAGATAATATCACTCATTTATCGGTTTAATATTATTTATAATCATAAATCCTTTTCTTGGTGAAAGAATGCCTTCTGTCAATGCATTTTAAAAAATCTTTTCTTCCTCCTGAACTTAGGAAACCTATGGTGAGGACCCATTCCTAAGTGGTATACTGGCTCAGAAATATGTCAGAGGATTGCAGGGTATGTTTACTTATGCCAGGATCAATAAAATAAACATTTTACTAAACATACTGTATATTGCAGTGCTTCATGTGCCTTAAGTATTTTCGTAATACGAATATATCATTAATCAGAAATACAATATGCAGATTATGCTGCACCTATTCAGTTACTCACAGTCCTCCCTATATGCTTGGTTAAGCAATTGTCATGTCCCTGTAAAAGTTTTAACAGAGTTTGCCTCAAAATTTCATTCACACACATTGTCTTAAAGCTCTTCATTGTCACTTTGTCACTAATCTACAAACAGCATGTGCACATGCTCACTTCAGTGGATCAATGACTAATGCTCATAGCAGAACAGGGCAAACTCGCAGTTTATTGTCAAGAACTGTCACTAGGTGCTCTCAGTAGCTGCATTGTGCCCCTTGTGCCAGCTGGCATGCTATATAAAAAGTTTGCTATTTCTTAACACACTTCATATGTCAGATCTCGTTAGAGGGGCTAAAAACATAATACTCAAGCTGAATGAGAATGGCCAGCCACTTATAGTTTCTCACTTGTATAAGAGTTGGAGAATCTTGTCTGACTGCGATTTTGTTCTACCTCTCAGTGATGTCTAGCCTCCTCCCCCCTCAAACCACCTCAGCCCACATATAATTCCTCTTAAAGGCTGAGAAAGGTTCACATCTTAGTTAAGGGTGCCTTTCTTTTCATGTTTTTGCACTGTCATTTCTGTTTTCCTGGCTGAAAAATAGCTGTTTTCATAGCTTTTTTCTACACTTTTTTCTACACTTTCTTTCATGCTGCTTGAGTATAATTTTTCAGTCTTTTCTAAAAATGCATTATACAAATCTTTTCTTTTCTCCTTTTTTTTTTTTTTTAACTTCACGAACAATAAAGCCACAATTTACGTGCTTATCATAGATATAGTAAGCCTCGTAGAAAGCTCAGAACTATAGATGGTGAAATAACATAACTATAAATTATCAGAGCAGGTAATCCTGCCCCCCTCATCCCCACAGTTGTGCAGGGTCATGGACTTCCTCAGATCTCTAAGCATCTGAAAGTTGCTATTTCACTTGAAATATTTTATCAGTAAAGAAAGAAAGAAAGAGAGAGAGAGAAAAAGAAAAAAAAGACAAATCAATAAATAATATAAAAGAATATTTGATTTTCCCTGAGCAGAAATTGGACATATTCATTCGACTGTCAGGTGAACTGATATTTTTTTTTTCTATGCTCACTTAGTAATTAAATTCCTTATCTGTTGTTGCACTTCGCATAATTTGTGTGTCCTGAACAATGCAAAGTATATTTTTTGAATAAAACAATATTGTTTGCTGTCTCCAAGGCAACCACTCGAGATTCGTTCAGGCTACTGCAGGATGTAAGCATTTTGATGTACATGGTGGACCAGAGCATGGTCGATCTAATTTTGATGCTCGGGCAAGTGTCAATTACGTGAATTACAATTTTTTACAACATAAAGGGTTGCAATAAGGGGGGATGCAAAGAGCAATGGACAAAACCTTCTGTGTCAGAATAAAGAATAGGATATGCAGAAATCAGGAGAACGTTTAAGATAAGATTTGCTCAATAACTATTTTAGTGGTGCTCCCTTGAGATTCCTTATACAGTAAGGGTTCCATACCAAATACTGCTGTTTAGAATGGCGTGTTAAAGAAGCAAAATTAAAATGGTTCTTAAGTGCAGCAGTATTTGTGTATTTAAAAGAAGAAAAAAAAACAACTCATATCCAATTTGTGATTGATCATTCAAAAGTTCTTTTATTGTAAGTGGTTTATTTATATGTACATGTATATATAGCTACTTATTGTAAGAATTAAAGCATCGTTCACGGCATGTGTGTATGAAAACATTATTTTACTTTGTTTGTATAAGCAATTCTTACTTTAAAGTTTTGGTTTATGTAGACCCCACTCTGTTATTCACAAAAGATCATTTTATAGATGTCTATGTTTCATTCAAGCCTTACATATTACAGAAGGGGCTTTATTGAAATGAACTTCCACCATGTTAGCTCATGATGAAAGGAAGAAAAAAAACGAAACATGGATCTGAAGAACCAAGTATAACAGTCCTTTTCAAACTGTCCATAATCACTTCAAGAGGGGAGAGGGGTGAGACAATAGCCATGTATAATGAACTCATTTGCCAAATGATTTTCTGACATCAACATTTATTGTCTAGAAGAAGATAATTTGAAATCTATAACTGTGTTTTCTGACTGACATTTGATCTTCTACCAGCCTTCAGATACTGACTGGCGCATGACTTTCCTACCTGCATTCAGAAAATGTGTCAAGGCTGGCACTTTCAGTCTCATGTGTAGCTACAATAGGTGAGTAGTGTTCTCTCGAGAGATAGAGGCACAAAGATCGTATTTATTCAAGCAGGGGTAGCTAACTCCAAAATCAAATTTAGATCTATGATTAGTTTCTGAACATCGTAATCATGTTTTGAAATAAAGAAATTGGAAGGGGGAGGTCGAGAAGTTGATGAATCCAGGATATACTGATACTCTAATCACCAGAATCTGTAAAGCAGATATCCAACCTAGACAGTCAGATTGACTGTCAAGACAGCAGTGTCCTGCAAAGGACAGGTTGCACAATCGCTTACATCCTTCCCATGCTGTTAACTCTTTCCACCCATGTTACTTCCAAAATGTTCCTTAGTTTCTTACGGCGCGGATATTTTGGAGAAGGGCGCGGACATTTTGGAGAAGGGGTCCCTGTGTAAAAGTTATTGTACCAAATTAATTTCATGATCACCATGTGTGCATCACACATTAAAATAAGTGGAAATGAATGAAGATTCCATAAATGAAGTTATTTGTCATAAAAAAAAAAACAAAAAAAGAAAAAAACTGATGTGAAACAATGGAACGATTTTTGGCTGTAAAAAAATTTTAGGGCTGAACAATAAAATCAACTTTATACTTACCTTAGCTGTGTCATAATCCAATATAGAATACGTAGTCATTCAAATTTCAACACGGAAAAATCAATATTTATGGATTTTTGTGACATCCAATAAATCTAACAGATCTACAGCTACTAGAAACACATATAGTAAGCTAGATCTAGTCGGTCGGTGTGACCATTCTACCACTCAATCTCAAAATAAACTTGAATTTTACCCCCTATCTATGTATCAAAAATGGCGTCTTTATCCCCCATGCTTAAAACACTAGCTTAACTTTGAATCCAGAAGAGTTCTAACTGGTTAAATGAAAAGTAACATCATGTTTTCAACGAAAGAAACTCCGGTGTCACATAGGGCTCTCGAGGGTGTCATTGCTAAACCGCAAAGATCCTTATGGGGCTCTCGCAAATGGAAAGAGTTAAATGTCACATAGCAGGGTAGTTTGCCAAGTTTTCTTGTTTTCAAGGAGCTTTTCAACCTCATCAAGGGATGTTACGCCATCTAAACTGGCCTCTCTTAACAATTGCACAATCACTGTGTAGTTTTTTTTTTTCTTGAAAGAAATATTGTAATATTCTCATAATGTGTACATGAGAGACAAAACGAACTGTTTGTGCTTCTGGTAACTTTGTCAGTCTAACAGGACAGAGCTGACCATGAAGGTGGAGTCTGCTGAAAAGCTTACTTTTTGGGTCTATTCTGGGTCTTAAAGCAAGCCAGCACAACTCCTATATCAGTACTATACCTGTGCTTAACACCTTCATTGTGTTGACTACTCAGTGTCCTGCTTATAGTACCTGGGTAACAGAACATCACCATCACACAAAATTGGGAGATAGAACATCACCATCACACAAAATTGGGAGATAGAACATCAGCATCACACAAAATTGGGAGATAGAACATCACCATCACACAAAACTGGGAGATAGAACATCACCATCACACAAAATTGGGAGATAGAACATCACCATCACACAAAATTGGGAGATAGAACATCACCATCACACAAAATTGAGGGATAAAACATCACCATCACACAAAATTGGGAGACAGAACATCACCATCACACAAAATTGGGAGATAGAACATCACCATCACACAAAATTTGGAGATAGAACATCACTATCACACAAAATTGGGAGATTGCATCAGCATCACTCAAAATCAATTCTATTATCAAAAGAACAATGATCAGTTTGTGTTTCCTCTCTAGACTTAACGGCATACCTGCCTGTGCTCACAAACAGCTGCTGACAGACATTCTTCGGGGCGAGTGGAACTTCACTGGCTACATCATCAGTGACCAGCAGGCACTTGAAAACGTCATGAACTACCATCATTATACAGACAACTATGTGGATACGGCTGCGGCTTGTGTCAATGCTGGTTGCAATCTAGAGCTAGGGAACAATGTACCAGACATTGTATACATGTACATTGGTAAATGAACACCAAGTAGTTCCATTCTTATTTATGAAGTCTTTTTCAGGAAACTTTATATCTTATTGTTCAGCACTTTATACTTTAAAACATTGCGTATTGGAAGTATGAGGGGTGATTGATAAGTTCTCAGCATAAGATACAAATACTTGAAACACAAAGTTGATATTAAGTTGATATTATAATACCAGTCCTCTGTGGCTAAATCGCTAAAGACGCACTTAAAAAAATGCAGTGCCAACTGGAAGATCACAGGTTCAATCCCAGGACTGGGAAAAAAAAAAAAAAAAGTGTCAGGAGTTTAATAGTGCCGAAACACTTGTCTGAGGGGGGATACTTCCTCTGATGATCTGAAGGAGTTGTGTTGTTGTTCCGCTCTCTACAGTAGAGAGTTTCCTGCATAAGTGCATTTGTATATCAGGTTAATGTAAGATTAAACACCAAGTTTCAAGAAATTAACTGCAATCAATTTTTTTTTACAGGCTATTGAAATGGTAAAGGGTGGCAGAAATTGAGAAAATGGATAAAATTTCTCATCGAGCAGTCATTTGCTACCTCTGCATCAAGGGTTTATCATCAAAGGAGATCCATGAGGATATGGTAGAGACTCTAGGGGAGACTGCTCCTTGTTACAGCACAGTGAAAAAATGGGCAGCTCAATTTAAACGTGAAAGGGAGAGTCTGGAAGATGATCCCCGTCCAGGAACAATAACCACCAATGAAACCACCGCTAGAATCCACGATATGATAATGGAGGATCGATGACTAACTGAGCATTACATTGCTACTGAGTTGGGCATCTCCCAGGAATGTGTTCATGCCATTATTCACAATGATGTTCAAATGGCAAAGGTCTCTGCTCAATAGGTCCCAAAACTTCTTGGAGCTGATCACAGACGACAGCATCTCAACATGTCAAGAGACAATCTTGGCTATTTTTCTGCAGATCACAAAAAGTTTCTTCAGCAATTTGTGACTACGGATGAGACTTGGGTTCATAATTTTCAATCAGAAACCAAAGAACAGTCAAAGCAGTGGAAACATCATGGATCCCCACCTCCAAAGAAAGCAAGGGTGATTCTGTCTGCAGGCAAAGTGATAGCTTCCATCTTTTGGGATTCAGAAGGTGTGCTATTGGTAGACTATCTTCAGAAGGGCAGAACATAAAGCGGTTCCTATTACGCTGATCTTGTGAAGCAACTACAGGTCAAACTGAAGGAAAAGCGTCAAGGGAAATTGACGAGAGGAGTCATCTTTCATCAAGACAATGCTCCAGTTCACAAGTCGGCAGTGGCAATGGCTGCCATTCATGAATATGGCCTCCAGCTTCTTGAACATCCTCCTTATTCCCCAGATTTGGCCCCTTCGGATTATTACCTGTTTACCAAACTCAAAAAGGAGCTCAGTGGTCGCAAATTTGCTTCAGATGATGACGTCATTCATGCTGTAGGCCACTTTCCACTGGCACAATATGCTGAGTTTTACAAATGGATCAATATGCTCCAGGATCACTGGACTAAGTGCATAAACTTGCAAGGGACTATGTTGAGAAATAACCCCAAAAAGTTGTCCACAAATAATACGTTATACATTATGCCGAGAACTTATCAATCACCCCTCATATATGACTCCAGTCAATGACCTTTGGTGCCAAATAACAAAGTAGTCACTGATCAGTATGTTCTGAAGTGTCATATGGAGCAGTAACAAGTTCTATCCACTTCTCATGGCCCGCTGCCAGGCATTGTATAGTTCCCCAGATGCACTGCATGATGAGCATCTCTACATGATTTCTCTTATCTACTTTTTTGTTAGTTTGCCTTTCTTCCTCTGTCCTTCAGAAGATGTCTTTCACATGGTTTTTCTAGCAGTAGTGTTATGACAAAACAATCCAGTTCCTTTTTTTTTAAAAAGCTATAATTATACTCATGTCTTTTTGATTTCTCTTGCATTTGCTGACCATGATATGTTTCTACAATGAAAGTGACCATGATCAGATATAATGAAGACAGTGGGGTAAGACTCCAGCCTGCTGTCATGAATCAGTTGTTTCTTTAGTGATGTTATCCCCTCACCTGACCTCATGGACATGTGACATCTTGGTCTCTCTGTTTTCCAACCTTTCATTTATCTACAGATTTTCTGTCCATTTCCCATTATTGATTACTGTGTTAGTTGATATTTAGTCATAGGCAAGGCTTATTAATGTATATAAAGTCATGCTCCTGAAATGTCAGTACTGCGCCCTCCTGGTGTTCACTCCATAGATGGACACTAGGTTGGCCTGATGGTAGCACAGGCCTTGTCATGATGGGCCTACAGAATTTGTATGTGAGTTAGTTATTATTATTTGTAATAATCTAGCAAACTCCCAGAAATCTTCATTGTTGTATGCCAATCCTGATTACTTATTGTTACATTCTGATGAAACTTTTCCTTGCATTTATTCCAGTTTTACTGCCTTTTTGAAAATTAGTATACAACCAGTTGTTAATTATTTTTGAATCATGTTGTTGCTTAAAGTAGCATCTGTTGGTCATTTCTGGATGTTGCATGACTTATCCCTGAAACAAAACTGTTTATTTCTAATTTCTTGCTTGATGTTATATGCATTTTTCCTTGCCATTTTATCCTGTACATAGGTTTCTCTACACCTTTTCTTGATGAATGAGTTGATCTTCTTCTTCTTCGTTCACTTCTACCACCAAGACCGTCCTGTGATCCTACTGAATTTACGCCTGTGCTCCTTGTTAAGTCCCATGGTCCCCAAAAGGATAAAGTATTACGAAAGGACCACACGAGATCCCCAAGAAGACCACAAGAGGTTCAGAGTATCGCAGAGCTTGAGCCTGTATTCTTGGTGGGTCTCAGAAGCGGGATTGCGTGACATTGTGGTTTTTATTGCACCAGTTTAGTCTAGAGTTGGACTTTCTCACTGGAAAACCTCGACGTGTTTTGGATATCAGTATATCCCTGTTGGGTGAGAGGTGGTAGCCCACCCAGGCCAAAGTTGGACTTTCTCACTGGAAAACCTCGACGTGTTTTGAAATACCCGTGTATCACCGCCGGGTGAGAGGTGGTTGCCCATCCAGTCCAGTGTTGGACTTTCTCACCAGAAAACCTCAGCGTGATTAGGATACGCATACATCCCTGCCGGGTGAGAGGTGGTTGCCTATCTAGACTGCTCTGGTCCAGTGTCTCCGACTTCAGCATTTTGTGGTCGTGTCCGCTACCCTTCCTAGTTGTGACCAGGATGGAGCTTTTGTCCAGGAGGATGAATCCTTGCCACTAGTGACTTCCACCCCTGGGTTGTGCCGGTTTAGGCATATTATCCCAGTATAGGTGTGTTTGGGACGTGACCGGCCTCTAGAGCAGAGGTACCGTGACATGCGTAGCCTTCAGGTTTCACTCCTGATCTGAGCTGGTTTAGGCATATTTCACTGGTATGGGTGTATATCGGCCGTAACATGCCTGGCCATCAAGTTTTGCCCCTGGTGTGTGCCGGTTTAGGCATATTTCACCAGCGTAGGTGTATTTCAGACATGGCCGGCCTCTAGAGCAGAGGCGCCATGGTATGTGTAGCTCTCGCGGCTACTGGACATACCGATTAAACTTCACTTTATCCTTTCCTTCACCTTTTCACATTGGCGCCACACAGCAACCCTTATTTCTTTTCCACAGCTTCTTCCTTGACCGAGAGGAGTTTCACTCCATGCCGGTATTCGAAGAGTCTCGCCAGCAGTGTCTTAACCTCTGGGTTAAGCCGGTTCAGGCATTTCACCCGATATGAGTGCACTTAGGATGTGGCCGACCTCCAGACCAGAGGTGCCATGATTTGACTGTTTGCTTCGCTTTATCCTTTCTACCACCATTTCCGCAGTGGTGCCACGCGGCAACCCCATTTGCACCTTTCTTCACTGGCCGGGAGGAGCACCGCTCCACGCACGGCAGTTGAAGAATCTTGCCAGCAGTGGTAGATGAGCTATTAAACGTGCCTCTCATCTACCCTAAGTGTCTGGTTTTCAGGTGGCAGATATACGCCTTTGCCCCTTCTCCTGTCAGTTTAAAGAGTTCTGCCACGGGAAGGCCAGGAGCTGGACTTGACTGCCAGAGGCTATTTGAGACGCACGCCGTTGGAGTGGAGAGCAAATTCTCCACCCCACCTTTGGCAATAACAGTCCTTTAGAACCAATGAGTTGATGAATCAGAACATATTTCCTTCTGAACAGCATAGTTCTCCCAGAATGTTGGATCTGTATACAGTGTCCATACAGTTTTTCATTTCCTATAAACAAGTTTTCAGTAAATAAAATCTGCAAGAATGTTACATCTTCCAATCAGTGGACTTTTCTTAGCCAGACTAGAGTGCATATTGCTTGAAAGATTAGCATGTGGTGGAATTTCTGCATTTGTACACATAGTGTATGGGTAAATAAAGTATGTCTTTCCCTGAAATTCTGAAAATGTGACATATTCCAGAGGAAAGTACATATAATCTCTATATAGCGCTATAACACATTTTCACACAAGAATTTATGTGTTTGAAAAGCTGGCTAAACTTTTTGTTCACAGTTGATGCTGTCAAGCAAGGAAAGGTCAAGGAGGAAGTGGTCCGTGAACGAGTCAAGCCATTGTTTTACACCAGAATGAGACTAGGACAGTTTGACCCTCCAGATGACAATCCATACTCTAAACTGAACAACAGCATCGTGGAATCACCAGAACATCGAGCTTTGGCTCTTGAAGCAGCTCAGAAATCCTTTGTTCTTCTCAAGAACAACAATATCTTACCCCTGAAACAAGGAGCTTATACCAAAGTTGCAGTAAGTCTCAACAAGGAACATTTTGATCTTATTATTGTATTTATAAAGTCAAGATTTCCCTAGGAAAGCAAAAGCAGCAAGGATAGGTGTTGACATCCCTGCCTAGAAGTTTCGTTAGTAATTAAATTCATGTAGTTTTTTGTTTTTTAAATATGATCTATGCTGCATGGGCAGAAAATGATTTCAACATTTCTTCTAGATTTTGATGGCAGTTTCAGTGATTCTGCCCTGTATTCATACTCTAAAGACAAGTCTGGTTACCCAAATTTTTATATCTTGGATGATTAAGTATATATTCTGCTTCAAAAAGGAGCATTTAAGTGGACCAAATGCTTCACGCATTTAATTCTTTTTTAAACATTCAAGCATTTTATGGTGTATATTGAAAGCCGAACTTGACCATACTGTTGATACATGCAGTGTTTTTCATCAGATCATAGGACCGTACGCTGACAATTACAACCATTTATTTGGAGACTACCATGCCAACCAGGACAGAAGCTTCACTAAAACACCTCTTCAGGGTCTGAGGGAAATCTACAGCAATGCCAAATACGGTGTAGCATGCACTGACACTGATCAAACTCCGTGCCTCAACTATCAGCAGAATGTGACAAGTAACACGGTCGCTGGATCTGATCTTGTCTTCGTAGTACTGGGAACAGGTACAGTTACTGTAATCAGTACATTTAACATTTTTATGTCCTTTGTCAAACAAAACTTCTTAGTCAAACCAGCTTTTATATTGTAGTCCTGTATCAGTGTTTTATTTGAACTAGCTCAGATTTTAAGAAAAAATAATTACAGTCAACAGTAATTCATTTAGATTAATTCAGTCTAGTCTAAAATCGAGGGTTTTTTTTCATCAGATTTTACGTATCATCCTAAATATTGAGACGTGAAACCATTGCAAATGAAATTATCAAATGATGGTATAGAGATATTGGATTATGTTGTGAATCTAATTAATTAAAAGGAAAAAAATATATGGATTGGAATGGGTCAGTACTGAGGCAGTGACTCCAGTAAAAGCTAAAATTCCCATTTCCATGCCATTAAAGCATATTGAGGATATGGTGTTAGGCCCGTATATTCATGACCTAGGCCCGTATATCCATGACCTTCAGCAAATGAAAGTGTGATGTGACTCCAGTGGTAGAATTCTTCCACAATGTCCCTATGTAAAAAAAGTGAGAGATGGTGTAAAAATCAACATGGTGCCATAAAGACAGACATGGATACTTTATTATGTTATTATTCAGACACTCTCATGACTCAAGTATGTTTTTTTTTTATCTAAAAATTTCACTTTCTGTTTCAGTATGGCATATACAGTCGTATTTTCTCCAGTTTTCTCCTATGTAAATGTACAATGGTCAAACCGAAAGCCGTGAGCAAAAAATGTTTTAAAAATCTGAATTTATAGATTGAGAAAATATAAATATATCACCTTAACCTGCATCCTTTGCACTTCATGTAGAGGTCACATGATGTCACCATCATGTGTCGACCACGCGGAGCAGAAACAAAATGGTGGGTGCTGAAGTTATGTTTTGTCAACATGCTGTTATTGAGTTCCTCGTTAAAAAGGAAATCCCCGCTGCTGAAATTCACCAAAGACTTCATCTTGCTTATGGAGATGTGTGTATGGATGCTAGCAGTGTTTGGAGGTGGGTGAAACATTTCAAAGACGGAAACACGAGCATCCAAGATATGCCTCACAGCAGTCGCCCATGAACTGCCTCCATTGAACGCAACGTGGAAGGAGTTGACGACATCATTAAACAAGACAGACGTGTCACAGTATCTTAAATCAGTGTAAATCTTGGAATAGGACACAGTTCAGTACAGGAAATGATTGACAACCTAACCCTAGGCTGTAGAAAAGTTTGTGCCTGCTGGGTCCCATGTTTGTTGACTAAGATCACAAAGCCGTGAGAAAAACTCTGCTAGCCAGACAGCTGAGGAAATTCAGGAAATAGGTTGGGAAATTCTTCCACATCCTGCCTATAGCCCCGACCTGGCATCCAGTGATTACCATCTTTTCAGTTTTGTGAAAGAACAAATGTGAGGCCATCACTACGACACAGGAGAGAATGTCCAGAAAGCAGTGCATCTGTGCCTTTGGTCAGCTGTGATGGAATTCTACCAGGAGAGTATTTTCAAACTTGCAGAGCGATGGGAAAAAATGTGTGCAGAGAAATTGAGATTATGTTGAAAAGTGAAGAAAAGGATGCAGTTAAGGTGATACATTTTTATTTTCTCTATCTATAATTTGTGATTTTTAAAAAATTTTTGCTCACAACTTTCTGTATGACCTTTGTACTTTAATGTCACTTTTTCAGATGATGACACTGATGCCTGTTCCCTTCTGAAAAGAGGCACAAGATGTTTGCTATGATTTGTTTAACTTTTAAGAATGTAAGTTCTGTCAGGAAGCCCCCTCATAGGATTCTCTTTTTTTTAAAACAGGTATACGTTCATTAGAAGTACTTTTTAATCCTGTATAAATTCCATGTATATGTATCCTTCCCGTGCCGTTAAATGTCACATAGGGCTCGCATGGTAGTTCATCACGTTTTCCTGTTTTGGGCGAATTTTTCAACCTCATTAAGGGATTTTATGCCTGCTAATTTGGCCTCTCTTAACAGTGTCCTCTTTAGAGTTTCATGTGATCAACCTCTTTGGTTTGTTTTGTTCCACTTGATAGCCTGTTTTGGGATTCTCTGATATGTACTATGACCACATAATATGGTACATCATCACTGTCCTCATATTCCTTATTTATAGAGTACCGTTGTTTGACAGAGGAACAGCCACCATCTGTTTTCATGAATGCTGTTTATGACGAATTTCACAGAATAATTCTGTTGCTTCTCTACAGGTTATCTTGTTGAGATGCACAAGTTTTTCCTTATTTTTATCTTATGGGTTCATATTCAGTTCAGATCTAAACATGCTGGTAATTACTTCAATTAGAACACAGAATAAAGGCTACTGAAATGTTCTTAAGAAGGATGCTTTGCATACTGTGAACAGCCAAAAAGACAAATGAAGAAGTATTACAGCAGGCAAAAGAATATCTCAAACTAGTGCCATACATAAGAAAAAGACAATCAAAGTTTCTCAAACACATCAGCAGACATAAAGCGCTTGAAAAATTGGTCACAACTGGAAAGATAAATGGCAAATGACAGGGCAAAGACAACAATACCTGGATGACCTGAATGCATAGTTTAGTGGGAAAACAACTGAACTGATTCGAGACACGGAAAATCAAGTGAGATGGAGAGAGATGACTGCCGACGCCTATCGGCATGCCACTATCTGATCTGATCTACTTCTTCAGGACATATTCTAAATAAATTCACATATCTCAGACTGTTGGCCAGTCTCTGCTTATAGCACTTTATGCTAACATTTCAGTTTTTTTTTTGGTAATCTCATTTAAGCAATGGTTATTGAAATCAAAGACTAGTTCTGATTTGTATACTGTAGTATATATTTTATATTTGCATTTGATTTTTTAAAAAATACATCATCCCTATTTGCACTTTATCCATATAGCTTACCCACTGTGACTCAACTGCTTTGTGTTTTAGTTGATTGAATTGTGTGCGATATCCTATTTGATCCATTTCACCCACTGACAAAAGTGGTTGCAGAGTAATCCAGTGTGCCTTGCTGTGTAGGCAGGTATTCTTCATCTTTGGATATAATTTTTTGTCCTCAATTTGCTGAGCACCCATTAAACTGCTGGACTGACTAGAAGGTGATGGCAGTGAGAGACAAGCCCACTTGCTTTCAGTCTGAGAGAAATCTTCACTATAAGTGTGGCCAGTCCTGCACTGATCCCAGTTTACTAATCCCACTTTACGTTTCTCTGCTAGGAACACCCATCGAGAGGGAAGGAATAGACAGACCTTCATTAGATCTTCCAGGTCATCAGAAAAAGCTGTTAGAAGATGTCATAACATACAGTAAGATGCTTTCAATTTGTTTATAAGCTATTTTATGGGGTATTTATGTTCATATCACAAGAAAGAACTGTAAATATAACAAGCTAGCTTTATGCTATTGAGTTACTGGTGTGCTAGCAGCAAAGAATTGATCTTATTGTAAAAGACAGCAATGAATATGTGATACACAATCATTTTTTGTTTTTAGTATCTGTTTATATTTTGGGTGCTGATAAATCTAAGTTTCATTCTGATTTGGTTTAACACAACCAAGAAACACTTCACACATAAGGATCCCTGGGCAAGAAAAATGAAACTGAATTAGTAAAAGCAGTGCTGTATTTACACTGCACAAAATATTAATACAGATGTGAGATGAAAGTCCTGTTGTCAGATTAATAATTTATGCCTGACTCATTATAAGAACACTAAAAATGTATTTTCATAAATGAAGTTTTCAATAAACATTACATGAAATTATTTCTACTGCTGATAATTTTAATTTTTCTAATTCTTCTGAAGTTCAGAAACTACACTTTAGGATGATGATGAAAACAAATGATAAGATCTTTTTTTAAAAAATCTTTCCAATAGGTGGTGATGCCAAAATAATCCTTCTCTTATTCAGTGCTGGGCCTTTAAATATCACATTTGCTGACGAATCAGACCGTGTTGATGCTATCTTGGAGTGTTTCTATCCTGGACAAGCAACAGGAGATGCACTGGTTAATGTTCTCACAAATAAAGATGGACATTCTTCCCCCGCTGGAAGACTTTCTGTTACCTGGCCAAGATATGCCTCACAGGTAGTGTTAACAGTTGTAAAATTTAGAACTTGAATCTTGAAACTATAAGACCAAATTATGGGGGAAAATATTTACACTTCAAAATTTACTAAAGTAAAGTAGATCTTTTCTGTGGTGCACAGCAGTAAATATTGATAAATTTACTTTGAAATGTGCAATTTAATTGGGCTTTGGCCATGAAACCTGGAAGGCAAGGACAAAGTAGTAAGCAGTGTTTCCTCATCTTGTGCAATCCTTACAAGCACTGAACTGTTTCTTTATGTACTAATCCTCATTCACTCATTTGCATGTCCCTTGCAGAACTTTGCCTCCCTAACAGCACTTCTGTAGGCCTCTCGGTTGTGAGCAAGATGGCCTGCTGCTGATGCATCCATTTGCAGGTCTTGCAGCCATCTTTGCCTTGGTCTTCCTCTCTTTCTTTTTCCCATTATGTACCCTTCCAAGACATTTTTCTCTAGATTATCATGACATTTAATGTGTCAAAAATATTTAAGTTTTCTCTGTTTAATCCTACAGTGTGTTATTTCTTGACATTTCAGTTGTAGGGTCTAATTTTTGTTCAGTTTCAAAGTGAGTAATTAATGCTGTTAGAATGAAATATCAATATTGTTTCAGCTACCTCCTATTGGTAACTACTCAATGGAAGGTCGGACTTACCGCTACCTGAAGACAGATCCCTTGTATCCATTTGGTTATGGACTGTCCTACAGCACTTTCCGATATGATCAAATTGTTGTTACAGACTTGAAGGAGCCTAAAGAGAATCTGAATGCCACAGTAACCTTGTCTAATTCTGGAAGCATAGACTCTGATGAAGTAAGAGCTACCACTTTTGTTTTTTTCACCCTAACTTTTTTTTTTCTGTACTTGAAATCACTTATCATAATTTTGAAATAAGAGGATGTCAGTATTGATTCATTTGCTTTTGTTAGTATTTCTCTTTTATTTTTGTTTATGATGTTACAATATTACTGTGAAATGAAATAAGTCACGTGTATCAATACAATTAAATAAATATCATCATCATCGCCTTTCACTCATTTGAGAGCATTGGCCACAGATAAAGGCTCTCCAGCCATCCCTGTTCTTGGAATTATTCTCTGGTTCCATCCATGTGTATCCCTTGTCCCTGAGCACTGTCATCCTGGTAGTCCGTTGGGATGTTGGTTCTGCAGCTTCCTTTCGACTCTGACTGACTAACTTCATGCACTTTGTTATCAGAGTCCTTTTTTTGCAAGACAAAGTTTCCTGATCTTCCTCTCCATGTTTCTATAATGGTCCTGTTTTTTTTTACAGAGAACAAGTTGTTGGTCTATCCCCCAACCTCCTTAGTCACCTCTTACAACATATGTGGAAGGTGGCAGTGCTCCTATTCTTTTCTCCTCAAAAATGGACCCCGGTAACCACACGGGTGAAATAACTTTGAGACATACTAATTATCCCTTTTGACAGCGTGGATAATTAATGAAGAATATCAGTAAAAAGTCGATGAAAAGGAGTGTTTAACTAAAACAGTAATAAAATAACTATTCTATAGGACTTGTGATTACATTATAAGGTGATGATTTTAAATGTCTAATAATAGCAGAGAAAATAAACAAAAAATGAGAAAATAGATGGCAGTGATGGTGATGAAATAATGATTATGAGAAAACAGATGGTAGTAATGATGAGAAAATAGATGATAGTAATTATGAGAAGATAGAAGACAGTGATAAATTGTGAGAAAATAGATGGTAGTAATTGTGAGAAAATAGAAGACAGTGATAAATCATGAGAAAATAGATGGTAGTAAAGGTGAGAAAATTATTGCTACTGATGGTGAAAAAAAAATACTGCCCAGATGATTGTGATGGTGAGAAAAAAAGAAATGGTGGCAATGGCTAGAAAATACTGGTAGATGGTTGTGATTGTGAGAATATAGATGATGATGATGGTGAGGAAATGGATGGTGCTAATGGTATAAAATACAGTCAGCAAAAGAATATCTGGAAAGCATCAAAGACTGCAAGTATGCCAAATCTTCCACTCTCATATTTTTCTACTGTCCAGCTCTAACTCCTTCACTAATACCACATCTCTAGCAAATTTTGACTGTCTCTCCATTTAAAACTGCTTTTGACTGTAAGCTTGTTTAGCAGAATCACTAGTTTTTTTTCACTAAATGTACAAAGCAACACCAGTATTCAAATTTTAAAACTTATAAAATGCAGGTTATCCAGTGTTACTTGGAATGGGGAGACAAATCCTTGCCTGTACCTCAGAGACAACTGGTCTACTTCACACGCATCCACATGACCGCTGGTGAAACAGTCCATCACTCCTTCCATGTTCTGTGGGACAATTGGGCATTCTGGGACAATGGAGGATGGACTATTCAAGCCGGTAATATTATTTTTAAAAATTGCAAAATACAATCTGTTTTTCACATTATTAAATTCTTACAGAAAATAAAGTTAAAATTTTGAAAGCAAAAATGTATTATGTGACATTTTTAGATATTGAAAAGCAATAGCTTTTTTAGAAATAGAGACTATGGCTAGGTGATGGATGGGGTGGAGCCCTGGCTTGTAATGAATATACAGTTGTCACCAGTAGGAAAAAAGTCGTTAATTAGGTGAATAGTTTTCAAACTTCTGCAATATGCATTCATTCATTTATTTGCATGTCCCTTGCAGAACTTTGCCTCCCTAACAACACTCCTGTAGGCCTCTCAGTTGTGAGCAAGATGGTCTGCTGCTGATGCATCCATTTGCAGATCATCAACTATGTCTTGCAGCCATCTTCGCCTCGGTCTTCCTCTCTTTCTTTTTCCCATTATGTACCCTTCCAAGACAGTTTTCTCTAGATTATGCAATATGCATAAAGTGCTAATTTTCTGTTAGTGCAATAAGGTTTTTTTTGTGTGTGTGTATGCATGCGTGTATGTGTGTAAAAAAATATATACAAAATATATATATATATGCACTACATATAACACACAATAATAAAGACAGTGTACTTCACTTTCTTTTAATATTTTTAGTTATTTTTTTATTTTTTTCTGTCACTCACAGGATCTATGACACTCTACTGTGGAGGTCAACAACCCAACCAGCAAAAAACTGTGCCATCCAATGTCATTTCAATCCAGTTTAACATCCCCAGTTCTGCCCGTATAGCGGTGCTTTAAGACCACTATTATGCCATAAGCCACCATGACAATAAAGTCAATAAACAATAAAGTTGTTTCATAAATAAAATAAATTATGCATTATAACCAGAATTTAGAGAATTTTCTGACTAAAACAGACCTGAAAAATATATAAATGTGATTTATTTTTTCTTTAAACCTCCATGTGTGAAGTCTGAGCATAGATTTGTAAAGCTAATTGTTCTGTTGGTTATTTTTGGTTTTCCTTTTAGCATAAATTCACTCTTTCATAATACTTTGCATGTAATGAAATAATTTTGTGCATGTATATATTATTGTAGATTCTTGCAATAAAAAGCCTTTACAATAACATGTGGCTTTTGTCTTCATTGTTTAAAAAAAATTAAATAAAAGTTCCTATGTATTACAGAACCACTGTTAAGTGTGCTAGATTAACTTTACTTAAGAGACTGAAAAGTATAAGGTTCTTTGCCAAAAATTACTTTTAATGCTTGGTTTTTTTTTTTACCCTTTCTATCAAGTCTTCTCTTACATCTCCTAAATGTAGCTCATCATTTAAATAAAAAAAAATGTTTTTTTAAAGGGGGGGGGGGTCTTCATATTTTCTATTCCTACAATTTCTCTTCTCTTCTTTGCTTCATTTTTCCATAATGTTCTATAACTTTTGTTCTTATTTTGTTCTCTTTTTTTTTATTTTTAATTTCCACAATTTGAGGAGGTAATGGTGGTCAGAAAAGACAAGATAAAAAGGCTGGTAGCTGTGACATGAATATATGACCTTGGTGATTTACATTTTGTTGGAAAAAGCTACAAGGCATAAAAACAACAACCATCTGTACTCAGAGACTGGCATCCCTGCTGCCTTCCGTTCCAACCCCCACTGAAGTATGCCTGCTGATGGAGCCAGTTACACACTGGTTATAGTTAACATGAGCTAAACCACTTTGTTTGGAAAAATATCGTCTTTCCCTCTCCTCCCCCCAACTCAATCATTCTCCTGATATGATTGTTGTCATTCAATCTGATGTCATCCTCCATTCACAGCCTGTCCAAGGTGGTTCTTGCAACCTCTTCCTTGTCCATTCTTAGGCTACCCTGAATTGATGCTGTGCCTGCCAAGTTTGTCTGCTTTCTCAATGCCTTTGACTCCCACATGATTTGGACAGCAGATTCATGTCAAACTGGATAACCTTGAGCCCTCTAGAAGCTAGATCCACTAGCAAGTTAAGAGTAAAGAAACTAAACTGGAAAGCATTGTTTGTGTGGCCTTAGATTGAAATGAAACGGTGACAATCATTTTGCATGGTAGAATAACTTTTTTTAAAAAGCCAGTAGAAAATAAATGCTAAATAATATAAAAATAAATGATAGATAACTTTATTAAGCAGAACTGAAACATATTCATAACTTTACAAATTAAATTTGCAACATATTGAAACATTAAAATCACATAAGACAGACTTAGATGGTATTCATTCATTCATTGACTTAGATGGTAGCAGACAGAAAATCATTTGCCAAAAGATGTCTCCCATGACCACACACAATAATTTGATGCCTACTAAGCATAATTTATTACTGATTGGAGCTTGCACACTTGAATTGGTTAGTGCTAAAAAGATTTTCTCTATAAACTTGACTAAAAGGTGATGAAATGATTATTTTCAATATAAACAAATTAATATTTCCTACTAGTAATTATTACACTGCCTTCTTCTTCAGCAGCAGCAATCAGGTGTTGGATCAAGCCAAGTCTAGGCTCCAGTTGCCAGGATGAAATCCTAAAATTTCTCCTGGTTCTAGTTTAAGTCCCCATTTTCTACCTTAGATACAGTATAACAGTATCTGAGACAGGTCTTGCTGTAGCCATCCTTGAGTTGCTGTATATGCTGGCTGTAATTAAGCAGGTAGCTTAAGCCAGGATACTCGCCTGGTCTGTATGTTTTGTGACCACTTAGGACCAAAACCTTACCACGAGTGAGTTATGTATGAGCAGAAGAGTGATGAATACTTGAACTGGATATATGTAAAAATGTAGTTGTCTTGTTACCAAAAATGGAGTCTGTTAGTAAACTGAATGATGGAATATTGTCATTCATCGATGGATGAAACTTGCATAGTTTGGATTAATCATGTGATCAGCATGTGTTAGTAATATCCAGAACTGAATAACTGAGTTCAAGACAATCATTCAAGCTGTTACATGTCATGCCTTACTTCCAAGAACTCATCATTGTCATCCTGTGACATTTATTGAATGTTACATGTTCTTCTAAAGTTGGACTTACTGTTCAAACATGTTTTGTATCATGGAGGAAAGGACCTGAGTCTGACTGTGATTGCTAAACTTTTCCTGCTGTACTTACTTGTTGCCTACACCTACACATGGAGTGTGTGAAGTAGCAGGGCACTGCCACAGCAGATCATACAGACACTATCTATTGCCTACACATGGAGTACGTGAAGTAGCAGGGCACTGCCACAACAGATCAAACAGACACTATCTGGTTGTGTACATCTACAAAACTGTCGCACTTCTGGGACATACGGGCTGAAGTCTTTACGCTATGTTCACAATGGCAGTCATTTACGTGGGTTATTTTAAATTGGTGCTTGCTTGTCCTTTCACTATCTCCCTGCAACTGTGGGCTGGTGTTCTTTGCTGCCGATGAAGCATTTTGAGGCACAGCATCGTATCAGTTTGGGAGCGGGTTACGGCTGGTATTTTTTTCAGTCCCGGAGCATAGCTAAAAAAGCAGGGGATGTGCAACGCTTTTTTTTTTAGCCAGACTCCACCACCATGGGGACTATGGCGATCCCTGCTCCATTAGTCAGCCTAGGCCTTTTACTGGAGGTACCACCGGAGAGGTGGGACAGGGTCTTGATCAGCTATGGTTCGTTACCTCTGACGCTAGCATGTCAGCTATTTTAAATCGGTAGAGGCGGGTCGACAGGTTGCAGCGTCCAGTCTTTATCGACACTGGATAATCTACTGAAGCATTGGTAGCTGGTGACTTGAATCAGCTTCACTACTATCGACCAGCTTCTTTACCCATAACTGTCTGTAATGAACTTTCAAACTGCGGTCATTTTACACAACTATTAATGTAACTTCACACTACTCGGCAACCAAAACATTTTAACTTTTCCCCGTTTCCAGTTTTTAACCATTAAGAAGTTTAAAAGACCAACTTTCCAATCATCGGAATATACGAAACGAAATTACATAACCGGCCTCATGATTCACGCTTCGAAGGTCTGGTCATTTGCCCAAGTTGGACGCGAGTGGTCAAGGTAAGGACGAGTTTAGGAACCATTCGAGAACATTTATTGCTATGCACTAAATAGGAAGCATTTTCCTGCAATACGGATAACAAGCAGTAATTGAATCATATGGTATTGTTGAGCTTAGGTTTCGGGGGAAACGAGAAGAAAGCCGAAATCTTTTAGAGGTAGTTTTTGTGAAATGTGAGCGCGGAGTGAGATTATCATAGGACTGCTTAGTGGTTTGTCCTCTCTGTACTGCAGAGGTCAAGGGTTTTCTTTTTCTTTTCTTTTCTTCTCGTCTCTGACTTACGTTTGAAGGTCTTTGCTCACAATTTTTCGAGACCAATCGTGTTTACTGTATTCAACCCTCAGACTTCGTCGTACACAGTTCTCGTTGTTTTTCTGTTTATAAATACCAAAAACTAGCCCTTTTTTGTGCTGAGCGGGAATTTGCAGACCGTTGGATCCATAACTGAACCATAAAAATAAAATGTTAACAAGTGAGTTAGCAGTATTGATTCGAATTTAAAAAAAAAAAAAAACAAAGTCCGTGCGTGATCCATGATAGATATTTCGAACATTTTTTCAAATCGAGAACCCCCAAAGACAATTAGCTCTGCTTACCCAGGTTCATCCTTGTGCCACCCTTAGGCAAGATCAGCAGACCTGCCTCTTTTGTGAAGCATAGAGAGTAGTAGAAAACGGAGACAGCTGGGGGCATCAAGAGTAGACTTACTAGAGCAAACAGGCTTTTGCAATGCTGCAGACTATAGGGAAATCTAAAAATCCATTTACTTCTGACCTGGGCTGCTGCTTCTGTCTGTTTCCAGATGTAGTCCATCTTTTTTTATCTCTGCTTCAAGACTCCTTCACCAGGTGTTTCTAGGTCTTCTTCCTTTCCCCTTACATTGGGACTTCCAAGTGAGAGCCTGTTTATGTTCACCACCTCATATTTGATCAACAGAACTGATAGCACATTTAGTCTTTCTCAGTCACAGCTGATCTGAGAATTTTTTATATCAGCTTCAGCTTAGAAAAGCTGCTTTCAGTGCTAACCATTGTTACTGGTATCATCAATACTTTATGCAAAACAATCATATCTGGATAAATGTCTTCAGCGTGATGTTTGTAAATGAGCTTCAGTACATCTGGGGGTTGAGATTTTGATGCTACATTTCTACTTAGCAGCTTCAGTTTTTCTTACAGCTCATCTGCATCGGTGTCACATGAATTACTGAACACCAGAAGAGTTTCTAAATTTTACAATACTGCAACATCTACTTGACTGTCTAGTTAACCAGACCATAGATTGTATACAGAAGTGTAAAATGTGAGTCTGTAGTTGTTACAGTCTCTCTTCTATTGAATCAGTCCACTACTGCGTTAAAAAATTCAACTACAAAGCTCTTTTCATGATTACTAAGAGGAGTGTCATCCTTGCTTTCATAATTATCAAATTATCTGGTTTTCTATTTATTGTGAATCAGTCTTTCTGCAATGAATCCTGCTAGCATTTCACCAGCTACTGCAAGTTCTTGGGTAGTAAGTTTCACACTGTTGCGTCCATTTTGCTGGATTTTCTCCTGCTTAATAGATCTGACAGCAAATTATATATTGAAATTTTCAGATTGTAACTGTTTGCTACCTATTTCATCCACATTTAGACTGACACACCATCTCGTCAGACTGTCCATTATCATTTCTCTTGGTCTTCCTCTTGATTGTCTTCCCTTTATTTTTCCTGTTATAATATTTTCAATGCCCCCTCTTCTCATTGCATGTCCTATGAAAGTACATTGTGTCTCTCTTATTTTTTGACAAGACTTTTTGTCTCTCCAGCTCTTCTCATACATTCTTCATTAGTTATTTTTGCTGTCCAGGGGATTTGCAACATTCTTCTAATAATCCACATTTCTGTTGCTTCCAATGATTTTTGTGCAGACCTGCCTATTGTCCATGATTCACTTTCATATAGCAAGATAGGTTCAATATAGCATTTTAGGACTCATTTTCTAACATTCATTGATAAGAATGTGTTGGATAATATGTTTCTCATTCTCTGAAATGCAGTCTTTGCTTGGCCTCTTCTGTTCCTATTTTCTGTTCTGCATTTCCCATTTGAAGTTATTACTGCTCCAAGGTATTTGAATTTCTGCACCTGGACATCTATCGCTCTTCAAAAAATAAAACAACTAAAGAATCTGTGGAGAGGAACAGACAAAACTACAAAAATAAGATTTTTAAGGGCATGCATCTTTCCCATCGCAACATATGCCTGTGAGACCTGAACACTTAAGAAAACAGCTGAGAAACACATAAATGTCTTTGAATGTAAATGCTACAGAAGAGTGCTTCAAATATCATGGACATAAAAAAGAACAAATATATCCCTACTACAAGAACTTAATAGTGAAGAAGATTGGCTAGTAAACAAGATTAAACAGAGAAAACTTAAATATTTTGGACATATTAAACATCATGAACATTTAAAGAAGACAGTCTTAGAAGGTACATAATGGGATTGATTGATCTTTATTTCAAAAGGGTTAAGAATTGGGCACGCAGGTCCGTCTGACATTTTGCCCTTTTTCATACATCTTTCACTATATTCCAGACATTCTACAGATATGCTGTTCATGTAACAAACATAATTAACATTGGAGCTGAGAGACATAACAAAATATAACATTTACATTTCACTCTTATCCATTCATGCAATATGAAGTAACTACATACATATATAAATGACTGTCTACTAAACAAAAATTTTGAGACTGTTCAGAGTAAACAATTACAGTAACTGTATTCGTTGTCTGTAAGATCTATCTAAAATAACTTCTAAACTTTTAAAAGTAAAGAGAGGACGACCAAGGCGAAGATGGTTGCAAGGCAGTGTTGATCTGTGAGTGCATCAGCTGCAGTACATCTTGCTTACAACCAAGAGGCCTACAGGAGAGCTGTTAGGGGTGCATAGTTCTGCAAGGGACATGCAAATGACTGACTGATGTGCTTTTGCACTCTTTTGTGCTGTCCTTTCATGTTGGAACCAATATCATAGTTTTTTTCCATGCATCAGTATTAATGTTGAGTTTTGTAAGTTACTGTATTGTTCATCTGCTTAATCTTTCAGCACTTTTATTGTTAACTAACTAAAGAAAATGTTCATATATTCTTCCACCAGTTTTACAGATGAAATACACTATTATAGACATTTGCTCTTTGTAGCTGCAGTCAGCAGCACAGTCCAGAATAATGTAATAGTAGTGTGCCCTTTGTAACTTACTAATGATTTCTGTTTCAATTTACACTGACATCGAAAAATCAACTCATTCTGTATTCAAGGGCCAAGATAGTGAACTCTCTTTTGACTGTTTGCAATACTGGATGAATGATATAACATTGTGTAAACAGCAAGAACAGTTCTACTATTTTCAAGAAGTTGCTGTTGTCAGGGGTATTAACTTGAGATGATAACCTTTAAAAATCAAGATTTTGCTTAGAGATACATCATATTATTCCAAGTACTTGAACCGGTATTGAACTTCCTCATTAAAAACATGTTGCTGAAGAATCAGTAGTTTTATTTACTTTTAAACTGATCAGCATCTCTTGCCATGCAAAAAAAAAAAAAATAATAATAATGTGTGCATTTTTTATATCTCATGTACTTGCATCAAATAAGAAAGTTTTTTCCAGTCTCTGTATCCTGTCTCTGATTTGATCCTTGTTTTGTTGGTGTTCTGAACATACCAACCAACTTCTGTTTGTTGTTCAACCATTCTTAAGTGTTCTGTGATGCTAAACACTTGACAGTGTTCTTGAATTTTCAGTTACTGGGAATTCTTTTGTCTGTTTGCACACGTCCTTTTAAAATCAACTGAGTCCTTATGTGTCATTAATAACTGGTTGTCAGTAATATGGATTATCAAGTTTGTTTGTTTTTATATCATCGTATTTCACATGTTCTGATTCAGGTTGTTCATCCACTTGCTCCATAACATTTACTGCTTTAGCATCAGAACCACCAGAAGATTAGCTTTAGATCTTCATTATGTCTAATATCATTTGATTTTATTTCCTTTCTCTAACTCTTTTTGTGGCCTGAGAAATGTGCAGACAGAAATATCACTTTTTTTTTTTTTCTGTAAGTAAAGCTTGTTTCTAGCATATTTTGTGCTTAGTAATGTCTCCAAACATTATTTTATCAGTCAGTGTAATAAAAGTTACATTTGTGCTACAGTATTCAAGTTTGTTTGTTTTTTTAAATTTGCATTTTTCTTTGACCCTAAGTTCTTGTTCGAATACTGCAAAGTGTGAAAACAGGAGAAAAGTAAAAGAAACAAATTGATTAAAAAGAACATTAAAAAAAAAAAAACAGAATATGATAGAATTTCATTGAATGATTCCTTTTCAGTGATTTCTCAGCAATGTTCAGTGACTTTTGGAAATTCATGACAACTTATAGGCAAAGTACTGCCATTGATATATTTTTTCTCCTTTTTATCATTTTTTTTTTCTCATTGCATTACAAGACTTCACTGAATATAGATTTTTAATTTATAGGTGGCATACTAAGAAGGTTTGCAGTCATCATAAAATATCATATTTAACATGAAGAAGGGAAGAAAGAATGTAAAAAAATTTAATGTAGGCAGAAACTATCTGTCATAGGAACAACATAAACAAATTAATGATAGAAGACATAAAGGAAGGCTACTAGAAAGAAATAGAAAAGAGTAATTTATGTATTCAAAGTACCACACAACTTTAAATGAAAAGGCCAAGCAAAAAATGAAGAGGTGACTTGAAAGAAAACCTTTGAAAACTTGGAACAAACAATTGGAAAGAAAGAAAACCAGGAAGAGAGATGAATGATAACAAATCACATCTGTGGGAATCAGTGTTAAAGGCCTGAAATGCTAAAAAAGATGGCATTTATTTCTGAAGAGAGAGAATTATGTCTAAACCTGCCACTAACAAAGACTGTCTAATCAATGGAAGATTTTATTAAACTAAAAGTTTTTCAAGCATAAGAAGATATCTTTCCTATAATAATTTAAATTCTTTTCTTTATTCACATTTTTTTTTTCAGGCATTTTCAAGCACAAGGAAACCTCAGATAAGACCATGGCACAAAATAATTATCAAGCTGAAGTTGGCACCACAATCTATGTTGGAGGCCTGCCTCTATGTGTATATTACATTTTTGTATTGCATATTTTTCATTTTCAGTTTATTGAATTTTGATTATACAGTAATTCTGTCCTGTAATGGTTTTATAGGCTATAGTCTGTACAAAAATATCCTATGTAGTATTTATATGAGTCATAATCAGTGTATGCTAATCCTATATGTTATTAGGTTGCTAGCTGTAACCTATCAGAATGATGAGAAAAGATATAACAGCATGAATTTTACAAAGTTCCTGTGACTTTTTGACTCAAAACATTTCCTCAGTTTTTCAATATTCTCAATCATGATTCATGCCATAATGCTAGTTTCTCAAGTTACCAGAGAACTGAAGCTTGTACTCTGCCTTCATAAACATTTAAATAAAATATGCCCTCTTTGCCTCTCATGCATGCAAGCTTTTTCATACATACATAGAAACACACACACACACACACACATTGAGAGAGAGAAAGAGAGAGAGAGTATAAACAAACTAATGTGAAGAATTTTGAACTTTAAACCTGTTTTCACCATTTTACTACCACACCAAGTGCTTCACGCAGCCATTACATTATAAAAGAAAGTTGAGACAGGATTTACCGTTTAATTTAGAACAAGGAACGCTACATGAAATGTGACATAGAAATACTCTTTGATTTCTATTCCTGGAGGTGTGTCTGCAAAACTGATGTCATAATTCACACATTCATTGTTAGTACAATTTTGGCTTGGTATACCACATGAGAGTTAAAAGGTAAAGATAGTCCCATAGTAAATGCAATAGTAGATGAAGTGTTGGAGACCTCATTATGCTGGGCCATCAGTGTATGAGGTAAGGTGGCCAGTTCCTTTCCTCGCTGCCTTTACATGAGAGTTAATAGTCATAGTTCACGCGTTAATTGTTAGCACAATATTGACTTGGCATACCACATGAAGTTAACTAAATGCAAAAATGATATCATAATTCACATCTTAATTGTTAATGAAACTAAGTATGGTATACCATATGGTAAAGGTAAAGGTAATCATGTCATACCTAAGAGGCACATTGGGATATGGTGTTAGTGCCCATATTTTCCTTGACCTGTCAGCACACTAGAGGTATCAGAACAATTTTGGTCAGTATCACACCTGGCTGCCTTTCCTTCCCTAACTCCAGAAGAAGTCAGGTACCCATTTCTACAGCTGGGTGACCGAAGTGCCTCCGGCCAGATAGATTCGAACCCCTAACCCTTGCCATGAGAGACCAGTGCATTAACCACTTCGCCACTATACCACACGAAAGTTAACTAAATGCAAAAATGATATCATATTTCACATATTAATTGTTAATGCAATTAAGTATGGTATACCACATGAGTGTTAATTAAGTATTTGATGTTAGATTTTATACAGACTGAGAACTATGATAGTATCGGAGGTGATATGGATATGGCCAGTCATTGTCATTTATATTAGTTACCACGAGTCGTGTGGGACTTTTGTTCTGGTGATGTTCTGCTCAGTAGTGTGGGTGAGGTCAGAGCTGATGAAAATGGACTAAGAGTGGAGGAGTTTCAGTTCCAGTCAGGCAGTTGAAAAACAGAGAAGTCAAAACAGTTTGGATACCAACTCCACAGCTGTGGGGTTGGTTCTGATAAGGTCTTCACAGACAGAATAATCATATGACATTTTCTGTACTGTGCTTTATTATGAGAGCTAACAGAACCCACTGTAGTCAGCTCTCCAACCAGACATGTGTGTTCCTCAGGATCTTTTCTGTAGCTTCAGCACTTTAAACAAAAAATTCCCTTGTATTAGGAGATCAAGTAGAATTAGAATGATATTTTGGCCAAATACCATAAGAAATAACATCTTATTAGCAGAAATGCAGATGAAACCACTGACAACAATTATTGAGGAAAGACGCTGGCGATGGTTGGGACATGTGCTCCGAATGACTGACAACTCACTACCAAAAATAGCACTAAGATGGACACCACAGGGGAGCAGAAGTAAGGGTAGACCAAAAGAGACATGGAGAAGAACAACAGAAAGGATGTTGAGCAATAGAGGGCTCACCTGGGCAAGAGCAGAAAAAAAAGGCGAAGGACAGGCATTTGTGGAAAACCCTTGCGGAAGCCCCATGTGCCCTGGGCACTTGAGGTTCAGAGAGAGAGAGGAGATCAAGAGCAAGAAGTCATAGAATACAATAAGGTAAAAGATAAATTCTTCCACACTTCTTTCAGATGACTGCACAGAAGCTGAGAATACAATAAGATGAAAGATAAATTCTTCCACACTTCTTTCAGATGACTGCATAGAAGCTGAGAATACAATAAGATAAAAGATAAATTCTTCCACATTTCTTTCAGATGACTGCACAGAAGCTGAGAACTTTCTTCAGCAAATTTGGGACAGTAGTTCGTGTTAAGCGCATCTTTCATCGTGAGACACATAAGCCGGAACGGTAAGCCAAAAATAGCAGGCCTAATATTATTGATAAATTACCCACAGGATAGTTCTATCATTACTTCTTTCATTGTTTGATTGTGTTTTTTTGTTAGCCTTATGGTCATTACATAATGATCACATTAACCAGCAATTGGCAGTAAATTACCGATTAAAAAAATGAGAAAGACCAAAACTTTTGGAGATCATCAGTGGCTGTAACTGGCTTATGTTATGAAGAACCTAGTAAAGAGTAACCTAGTGAAATTTGTTTGAAGATAATTGGGCCAATAGGTTGATGATGCTCAGTGTGCATGGGAGAGAATATGCATTTTCATTTGGTTTAGCACATGAGTAATTTACCAAAATTAAATCTGCCAGCAAGTAAAGTAAGAAGAAAGATTCATGTGATCATTTTCTGCTGATGTTCGTAAAGTGTGTTTAATTTTACATTAAAAAAGATATAAAGTGCCAACTCTTCTTTTGAGAAAACTTGTATTTCGTATTTCGGAAAGTACTTCATGCAAGGTAAAAGACAAGTACAGTTATACCAGTTTCAAACTAATTAGGGATTTGACTGTGTATATATATATATATATAAAATCACAGTTCCAAGCTGAAGATTTAAAAGATCAATAGATCATACCTGGATTGTTATGTATTCAGTATATCATCTTTCAGGTATGGATTTGTGCAGTTCAGTGAAACTGATGCTGCTTACAGGGCTGTGACTGCAGAAGGCAGAGATGTACTGTATCGAGGAAGGTTAGCAGCCATGATTTAAGTTGTTTTAATTTTTACCTTGATGACTTGTAAGAACTGAATATAACATATTACAAGTAAGGTATTCTTTTCCAAGTTAAATATCTGTTAAGTAAGAATGCACTGAATCTTTTATTCAAATTCATATTCAGCCAAATAATGACCAAATGCAAATGTTGTCTTGAAGATAAGATTTAAATAGAAAATTTTGAACACTCAAAATATTTCGCCTGGATTTTCCAATACAGATACCATTTAATACAGTATTCCCCCTATATCCATTTTTTCATCAGCTGTGGTTTCACAATATTCCCCCTATATCCATTGTTTCATCAGCTGTGGTTTCACAATATTCCTCCTATATCCATTGTTTCATCAGCTGTGGTTTCACAGTATTCCCCCATATCCATTGTTTCATCAGCTGTGGTTTCACAATATTCCTCCTATATCCATTGTTTCGTCAGCTGTGGTTTCACAATATTCCTCCTATATCCATTGTTTCGTCAGCTGTGGTTTCACAATATTCCTCCTATATCCATTGTTTCGTCAGCTGTGGTTTCACAATATTCCTCCTATATCCATTGTTTCGTCAGCTGTGGTTTCACAATATTCCTCCTATATCCATTGTTTCGTCAGCTGTGGTTTCAATTATTCCTCCTATATCCATTGTTTCGTCAGCTGTGGTTTCACAATATTCCCCCATATCCATTGTTTCATCAGCTGTGGTTTCACATTCTCACAGTTTCAGTTACCCACAGTATCAGTACCTGTGGTATGAAAATGGTGAATAAATATTAATGAAAATATGAAGTAAATACAAGCCAAAAATTAGAAATTCATAATTTGAATTCATACTGTACTGTATTGCTCTAACTATTCTGTTTTATTGTTTACTATTTGTTTATTTTATAACTCTATCATAGGTATGTTTATATGCTAAAAATGTATATTATATAGGGCTAAGTATTATTCAC
Organism: Achatina immaculata; assembly: GCA_009760885.1. Classification (NCBI taxonomy): domain Eukaryota; kingdom Metazoa; phylum Mollusca; class Gastropoda; order Stylommatophora; family Achatinidae; genus Lissachatina; species Lissachatina immaculata. Next base: position 40,781,985 of record CM019693.1, read on the forward strand.
AGGTGGACTTTGAACTTATGTGTCTTGTATTTCAGTCAGATTGAATCTAAAGGAAAACTGATGTATTAAACTTGGAGTATTAATTTGATAACTACCACATATGGAGTATTAAATTGGTATCTAGCACATATGCAAGTTTCTATAAAGTATTATTGGAAAGGAATAATTTAAAATTTACTTTCTGATTTCTTCTAATAATAATTGAGCCATCACTTTCAAATTCATATTTTTAGTGAGTAGTTTGTTTCCATGTATCGTCTAATCTCATACCCAGAAAACCAAATGTTCATGTTCAAAGAAGTATTTAAAACTCGGTATTCACTACAACTTTAGTTTGAAGCACTTTACATTATTATAAAGTTTCTAGGAGCAGGTCTTTGCTTTGAGGCCAGGAAAGTAAAGGCTGGCCAAGGCCCTAACTTTGTTTTATGAAAGTGCTTCCTTGAAAACTGTTTGTGTCACAATAAAATAGATAGTAATTGACATGGTTCCTGCCATGGTGGCACTTATTTATACAGCCTAGCCTTACAACTCAGTGGGGATGTGCCTTGCCATCTTTTTGTGAGAAATGATTTGGAAATGGTGATAGCTATGAGAATACATATACACAAAAAGAAAAAAAAAAGATGGTGTTGTAGGAATACTAACAGTAATTTCAATCAGGCACTTGCCAATCATTCCACAACACTCAGTAGAGGAGGTAGGTCTAGATGAATTATGGAATTCTTATAGCACAGCCATAATCACAGCAGCAAAAGCAAGTGCTGGACTGAAAAAACCAAATAGAAAAGCATGGATATCAGAAAACACATGGAAGTACATACAGGAAAGACGAGCAGCCAATTTAGACATGTTGAATGTAAAAACAGATCTTAGAAAAGATCTGGCGAAAGTGACATACAAAGAAATAGACAAGAAAGTAAAAAGTTCAGCTAGAAAGGATAAAAGAGAATACATAGACAATATGGCGAAAGAGGCAGAGAAAGCAGTAAAAATAGGAGACAGCACAACTTTATATAACATACAAAAGAGGCTAACAGGTACTATTACATCTAAAGAAAGACCAATCCTTAGCCAAACTTGAACCCTATTAACATCAAGTAAAGACTAAAAGCAAAGATGGGCTGAACACTTCCACGAAATACTTAATTGACCACACCCAAAAGAATTGTTAAACCTTGAAACTGACTTACCACCCCTACAACTAAATGTCACTCTAGATGAAATTACATTGCATGAAATTGAAACAGCAGTTAATTTAATAGATAACAACACAGCTGCAGGTGAAGATGAAATAACACCCGAAATGTTAAAAGCTATCAATAGTGACATGAGACAACTACAGAGAATGTTTAATAAGATTTGGAAAGAAGAAAATGTCCCTTCTAAATGGAAAAAAGGAATCATTGTTAAAATACCAAAAAAAGGCAACCTTAGTGACTGAAACAACTGGAGAGGAGTAACATTAGTATCAGTTGTGTCAAAAGTATTTTGCAAAGTCATTTTGAATAGACTTTAAGATATAGTGGATACCACAATGAGAGAACAAGAAGCAGGATTTTGAAAAGGGAGAAATTGTCTCAACCAGATCCTTACTCTAAGAATAATACTTGAAGAATATATTGAAAAGCAGAAACCATTAATTCTGAACTTCATTGACTTTAAAAAGGCGTTTGATAGCATACACAGAGATTCATTGTGGAGAATTTTAAGTTTATATGGAATACCATCCAAAATTGTCAACATCATTAAAGACTTCTACAATGGATATGTTTGTGCAGTCAAAACAGAAGAAGGGATGAGCGAATGGTTCCAGATTGAAACAGGCGTGAAACAAGGATGTATATTGTCTCCTTTGCATTTTGGAATTACAATAGACTTCATAATGAAAAAATGCTGCACAGGTAACACAGGTATTGACTGGGTACATGGGACCCAACTAGAAGATCTTGATTTTGCTGATGACATAACTCTTATCAGTAACAGTGTGAATTCCATGCAAGAGAAAACAGATATCCTGTCTTCACTGGCTAGCAAAATAGGACTTGAAATTAACAAGAACAAAACAAAAATAATGAAACTTCCCATTAATCAGAATGGAAAAATACACATAGAAGGGACAGATGTTGAAGAAGTCAATCAATTTGCATACCTTGGCGGCTACATAGACCAGGATGGTGACACCAGAAAGAAAGTTAGAATTAGAATTGAAAAACCAGCATCGATCTTCAAGAATCTTGAGAACATGTAGCATTCAAAAGTTATAAGCACAAAAGCCAAGTTAAGACTATTCAATTCAAATGTAATATCCACCCTCATTTATGCATGCGAAAGCTGGGAAACAACTAAAGAAATAGACAAGAATTTAGACTAAGGAAAATACTTGACAGCAAGTGGAATGAATTCAAGAACAATGCAGAGATAAGACAGATGACTGAACAACAAGTCTCATGGGTGATCAGGACGATAAGAGAGTCCCAGAACAAGCTATCAAGTTGAACACAACAGGCCAAAGAAAAAGAGGCAGACTGCGTGAAACTCTAAAGAGAAAATTGTTAAGAGAGGCCATTTTAATAAGCATAAAATTCCTTGGTGAGGTTGAAAAGCTCGCCGAAAACAGGATAAGTTGGCAAACTACCTTGCGAGCCCTATGTGACGTTTAACAGCACGAGAAGGATATAAGAGTAGGAAAGCAGATCAGATAATGTTTACAGCCAAATTTGATCAAAGTTTCTTTTATTATATTTAAACTAAGAATGAATTGTAACACATCAAAACTAATAGGACGCCCGTGTGGTTACCGAGGCCCAGATCTGAGGAGAAAAGAATAGGAGCACTTACATGTATGTCATAAGAGGTGACTAAAGAGGTTGGGGGATAGACCAACAACCAGTTCCCTGTAAAAAAAATTGGAGCATTACAGAAACCTAGATAGGAAAACTGGAAAACTATATATCAGAAAAGGAAGGAAGTCTGATAAACAGAGTGCATGAAGTTATGCAGTCAGAGCCGAAAGGAAACTGCAGAACCGACATCCCAACGGAGTACCAGGAGACCTTTTACCATTGCATGTTGGAATGTTAGAACAGTGTATGAAAGTAGAAAGGCTGCCATGGTAGCAAGATAAATGAACAGATATAATATAAAGATACTGAGCGAAACACTGGACAGGAACAGGTAAGCTTAGACTAGCAAAACGGAGGGGAACAATCCTGTTTTCAGGTCACCAAAACCCAGATATGACACACTTAGAGGGTGTGGCACTAATGCTATCCAGAGAGTCCCAGAGAGCATTGATGAGATGGGAAGCAGTTAGCTCAAGGATAATTACAGCCTGTTTCTCAACAAAGAAAAAGGATATTACACTGAATATCATCCAGGTATATGAGCCAACAAATGATGCAGAAGAGGTAGTAAAGGACAAATTCTGCAACACATTGCAGGCAATCCTAGACCACCAAGGCAACAAACATGTAACAGTTCTAATGGGGGACATCAGTGCAAATGTAGATAAGATCAACACAGGTTATGAGAAAGCTGTCCTGCTATGTGGTTCGGAGACTTGGGTTATGACCGAGGCAACACAACAGAGGATACGAACATTCATGAACTACTACTTGAGGAGGATTTTAAACATTAAATGGCAAGACAGGATAAGGAACGAGGAGGTCTGGGAAAGGGCAGGACAAGAGCCTGTGAATCTACAGATCATGTCTAGGAAGTGGAGCTGGATTGGTCATACACGTGACACCAGCATAGCAAGACAGGCACTGGCATAGAATCCTCAAGAAAATATAAATCAAGGAAGACCTAGACATACTTGGAGAAAGGAAATTATAGCAGTGCTCAGAGACAGGGGATAAACATGGAAGGAAGTGGAGTATAAATTCAAGAACAGGGATAACTGGAGAGCCTTTGTCCGTGGCTATGCTCCCAAGATGATGATGATGAAAACTAATGAGAGATAATATGAAAACATGATTTATAATATTGCTCTCTGGAGTGCGTGACTGTTTACTTAATCTATCCCTAGATGTGTTCTTGAATAGTAGCAGCCTTTTTTTGAATGCTTACTTCTGTGGACACTTTTGTTTGACTAGATTGTTACTGCATCTGACTCCAGTTTTATCAAATAAATGTCTTGAGTTGACTAGGAAAATGCAAATAGGCCATTTTGTTTTCAAGTTTCAGTCATTGCAAAGGCATATGCAGTTGTGCATTGTCTTTGAGTGTAAACCGTGTGAGCTTACGTTGGCACACAGTCATACTAAGATACACGAAGAGATGAAGAAAATTATATAGATGACTCTTCGTGCCTGTTGCAGAAGACTGACAGTCCGCATGGCACATTCAGACTTTCCTACCACGCCACAAAGTGCTGCTGCTCAGATGATGCGTAATGTACAGACTGAGAGATTAAATGATGAGGTATTTTACTTACATTTCATATTGTCTTACATTTACAACCATTTGTTTTATTTCCCATTACTTTCCACATTACTTTCATATGGCTGCATATGTCTGGGTTGTGTGAACTAAAGATCTGTTACTACTTCTGCATCATACCTTTTTATTCACTGCTATAATTTTTTATTAAACATTCACAGGCCATGAAGCTTTCATACGGTAAGGTAAGAGAACACAGTTTTGTAGGATTAGACCTCGAAAAAATCATAGACAAAGCACTTTATCTAATCACAAGGGAATTACCTGGGATTCGAACACAGACTCCGGTAGGATGAGCAGCCGTCTAGCTACAAAAGAACAGCGATGTTTTCTGTTTTATACAAAAATTGTTCCTGAAACTAACTTCATGTAATAAGTATTCGTTCATTTGTTATTGTTGTTCAAGTTTGCACCAGACATGGCAGGAGACCATGTGTATGTTTGTCTAAAAAATTGGTACCTGCTAAAGAGACTGAATCTAAGCTACGGAATTTCTGTGTCACTACCTCATTTCCTTCCGGGTGTCACGATCCCTTGTGTCTACTGAACAGTTACTAATGACTATGCCAATAAACACCTTTTTTGGGGGGTACTAGTTGGCTAAGTTGATAGTACGCTGTTCTCTTGTGGCTAGACAGCTGCTTGTCCTACCGGAGTCCGTGTTCGAATCACAGGTAATTCTCTTGTGATTTTTTCTTTCTCTCACATCTCACTAAAGTGCTTTGTCTATGATTTGTTTGAGGTCTAATCCTACAAAACTGTGTTCTCTTACCTTACCGTACAAAAGCCTCAGTTTTTCCTATTTTATAACAAAATTGTTCCATTTACATTCAAAGGCATTTTTGAGTTTCTCAGCTGTTTTGTTAAGTGTTCAAGTCTCACAGGCATATGTAGAGATGGGAAGGATGCATGCCCTTAAAAATCTTATTTTTGTAGTTTTGTCTATTCCTCTCCACAGCTTCTTTAGTTGTTTTACTTTTTGAAGTATCATTGTATCTCCATTATTAGTTAGTAATAATCAAAGATATTCAAAACTCTCCACCTCTTCCAATTTTTCCTCATTTATAAATATTTCAGCTGCCTTATTTATTTTGTCATCAATTTAGTTTTCTTCACAGTTCTTATGGAAATTGAAAGCAGTAGATTTATGGTTTTGGAGACACATGAAACATCTTCTGCTTGTCCAGAAAAACTGCAACAATAAAACATTCATTTGAAGCATGAAGAAAAGATGAGAACGTTTCCTTAGACATGAGATGACAAAGAAGTTCAAGGAGAAGAGTGAGATTAAGAGAATGGGCTGACCAAGTGGCACAGGAAAAGAAGGGTAACTGGTCTGATTAGAAGTACCAAGAATTCACAGACTTCTTACATCCTTCCCATGCTGTTAAACATCACATATGGCTCCCATGGTAGTTTGCCAAGATTTCCTGTTTTCAGCGAGCTTTTCAACCTCATCAAAGGATGGTATTCCCACTAAACTGCCCTCTCTTAACAATGTCCTCTTTAGAGTTTCGCATGGTCGATCTCTTTTTCTTTGGCCTGCTGTGTTCCACTTGATAGCTTGTTTTGGGATTTTTTGTTTACTCATCTGTCTTATCTCTGTGTTGTTCTTGAATTCGTTCCACTTTATACTGAGTACATTCCTGAGGCATTTGTTTTAAAAAAGTCTTAATTTCTTGTCTATTTCTTTAGTTGTTTTCCAGCTTTCACATGCATAAATGAGGGTAGATATTACATTTGAATTGAATAATCTTAAATTGATTTTTGTGCTTATAACTTTTGAATTCCGTATGTTCTCAAGATTCATGAAGGTCAATGCTGCTTTTTCAATTCAAATTCTAACTTGTTTCACTATCCTGATCTATGTATAATAGATTAGAAATACCAAGAATTGCACAGATTGGAGAAGAATAATTGTCAACAGCTGTCAGCACAGCACCTAGCAAGTGATTGATATTGATTGATTGATACTGAATATCATCAATCTATATTTGCAAGCATTCATTTTACCAATTCATCTTCACTATAGCGGTACTGACCAGAGGTGAGTCCACTTATTTAATCATTGTCTGCCACCTAAGATAAGGATTTAAGGCGGAGATAATTTGCTTTGGCAGTTTGGAATTTCTTTTATTTCCCATTACTTTCCACAAGGCACCCGTTGAAGATTTACCATCTCCAGCAAGTAGGTTAAATGATGATTCATTGATCCATATATTTGGATATCTTACACCAATTGAGAGGATTGCAGTAGAGAGAGGTTAGTGCCCCTTTTTCTCAATGTTTGATTAATGTTTTGGCAAACTTCCATCTTTTTTTGAGCCAACTTTGCATGTTGAAATAGGTGTTAGAATTGAGTGTATCTTTTTATAATTGTATAAACACAAGTGTAATCAACAGTAAAGCATAGAAATACATTAATGATAAAAGTGGTACATCAGACATTAACTCGAATATGTGAGACATAAATTACATATGATCTGGAAGTTAGCTATTTTTAGTTTCTAAACTCTGTTGTTTTAGATTTTTTTTGTAGTTTCTAAACTCTAGTTATTTTAGATTTTTATTTCATAGATTTTGGTCTGCTGTTGTTTCATTTCTTCTTATCTGGTGGAGGTGAAAGCCAAAATATTACATTTATATTTTGTTAGAAGGTAAAGATTCTATCTGCCTATTCCACCTTGAAACAGATGAAATTATATTGTGGCAAAATATAAGAAAAGAGCTGTTTTTTTTTCTGTTGCAAGCTTACATGTGTTAGATCATGTACAAATTAAATTGTGTATTTGTTTATCAATTCTATATTGCAGTTTTAGAAGAGTGGTAGCAGTTTAATTTTTGTAAGCTACCACATCTTTTATAATCATTTTTTTTTTCTAACAAGCTTTAGATTTTCTTCTGACAACAGATTGGGCATTCTGAATTATAAGTTCAGAAATGAGAAAGTGATTGCTTGTGTTTGTATTGAAAATGACAGAAGTAGCCTTACAGAGAAATGAAGCAATTCAAATTCTAATATATTGATAACAGTATTTAAATGATTGATAGTTTTTCAGTCCCTTTATTTCTTATATGTGCCTCTGCTGTGTGGTTTTTTAACTGAAATTATTTTGTTTGGCTTGTATAGTGTGCAGACAGTGGCAAAGATGTTCTTGGAGTGCAATGAAGAAGCAGAAACATTTGAAACTAGTAAAGCAGTTCAATTCATTTAGTGGTAGGTAACTTGAAACTTTTTTTCCATAAATGAAAGATAAAGGATTTAGTACCAGATTTCTTCCTGAGACAGATCATTTCTTTCTCTTGTATGATAGGCTATGCCCATATTTGCCAATGCAGTTCTTAAGAAACAGGCTCTGCCACCATAAGGCACACACTGTTCCCCATCTCACTGGCCAGATTGTGATGTCACAACTTTGTACTAAGAACATTGCTTACCTTTAGATTGGAAGTGTCTTGGACAATTATCCTTCACAGTACATCATATATTAATAACAGTAACATCAAACATGCTTGGTGGCTGTTATATTACAAATTATCATAAGCTGAGGATTACCAATAGTTGGATATTACTGTTATAATAATTGTAAACACAAGCCTGCAGCGTTGATCACTTTTATATCTCTGTCAGTAATCATATGAATTTCTTATTTTTTTCTTTGAACTGTTTATCTTTTCAGCATTCACAAATTATATTTTACGAAGCATTTTGTCCCGGGCAAGCTGTAACCTTGTGTCACTCGATATATCCATTGTATGTTCACGATTTGACAATAGAGCACTGGAAATCATTTGTGAGTAAAATGATGCCCATCTTACCTCATATTATGTCTATAAACAGTGGAAAAAAGTGAATTCATTTAGACTGAATAAACAATTTTATAAAATTCTAGTTTGTCACCGTGACATCAGATAGATAGATTTCATTGATGCTATTAAAGCTCTCTCCCTCCCTCCCTCTTTCTCCCTCTCCCTTCCTTTCTCCCCCCTTCCCTCCTCTCTCTCTCCCTCCCCCCTCTCTCTCCCTCTATCTATCTATCTATTGCTCTCTCCTTCTCTCCTCTCACACTTTTATATATATATATATACACACACACACATTCAAAAGCATTTTATTACAAGATTATTGTGTAACAGTGATAATTAAGATCATAATGAAGGTAAGGGTAGTGACACATTTACAAACATTAAACAGTATGAAGATAAATATGCATAAATTAATTGTCATAACCCCTCTTGGTCATTAGCTGTTTTATTGCAGATACCCCAGAACATAACGATAAAAATCCCTAGTTTCCATGCCAATAAATCATTTTGGGGATACAGTATTAGCCCATATTTTTAAGACCTTCAGCACATGAAAGTGTGATGTGGTCATTTTCATGCCTGGCTGCATTTACCTTCCCAGATTTCTCTGGTACCCATTTTTAGAGGCAGAACCCTGGGGCCATTTTTGGTGTGGTGGTACTAGAGAAAAAAATTCCCCCCACTGCTTGGGCTTGAACATAGTACCAGTGGATTAGACCTAACCTCTCAGTCAACCAGACCACCACAACGTAATGATATAAATGAAGTATTGTTTTCATATTTGAAGATGATCATAAGAAATGACATCTTGGTAAGGGGGGCAGGCATGACACCATTGTTGACATTGATTGAAAGGAGGAAGTGGCAATGAATTGGTTTCGTTATAAGAGGGACAGATGAATCCTTAGCATGAACAGCTTTGATGTAAACTCCATAGGATAAAAGATACATAGGATAACCCAAGGAGAGGTAGATGCTTAAGGAGATGGAAAAAAAACTAGTAAACAAAGGACTCATATGGAGACATCCAAGAAGATATAGCGAAGAACTGACAGAAGTGGAAATCTCTGGATACCACCAGCCCCTTGTGTACTGGGCATGAGGGGCGAAAGAAAGATGTTCGAAGGTGGTTTAGGGGCAGGTAGATGTCGGCTGTTTACAGTAGCTGCTGATGAGCTTGCATGGCTGATTATAATAATTTAAACTGAGATTTGGCCACAGTGGCAATAAATTATATTTATGTTGCAGATTTCAGGCTGATTTATTTTATACTTAATTTTTTGCCCCATGAACCAAAAATAAGACAGACAGAAAATATATTAGTTACAAGATAAGCATGAGGATTAATGATGCTCTGCATTCTAAAATGAGTATATTTCATTAAGAAATAAGAAATGTATAGTTAAATGTGAGGTCTCTATTTTTTTTTTTTTCATTTGTCCATTTTCAGCATTAATGTACACATAACTGCTTTTTACATGAGTGGTCTGTTTTCCTTTAAAATACTGACAGGAAAGTGTCAGGTGTGTTTTGTCGTACCTCACCTTGCAGTTAGATATTTTCCATTTTTAAAGGTAGTTCCTTAACAGAAGTGCATGGTACCAGTTTTTATTTGAGTTCATCGGAAAATGTCAGTGGTTGGTTATAATTTATTCTCTTCATCATAAGAATTCAGCCGACTAACTACAGAGCTACCGGCCTTAGAGGTCTGCAACCTGAAAGATGTTGAGAACCACTCCATTACACCAGTCATTTTGTTTTCCATCAGTGTGTTTCTTATTTATTTACTCACTGATAGTGCACGTTTTAATTGTTTACTTAACAGCTTGGCATTGTCAAAGCATTGAAAAACTGAACATGCCAGATATGTTTTATGCTACGAACAAAGGGATGGAGAATTTCACATCCAGATGCAGAAAAATAAAGGTAGGCATGCTGGTTTACTTAACAAAAGTTTTTGATGTTATTGTTAAGTTTTTGATGTTATTGTTAAGTTTTTGATGTTATTGTTCAATCAATCAAGTGCCGTGCCGCGTGGTGTAGGCGATCATTTCTCTCCACATTTCCCTGTCTTTAGACTTGATTATGAGATCCGCCAGTGACTTTCTTTCCTAGCCACACTGACAGCCCATCCAGTAACATCTCTCTCTGTCTCTTCTTCCTTGAATTTTTCCAGTTGCCACAGTGTGTTCCAATTTTCTTCTTCTCAGAAAATGTCCTACAAATCTCACTTGTCTGCATCTGATTTTTGCTGCAATTTGCCTTTTAACTCCAGCCTCTTTTAAGACTTCTTCATTGGTTTTCTTAGCTGTCCATGGTATCTTCAACATCCTTCTTATGAACCACATTTCCATGGCCTCCATTTCTCGTTGTACTGTCTTATTTATGGACCATGCTTCACATCCATAAAACATGGATGTTTTATGTTATTGTTACTATGTACTATTATCTGAAACCGTTTTCTTAGAAGATTTTGGCCTTTGCTGCTCTTTAGTAGTATTAGTAAATCAGAAACTAGATTAGGCAGCATATAAGCAATGCAAGCCTGGAGAGTCTAGAACAGTGGTTCCAGAAATGGGGAGATGTTGAGCAAATGGGAGGAAAAGGGAGCATCAGAAAAGGGCATCTTGGGGAGCAGACATATCTGTCTGACTTCATGGTTTATGAAGCATAACCTGTCAAGACGCTCTCTTACTTCTCTGAAGTTCTCCCTCAAAAGAACATGTTCCATCTCACAAAGGAGCTATTCTACAACCTTTCATTTTGCTTACTTAGAGGGCATCACCAGTTTTCTTATTTACATCCTTTTGAATCAGGAAAACCATGGGGCAACAACCATCGTCATGAATACTGTTGTGATGTCATTATCATTGGACATAAATAAGTCAGTCGGTCATTTGCATATCCTTTGCGGAACTTTGCTTCCCTAACAGCTCTGCTGTAGGCCTCTTGGTTGTAAGCAAGATTAATAAGTGCATCTAATATATAAAACCAAGATCCTAGAAGTTTGCTTAAGCTACACAGCTACATTACTAGGCTGATGTAATTTTTTTTTAGTCCAGAATAGACTAAAATTACAAAAGTAATTTTGTGCGGATGCAGCAGAAAATATAATTATCACACACAGCTCAGAGCTCAGTCTCATAAAATATGGAAGTCACGGCAGGTAAGTGGGAGAAAAAAAAAATGATTGGTGATTGTTGTCATTGTCTCCATGATTGTAGATCTATTACTCTGATTTATTCAAGAGACAGAACTGCAAATGTGAAAAGTAGATCTGCTGTTCACGATGATAAAGGTGATAATGGTTATGATGATATTGGTAATGCTGACCCTAAAAGTGGTAATTATGGCATGAAAATTGAGGAAGCAGAGATAAGTTGGTCACATGCCGAACATGAGAAAGAACAGATGGCCAAGACAAGCAAAGAACTGGATGCCAGAAGAAGAAAGCAGCCACACAGATGGATGGAGATCGACTTTTTAGAAAGTTTCATATTGGCGGGATGCCTGGAGTGGTCAGTTCACTTGTCTGTCACAGTGAAAGTTGGTGGTTTACATGTAAGTCTAGACGGAGGACCCCAGTCTTTGGAATGATTTTTAATAGTGTTTTCATTGTCAGGTCACATAATTTATTATTATGAAAACTTTGGGAGTGAAGACACCCGATAAGGTAATCGGCGACCCATAGCTGATATGCCAGCGTCAGGGTTAGAGACCCATAGCTGACCAAGACCCTGTGGTACCCCCAGTAACAGGCATAGCCTGGCTAACGGGACAGGGATCGCCATAGTCCCCATGGTGGTAGAGTCTGCTAAAGAAGCATAGCACACCTCCTGTTTTTTAGCTGTACTCTAGGACTGAAAAAGTAACCACCATAACCTGCTCCCACACCAATATGGTTTGTGTTTAATGTGTTCATTTAGCATTGTCAGTTGGATGTGAAAACTGATTCATGGACATTTATTCATTTTAAAAAATTTGTAATACTATTGTGTATAATGTATGATGCTTTCAGCTATTTCTTACATTTTGATAGGTATTTCCTTGCACGCTTTTTACATGGGCAATGCTAAGTACCACTGCTAGTCATTTAATATAAGATTTAATATGTCCTGTAGCATTCAGAACATTACCTGTTTATAACATATCTTCCAGTGAAAATAGAACGAGATTCTAATGTAACATTCTTGTCTTCCTCCTCATTTACTGCTCATATCTGTAGTTCTGTCTCTTTTGTATTCCAAGATACAGCCATAGATCTTCACCTCTTTGGGTAGTTCTATCGGACCAGTAATTGCATCTCAGTGTCTCTTAGTTCGTGCGTTTTGTTTAATGTAGCCTTTTCATTAGTTTTGCCATTCCTGTCATATTATGTTTTTTTGTAGCATGAATTTTCATATTTATCAGTTTGCCAGAATGTTTATACTCCAGTTTGTTTCTTCCTGCAAAATAAAAAAAAAAATTATATTTTTGTTTCAGTGGTTGAATGTTGTGGGCTGTTACAGCTTATCAGAAACAGGGTAAGTTTTTTTTTTTCAAATTTTCTATACAGCTTTTTAACTGTTTTTATATAATCTTCCATTTGTGGAAGCAGAGACTAAGATAATTGCTTATGTCTTAATTATATCAGCCTGGTGGCTTGTCTCTAACTAACAGTGAAGTAAAACCAAGTTATATGATATAAATCTCCTTAATGTATTGAGTGGACCAGATCTGAAGGATAACTTCAGCTGCAGGATTCACACACATCATTGTCACCTTCTTGTTCATCTGTTCACAAGCTGCAGATCTAGCAAAGTCCCTTTTTCATTAACGTACATGTAATATTCCTTTTTCTCCTTTCATTCACTGACACCTGTGTTTGCCCAACATGCAAATATTTTTTATTCTGATACTGGTGCATCAGTCTAACCATTTTATAGCTTCATTGACTGGGGAGTGGCTGTTGTGGATCGCAAATCTACATCCTTTTAGATTACAACACAGATCACCATAAACTTGTCTACATGTATTCCAGGTAAAATCAAGTCATATAATGTTAGCAAAATGTGCAAGGAAAATAAATCTTGATAAATAAAGAGTAAACTGTGAAGAATAAATATGGAATAAGTGAAGTGAGATAGACTGACTTACTATATGAAGAGTTTATGACTGGGTTAATTTATTCTTTTTAGCTTTGTCATAAACTTATTTTACATGTGGTCTTTTGTTTCCAGATTCTGGCATATTTTTAAGAACTGCAAGCAACTAGAATATCTTGACTGTTCAGGGAATCCTCGATTTACTGGCAAGGTAAGAAGAATGTATTTAAAGATGAAATGAGTCTCAAGAAGTTTCTGTTTGAAAGAGCTCATTATGTTTTTAAAAGTAAGGAAATATACAAGCATGTTGTGAAAATATGTGAGCATTAGTTAATGTCTTCTGTTTAATTTCAGTGCCTGAAACTGGCAGGGTGCTCATTCAAAAGCTTGCTAGCCAATAACTGTAAACAGCTGGTGAGTCTGTAGTTGTCCGTTATATGGTACAGTGAAGTGTCTTTTTATTCTCTTGGACTTCTAGTTAAATAATTATTCTTTGTGTGTTTCCAAATCTTGACCAGTGCAAGAACCACAGAGGACATCCACAGTACTTGCAGATACAGTGGATGGACTGTTGGGTCAATGCAAAACTGAAACAGCCCTTTATTTACTAAAACCTAACATAAGACAACACCCAGCATAAGCCGTAGTGACCTGTGCACAGTCTTCAGGCTAAACAGATATGCCACATTTGATAAACATTTACACAGAGCAAGTGCACATGGCACATCATACAGCTTGCAGCAGACAAGATGAAGAAGTCACGCAACACCATCAACTGTATCATTTTGCATTGGAAGATTTTTATAAGAACATGATACTGCCACATCTTTTTATCATCGTCATCATCAGGTGCCATGCCGACTGGCGTTGGCTGTTATTCTTCTCCAGAGTACACAGTCCTTCATGCAGGCCATTAGTTCAGTTGGTGATCTCCTCTCACACCATCTTATCAGGCTTTCCAGTATCATTTCTATTGGTCTTCCTTTGGCTCTTCTTCCCTGTATTTTTCCTGTTGTTACAATTTTTTCAGTGCCCCCTCTTCTCATTGCATGTCTTATGAAAGTACATTGTCTCTCTCTTATTTTTTATCACCAACATATCGTAATTAAATTAAGAACAAATGAAAAAAATGGGTCTGCATGTTTCAGTCTGGTTTAAGGAGAAAAAGAACAGAAATTTGTAATTCTGGCAAATAAAAAAGTCATGTTTCACCTTGACATTCACAGCATATCCTGCACTTTCTTCTGGGCTTTGTTTTTGGGCTGTCTCTTTGAGACAATAGATCTGTTGTTAACCTGTTGCCCTTAATAGCTCAGCTTTCCTATTTCACCATGCCTTTTTGAGAAGTCTGCTTTTCAGTACATCATAATGAAACACTGGAATATGTTACAACTTTTCTTCATTTTATCCTCTGATAGTCTCATAGTCTTTATAAAGGTGAGCATGGACAGGGGTGACATTTCTAAAGCTGTATTGGAAAGACTGCAGGAAAATGAAGAGCAGGAATGGAAGAACAATGTGGATCTGAAGCTAGGACAAATTAAGAGTGCTGGTAGGAAATCTAAAATGTTTAAACTAGGAAAAAAGTAGGAACAGCTTTATTACTTAATGAGCATACATTTGTGATGTTTCAGTGTGAACTTTAATCATGCAAAAATACACAGGATGAAGAAATAGGGAGGGAAAATAAAATATAAACTCACATGAATGCTATGTTAAAAAAAAAAAGGAATGGAAAAAATAGAATAAAATAAAATGAATGGATCACTTAGCTGTGACTTGTAAGAGCCTGTGTTCAGAAGTACACTTGGTGGAGCGTAGAGAATGTTAAAATGGAGACTTGTGATGTGTGATAAGTGGATCATAAAAATGGGGAGGGGGAATGTGGTTGTTGTGACCGTGGAAAGGGAAGAGAGTGATACAATGGTAATCTAGCTCGAAGAAGGTGAAATAATATGGTTGGGGTAGAGGGGTTGTAATTAGGTGCTGTTAGGAGGTTCTGAACTACGTGTTACAAGTGAGAAAGGAATGGAACTTAGTGCAAAGGGAATATGATTATGGAAGAGGGGAATGTTAAGTGTAGAATTGCCAGTTCAAACCATGTGGTTTCAGCATTCTGTATTTCTTCGTCCTGTGTGTTTTTGTATGAATAAAGTTCACACTGAAACATCACAACTGTGTGCTCATTAACTCTTTCTGTGCCAGAGGAAGAAACACAGACGTTCAGCTGGGTGCCAGGATAAAAGCGCGGATCCTGATCTGTATAGGGGGTGTAGTTGTAAAATGGAATGGAAAACAGTATTTACATGTACTTCCGTGTACTTATTATGTTTCAAAGTATAACTAAATGTGAAAATTTCATAAATGCAGAGTTTTTTAGGAAAAAAGAAGTAATGTGATGTTTTTAGACAATGACTGTGCCCAGCTTACCGTCGGCTAGGTCTAGATATGCACTACTTACCATCTGAGATGTCTAGATCTACTTGTCAATCTCGTATTGTGATTCTATGTTGCATTCTCGCTAAATTAATGTCTGAAATAACATCCTAACTACTTCTCCTGTTGTCTAATATGTCTAGATCTACTTGGGATACATTCAAGAGCAGCGGGGTGGTCACAGGCCATGTACATACCCCTATCTACATCATCAAAAATTAAAAATTTCGATATTTCTCTTCCTTTTTCTCACTTGGCATCGCTCGTAACTAGGCACTCTTTCGCCATTATGAAAAGTGTCACCGGAATTGCAGACGAAGTATGTACAGTCTAAATGTTACACCGGTTATTTTATTGAAACAAACCGTAGCGACCATTGGCAAGCATAGGGAATCCGGAAATGTTGATGCATTGACCAAAGGCGCCGAAAGAGTTAAGTAATAAAGCTGTTCCTATTTTTTTTTCCTAGTTCATACATTTTGTATTGTAACATCTATAAGACAGAAACTATGGTTATATCTAAGAAACAGAATTCACCAAAATGCAGTATAAAATTAAATGAAACTATTCTAAAGCAGGTGCAGAAATTCCTTGGAGCAGTAATAACTTCAGATGGGAAATACAGAACAGAATAGGCCAAGCAAAGACTGCATTTCAAAGAATGAGAAACATATTATACAATGCATCCTTATCAGTTGTTTGACTATTTGGCCTAGTTTGGACCAAACAAGAAACTCCACAAGACTGGAAGAATGCCATAGTCACCTCACTGGAAAAATAAAGGCAGCAAAAGAGACTGCACACAATATGGAGGCATGTCTTTATTAAGCCATACAGGAAAGATATTTTGTAAAATTTTAGAGAGATTAAGACCAGTGAGAGCCCCAGATGAGTGAACTTCAACAAGGCTTTAGGAAAAACAGAGAATGCACAGACACAATATTTGCCCTCAGACAGTTGTCAGGGAAAGCGATCAAATTTAATAATACCCTTTACTTGGCTTTTGTTGACCAAGAAAAAGCATTCGACATGGTGGACAGGAACAAACTATGGGAAGTACTAAAACAATATGGGGTTACAGTCATCTAATAAATCTGTGTAAGAGTCTGTACAACAGAAATGGCATCATCAGAGCAATAGGGGGACATTCTGAACCCTTTATTATTAAATCTGGTGTTTGGCAAGTTGCATTTTATCGCCACTGCTATTTATAACATATATCGATAACATCTGTAGAGAAGCTGGGCTGATAAGCACAGCAAAAAATCAACAAAATGAAATAGAACAGAAGACAACATAACCATAAACGAACTATTATCTGCAGATGACCAAGCTCTAGTTGCTGACTCAGAAGAAGGCTTGCAAGGTCACATTAATAGACTGAATAAAGCATGCAAAGAACACAATATGAAAATTAGCCTAGCAAAACAGAAATCATGACCATCGCAAGAGTAGACATGCCAATAAACATTACACCGAAAAACCGTACTGTGAAGCAAGCAACGCATTTCAAATACCTCGGAAGCATTTTCTCAACAAAAGGAAAAATAGACATAGAGATCGAAAACAGATGTAACAAAGTGAACCAATTTATCGGGCAAATGGGTCCCATACTAAACAGCAAGCATGTCTCACTGGAAGCTGAAAGAACTATCTATAAGACAATCTTCATACCAACTTTGTGCTACCAATGCCAGACATGGACGCCGACAGCAAAAGACAAAAGGAAAATTACAATAACTGAAATGAGATTCTTGAGAAGAATACTTGGAATATCAAGAATGGACAGAATCAGAAATTATGTCATTAGAAATAAAGTAGGAGTTGAACCCATTCTGAACTGTATTAAAAAACAGCAAATAAAATGGTTCGGTCATGCATCACGACTACCAACAGAACGTGTACCACAGAGAGCAATGTTTTACAGACCACACAAAGGCAGAAGAATGGGCCACCCATGCAAATGATGGACCGATGGTATAGCAGAGTCCCTGAACATCTCAATGTACGAAGCCAACAGGCGAGCCATTGGGAGACAATTGCACTTCACCTCTGCACCTAACAGTAAATGAGCAAGGACAGGACAAACCTTATCAATGAAAACGAGTCCTTAAATGCTATATTGAACCTATCTTATTATATGGAAGTGAATCCTGGACAATAAGCAGGTCTGCACAAAAATCATTGGAAGCAGTAGAAATGTGGTTTATTAGAAGAATGTTGAGAATTCCCTGGACAGCAAAAATAACTAATGAAGAATGTATGAGAAGAGCTGGAGAGACAAAAAAATCTTGTCAAAAAAAATAAGAGAGACACAGTGTACTTTCATAGGACATGCAATGAGAAGAGGGGCATTGAAAATATAACAACAGGAAAAATAGAGGGAAGACCAAGAGAAATGATACTGGACAGTCTTATGAGATGGTGTGAGAGGAGATCACAAACTGAGCTGATGGCCTGCATGAAGGGTCGTGTGCTGTATAGAAGCAATAATAGCCAATGCCAGTTTGCACGGCACATGGTGATGATGATGATGATGATACATTTTGTTATCACAGCTTTACTGCAGTGGCTTCATGTATAGTTATATACCTGGTTTTCTATACTTATGCACTAATTATTTGTGTGGTAAGAAATCTGAACTGTGTGGCAGAAAATGCATTGTAAAGAACCCACAGTTGATGAGAGTTATTAGCAGACATACTGTGGGTGGATGGTGCAGCATGTGGCAGAGCATATGTGGAGCTGTCCTGAATGCAGTGATGCTGGAGTCTGATTTTGAACCTTTGACAAATTTAGGCATTGGGTTAGCCTGAGATTAAAGTGGCCTGATTTCTTTCTTGTCCTAAGACCAATGAAGGCCTAACAAATCTTCCAAGGAGATGTGCCCAGATGGAAGTACTGAAGTTATCCGGCTGTGATCTTCTGACCTACCAGACTGTTGTAACTGTAACCAAGGTGATATGTCCTTTTGGTTTTGTAATTTTTAAAAAAAAAAAAAACAAGATTTCTGTTTGTCTCCTCATGGCTTCACATTTTGCTGCCATCATTCAGTGAATTGATGGTAATATTGGTCATGAACATCATTATGTTGAAAGCTTTTCAAATGGCTATGGTAATATGTTTTTATGTCCATATATGTGAGAACATACACAATTGTAGTGTGATATTTCAGTTTACATTTTTACTTCAGTTTTTTGAGGAGAGTGATCTACTCAGCATAAAGTGATTTTTTTAATGTTTGTTTTTCTTGCGCTTATACATTTTAAATTCTAAATCACTTGCAGTATCTAATCTATATTTTAAATTATAAATCACTTGCAGTTGGAAGGTGTAAATTTGAACATCACATTGTTGTCTTGTTATTATAAATAAAATGTTCTGTTACCACATTTAATATTTGAATAGCTAGATTTGAAAAGAAATTTTTCTTCAAAATATTTAACTAAAAAAAAAAAACCCCAGCAAAAATATTATTGCCCATAATCTCTTTGACCAAAAATGACATATCAGGGTTATGTAGTCAACATCACATTTTTTTATTCTTGAGCTACAGAAAGGAGTCAGGTCCTTGTCCCATCCATCCATACAGAGCTCACATTCTATACCTGTTCAGTGAACAAAGGCAAACTGTTTTTATAACTTTCATTAGTTCCACAATTTCCTGAAATTTGGCTCATCATCAGCAACTTTTTTTTTTTCTTTTTAACTTTGCAGTCTCTGCCTTCCTTGAAGGAGATAAGTTTAGGAAACATTCCTTGTCGAAATGGGCAGCACAGATTTGCTCAGCATGTGGTGCAACAGTTTGTTACTCCCAGTATTATTGTGAAATTAGAGGTAACTCAAGTTTATATGTGAAATTAGAGGTATTAGAAATATATGTGTGAAATTAGAGGTAATAGAAATAAATGTAGGACATTAGTGGTAATAAAAATATATGTAGGAAATTAGAGGTAATAGAAGTGTGTGTGTGTGTGTATATATCTGAACCTTAAGTGGCCAGGACACATGGGGCTTCCGCAAGGGTTTTCCACAAATCCCTGTCCTTTGCCATTCTATTGCTCAACATCCTTTCTGTTGTTCTTCTCCATGTCTCTTTTGATCTACCCTTTCTTCTGATCCCCTGTGGTGTCCATTTTAGGGCTATTTTTGGTAGTGAGTTGTCAGTCGTTCCGAGCACATGTCCCAACCATCGCCAGCGTCTTTCCTCAATAATTGCTGTCAGTGGATTCATCTGCATCTCTGCCAACAAGATGTTATTTCTTATGGTGTTAGGCCAAAATATTTTTCTAATTCTTCGTAAACATTTAGTCTGGAAAGAATTCAACTTGTTTTCTTTGGTTTTGGTGATTTTCCAGCATTCACTTCCATAGAGTAGTACTCTTAGAACATTACTCTTAAATATCCTGATTTTCGTATTCATACTTAGTTTTTTAGATTTCCATATACTGTGCAGTACTGCAAAAGCCTGGTTTGCTCTAGTAAGTCTGCTGTTGATGTCCTCTGTGCTGTCTCCATTTTCTACTACTTTACTGCCAAGGTATACAAATTCATTGACTTCCTACACTAACTTGCTATCTACTCTCAGTACATTTCTATTGTTCACATTTTGCTTCATTAACTTTGTCTTTCCTACGTTGATCTTTAGTCCTGTGTTGTTTGCATTCTGAGTTAGCTTGTTTATTTTATCTTGCATTTCTTTGTGGCTGCTTGATAATAGACAAATGTCGTCCGCAAAGTCAAGGTCCTCCAGCACTGTGTCAAGGGTCCATTGTAATCCACTGCGTTTGTCTGATGTTGCCTCCTTCATTAACCAGTCTACTGCCAAGATAAATAATGTTGGTGATAGTACACATCCCTGCTTCACTCCTGTTTGTACCCTAAAATGTATATATATATATGAATATATATAATATATATATAGAATATATATATATATATATATATATATATATATATATATATATATGAATTGGAGGGGGTGGGGGTAATAGAAAAATATGGGTGAAAACAGAGGTAACAAATATATGTGTGAAATTAGAAG
This sequence comes from Achatina immaculata, assembly GCA_009760885.1. Classification (NCBI taxonomy): domain Eukaryota; kingdom Metazoa; phylum Mollusca; class Gastropoda; order Stylommatophora; family Achatinidae; genus Lissachatina; species Lissachatina immaculata. The sequence goes on from CM019693.1 coordinate 40,802,802, forward strand.
TAACAGAAGTATACTTTTAAACAAATAGAACTAAAGTAGTATTTATTTAAAATTAGAAGAGAACTGTCAAGAGGCACAAGAATTAGATGAACTACTATCATGCATGAGAAGGTATGCAGTGACAGCTTTATTAAATTATTTCTTTTTATTTCAGTTGTTTAATTGTTGCCTGACAGACACTGACCTGCTGCTGATCTGTGGGAGATGTTCCCTGGTAACAGAGCTGGATATTAGCTGTAACAGACTGACAGATGCATCTGTGGTTCAGATTTCATCTCTGAAAAATTTGGAGGTTGTTATTTCTTTTCTGATATTTTTGTTGTCTGTCTTTTTTTTTTTCTGTGAAAATTTTCTGGCATCTTTTAATGCCTTTATATTTTGACTTTGGCCTTAGGTAGTAAAGATGATTGTGTTGATGCTGTTGTTAGGGCCAGCAAACTCGAGGTGATGAAGATCTATTTCTACCTCCAGACAGTGTTTCTGATAAACAGGGCAGCAGCCTGGCCAACGTGGTAGAGATTGATGTGTTCCTTGCAAATGAAAGGGATGGCGACTGCAGTAAAACTGGTTCAAATAATAAAGGTAGATAGAGGTGTGTGGTGCAGTTTTACAAGGTGGCAAAGGGAGTAAGTGAGAAAGTATGAGAGTAAGATGAAATGTATAAATAAAAAACATAAAACATCCAATATTTCACCGGGAGCCTTTTTCGAGGATACATATACAAAACAAGACAAAACATATAACTAAATAAAAAACTTATCTATGTGGCATCCTCCAGAAAGTATGAAAATTCTTGTTTTCCTACTTTCTGGAGGATGCCACATAGATAAGTTTTTTATTTAGTTTTATGTTTTGTGTATGTAATCCTCGAAAAAGGCTCATGTTGAAATATTGGATGTTGCATGTTTCTCCTTGCAGGTGGAGCTTCTTGGATTCTGTGAAAGAATTAAATAAAGCCACTGTGGCTCAACCTCCACGTTCTGTGATGTTACAAGATCTTACATTATAACAATGTAACTCATTCTCTGCCCAATTTAATTTCTATATAACAAGATCTGAACCATAATATCAGTTGTCCTGATTTTCAAGTATACAGTTCCAGAGAGAAAAAAAATCGATTTTATTTGGTACTTGATCATGCTTCTCCATCATATGTGATCCTTGGTGTTTCTGATGAATTCGATGATTTTTCTTCTTAAATGCCTCTTGGTTGGGTTATTTTTCTTTTGGTCCCCCCCCCCAATTATTCAGTCATTACCAGCTTCTCTACTTTTGTCTTCTCATGACATGAACAAGAAATGTTGACTTTTTCTTGACATTTTAGCTAGTTTTCGGCTCTCAGGAGCTCCTCATTTATTTTTATGGCTATCCAGAGTGTCTGTTGCATTTCTCAAAAAACTCCATCTCTGTTGCTTCTGATTTCTTTATCATTTGTTTGTTAATTGTCCAAGTAAGAAGTTTCACAACCACACAGCATTATTGGTTCTGTTTACCACTGTATACAGAGACTCTTTAGAGTTTTCAAGAGGTTGTCCACAGGAAGCTCTAAACAGGACATTGTTAACTCTTCCCATGCCCAAGAAAAAAACGCGGACGTTCCCATCCGTGCCACACAAAAAGCGCAGGTCCTGATCTGTATAGTGGGTATAGTTGTAAAATGGAATGGAAAACAGTATTTACATGTACTTCCATGTACTTATTATGTTTCAGAGTATAACTAAATGTATGAAAATTTCATAAATGCAGTTTTTTATGAAAAAAGAAGTAATGTGGTGCTTTTAGACAATGATTGTGCCCAGCTCACCATCGGATAGGTCTAGATATGCACTACTTACCATCTGAAATGTCTAGATCTACTTGTCAATCTCATATTGTGATTCTATGTTGCATTCTCACTAAATTAATGTCTGAAATAACCTATTTCTCCAGTTGTCCAATATGTCTAAATCTACTTACGATACATTCAAGGGCAGTGGGGTGGTCACAGGCCATGTCCATACCCCTATCTCTCTCTCTCTCTCTGAACCTTAAGTGCCCAGGGCACATGGGGCTTCCGCAAGGGTTTTCCACAAATGCCTGTCCTTCGCCTTTTTTTCTGCTCTTGCCCAGGTGAGCCCTCTATTGCTCAACATCCTTTCTGTTGTTCTTCTCCATGTCTCTTTTGGTCTACCCTTACTTCTGCTCCCCTGTGGTGTCCATCTTAGTGCTGTTTTTGGTAGTGAGTTGTCAGTTATTTGGAACACTTGCCCCAGCCCTATCTACATCGTCAAAAATTGAAAAATTTCGATGTTTCTCTTCCTTTTTCTTGCTTGGCATTGCTCGTAACTAAGAACTCTTCCACCATTTTGAAAAGTGTCACCAGAAACGCGAACAAAATATGTACAATCTAAATGTTACACCGGTTGGTTTTATTGAAACAAATGAATTGTCACTATAACGACTATGGCACACAACTCAGTAATCGGAAATTGTCACTATAGCGACTGTGGCATGGGAAGAGTTAAGAGAGGCCAGTTTAGTAGACATAAAATTCCTTAAGGAGGTTGAAAAGCTTGCCAAAAACGGGAAAACTTGATGCACTACTATGTGAACCCTTATGTGACGTTTAGCAGCATGAGAAGGATGTAAGATACCACTGTAATAATGTTCTAGAGTATCTTAATATTATTACACCATCTAGAAATGCTATGCTACATGGATTATAAATCATAACTAGCAATCATTATTATCTTTAAGCACAGTACGTGACTTTTGGTGTTTTTTTTTCCTGCAGGTTCTGAGTGCCTGCCACCTCTACAATATTACAGATGCTTCATTGATGGATGTTGCCAACCTGGGAAAATTGCGCAGATTGAGGTTACAGGGCAGCAAGAGGTTGACAGACCAGTGTAAGTCATCTTGAGGCCTGTCATGTATTTACCATTCCATATTCCAGTAAAAGACAACTTTCATACATGGAGGATCAATTGTCTTGGAAATTAGATACTTGCATCTTCATTTCTGAAACTTTTGGCAACTCTGTGCGCTAAAGCTGATGAAGTAAGACAACTGTTTAAGAGTGAGTGCACAGTTGCTGGGGCCAATACATTGAAACTTGCCAAGACCCTGTCTGAATCTCCACAAAACTGGAAATAAGCTGTTCCATTCTTCATCTACTAGTAAAATGTAAAATTCCCGTTTCCATGCCATTAAGGCATATTGGGGAATATGATGTTAAAGCTTGTATTTTCCATGACCTTCGGCACATGAAAATGTGATGTGGTCACTATCACACCAGTACAACAGATAAACTGAATCCACCCTGGAGCGGTGGAGTCTGAATAGGAGGAGCTTTATGGTTCAACTCACCACCATCTTTCTATACCGGATCCATGGCATTTAAATATACAGTCACAGGGAGAAGTTTGGCCAGAATGAACAGTTACAGAATTGAATTTGACATGTCATCGCTATTATGTGTTTTGTAAGTTTATGTGCAACTCTTGCGAGGAATATATTACTAACCATTCTAAGTGCTGTATCTCTGGAACTGTGGGCAGGATATGCTTAGCAGTTGGTGGTATGAAAATGTAGCAACTTAGGCAGTGGGTTGGACTGAGTTTAAAGTGGTTTGCTTTAAGATCTGGAGTGAACCCAAAAGCAGACTACATTGCCATGAGTACCATATTATTGCATATTGGTCCCTGTGCAATTAGTAAGGCTGAGCTTGCTACTAGGAGCCATAGTAGGCAAGAGTCTTGGCCAGTACAGGTTCTCTGGTTCTAATAAGTCATGCTGTTTACTCTAGCACACCCATCTTTGCTCCCATCATAGTGGTTCCTAATATGACGTCTGTGGATCCCCAGTGGGTCCACAGAACGATTTTAGGGGTCCATGGACCACCAAATGGAGTGGTTCAGTTAAAAAAAAAACCTAAGCATTATCTTGGTTCTATTTATTGCTTTGTTTTTAATGAGAGGTCCACGACTGTTCTCAACCTGGAAAGGGGGGGGGGTAGTCTACATCCAAATAAAATTGGAAGCTCCTATCCTAGATCTGTACTTTTACGAACTCCCTGTAACTGCAAGCTGTTGTTCTTTGTAGTTGATGCTTCAGAGATGTTGAGATGCAGCATTGTATCAGCGTGGGAGTGAGTTATGGCGGTTACTTTTTCAGTCCTGGAGTACAGCTAAAAAGTAGGGGATGTGCAATGCTTCTTTAGCAGACTCCACCACCATCGGGACCATGGCAATCCCTGCCTCGTTAGCCAGGCTAGGCCTGTTACTTAGGGTACCATGGAGAGGTGGGACAGGGTCTTGGTCAGCTATGGGTTGCTAACCCTGATGCTGGCATATCAGCTATGGGTTGCTAACCCTGATGCTGGCATATCAGCTATGGGTTGTTGATTGCCTCATTGGGTGTCTTCCTTCCCCCCCCCCCCCCCCAAATTCCTAGATGAAAATATATCCAATTCGGCAACTCCGTGTCACAGGGTGAGTGAGAAACTATTGCATTAAGCAGTGAGAGAAGTCAGGATAGTTTTTTTCTTCATTCACTCCATTTTAATATAATGTATTTTCAACACATTTTCCTCTAAATGTTTGAAATGCATAATCTTATCTGTTTATGTACTTCATACATTGATAGCTGTGTTTAGTGTATTCTAGTGTGCCTTGCAATGCAGGGAGGCATTCTTTGATTTCACAGACAGGTTTCCCTAACACATTGTATTGGGTTAAAAAAAAAAATTCCTGTTTCCATGTCATTAAGGCATATTGAGATATGGTGGTGGGCCTGTATTTCCAAGACCTTCGGCACATGAAAGTCTGATGTGATCATTATCATGCCTGGCAGCATTTACCTTCCCAGATTTCTCTGGTACCAATTTTTAAAGGCTGGGTGGACCCCAGAGCCTTTTTGGTGTGTTCCAGAAAAAAAATCCCACCACTGGGATTTGAACCCGGTACCACCAGATTAGTAAACTGAGCAGTTGTGTTGGATACTCATTTTTGCATAGGTCCACTGTAGCTTGATGACAGTGAATCTTAAGCCCATTACCTTACCATGAGAGTTAAAGATCTGGTATAGTATTATTCAGAAAATTCCACTCGTTTAATTATCTAATGCACTTTCAGTTTCAATATAATGTTTGTAATCTGCAGTGATGCTAGCAGTTGCTGGAAAGTGCTTACATATAGAAGAGGTTGATGTAGCTGGGATTCCAGCCATAAGCCACAACACCCTCATTGCCTTTCTGCAGAGCTCAGCACAGAGAGTTGGTGGTCCACAACTTTTATTTTACACATCCTGTAAGTAAAAATATGGTTATATATGATGAACTTAAGTTACAGTGCATCAGTTTCCTGAATCAGTGCATCACTTTCTAGAACTAAATTGTTTAATTACTGGAACTGTTGTGATGTCATCCATATCAGTAAACAACAGCTGGTCAAAATACTATACAAAATTCAAATGGAATTATTGTTATCATCATAACAGTGTGATCTTGGCCCAGGTACCAGTCCTAAAATGCTATATTGAACCTATCTTGTTATATGGAAGTGAATCATGGACAATAGGCAAGTCTGCACAAAAATCATTGGAAACAGCAGAAATGTGGTTTATTAGAAGAATGTTGCGAATCCCCTGGACAGCAAAAATAACTAATGAAGAATGTATGAGAAAAGCTGGAGAGACAAAAAACCTTGTCAGAAAGATAAGAGAGAGACAATGTACTTTCATAGGACATGCAATGAGAAGAGGGGGCATTGAAAATATTATAACAACAGGAAAAATAGAAGGAAGAAGATCAAGAGGAAGACCAAGAGAAATGATACTGGACAGTCTGATGGGATGGTGTGAGAGGAGATCACCAACTGAACTGATGGCCTGCATGAAGGATCGGGTACTCTGGAGAAGCATAATAGCCAACGCCAGTCGGCACGGCACCTGATGATGATGATGATGATGACCAGAAACTTTGGCTTCTCTGCAAGTTTCACTGTTAGGGTGGAAAATATTGATCCCCATCTGTTGACCACTATAAGAGAACTGCTTTGAAGATAGAAAAGTTTTATTTCTTCAACACTGTCATCTTTGACATAAGTAATGGGTTTGTCAGTTGCATGTGATAACTAATGTTGGATATTTCCATCTTAGAAGATGGTTTAGAAGCAAGTAAACATTGTTTTGCAATTTGTCAAGCATCATTTTACTAACTAGCTTCTTTCACGAGAGCTTCTACCAATATTAGATTTGTATAACTGACCAAGGTAACAGCAGTGTTTGTGTAGCTAGATGTGTCTCCTTGTACATACATCACATACATTTAAAATTCTGACCTGTATTTTCTCTACAAATTACACTGATAGCTTAACCCTTTCCTATTCTTTGACGAGATTTATTAGACAAGCCTCTGACATTTGGTACAGATTTTATTACTGATTAAATAGGAGAAGTGTAATTTATTCAAGTTAGCTGACATGTTCATCGATAAGTTTTCTTCATAAATTTAACTTTGATGTCAGAAAACATGGAAGTTTTTGCTACAGTTAAAAAATAATAGGCATACAAAGTTGTAAATAAGCTATAATGATTTAGGCCAGGAAAGGGTTAATGTGAGAGTAACGTAGGCAGCGAGGTAAACTGGATTAGCCACAAAAAAAGTATGCAGATAAAAAGAAAAATTCTTCCTTGAATTGTTATGTATTAGTTTAACAATTTTAAAATGTTACACTGCATTTATTTATTTGGCCTGGTTAGCTGATTGGTTAGGTTCTTAGTTTACTAATCCAGTGTTACATGTTCAATTGCCAGCATTGGGGTTTTCTCAGCTATATGCCAAGAAGGCCAGAAAGGCACTGGCCTCCACCCAGCCTCTAAAAATGGGTAGCAGAAAATCTGGGAAGATTAATGCAACCAGGCATGATACTGACTACATCACAGTTTCATGTGCTGAAGGTCGTGGAAATATGGGCCAGACACCACATCACCAATTTGCCTTAATGGCATGGAAACAAGAATCTTCCTTTTTTTTTTTTTTTTTTGTGCCTTTTACACTGCATTTATATTTATGGCGGCCTAAAATGTGCTCAATTGGCGAACTACTTTGAAAGCCCTATGTGACGTTTAACGGCACGGGAAGGATATAAGAAAATGTGCTTATTTAAACGCACTTTACAAATTGTGCACTCACAAATTCAGTTTATGCTCTTGCATGTAATTGTTGTACTTTCTGCTACTGTTTTATCATTTTTTAATTACATTTACTTATCTCATTTCAGACAATGACTTTGATGCGGATGTAGTGCTTGCTACTCCCAGATCTTCACATTTTTCAGTCATTGAGAACTACCGGCCGCTATATTCAGTCAGGCTGGTGTGGGAACCGGAGACCGCAGAAGAGGCATTCTTACTGCAGATGCAGAATATAGAGCTAGAGGGTGCTAGGATGAATAACCCAGTGTATCAAGCACTTTATCAAGGATTAGGTGGTTGGAGGATAAATCAAGGTCTGAGTTCACATCTATTTTAATCTCTTGTTTTGGTATACACACACACACATATATACAAATATTCACTGTTTTACTTTATCATTTAGGCTTCTTACAACTTTTCACATCTGCAATGTGGTTTTATTTAGTGTGCAGTGTAAAGGTAACCTTATTATGCCATGGGAGGCATTTAGGGCACTGGTTCCCAAGCTGGTGTACGTGTACGCTGGGGGATACAGAGCAGGATGTTTAAGGGTACACAAGAAAAAGTTTGATGGCAAAAAAACAGATGATAAATATGTTGTCAGATTAAGTTCAATGTTATGATGAGTGGTAGTGGAGGTTATATGTGCACTGTTTATTAAATGTTTTTATTGCATTGCTTTTGAATTATTTTACATTTACAGCATATAAATTTGAAAAAACAAAAACCTCAGGAACTATAATAGTAACAAACAATTTTACTAACATGGAGGAATACAATTTTACTAACACGAAGGAATACAATTTGTGGAAATAGGCTGCCAAGGGGTACACAAGCAGAAGAAGATTGGGAACCACTGACTTAGGGTGCACTGGAGGACGATGTGGTCAGCATCATGCCTGGCCACTTTTCCTTACCCAACTCCAGGAGAACCCAGGTATTCATTTCTACATCTGGGTGACTGGGGTGCCTCTGGCTAGATTTGAACCACTGACCTTTATCATGAGAGACTAGTACACTAACCACTTTCCCTATTTAGTTTGTAATATATATCTATATAAAGAATCACGCACTGTTAAGAAATACATGAAGTTTGTTAACCCCCACTCACCCAGTTAACCTACAGGTAGCTCCACATGGGCACAAACTTTCTTCTTTTGCAGTGGAGAAACAGCTACACAAAATCCCTAGATGGTGGAAGTAGCAAGCTTTTAGATTCCCATGGTCCATGTCCAACTTGAAACACTGTTGTTCTGTTTCAGTTGAACTTTTTTGTACTTTTGCTTGTCTTTTCTCACTTAAAAATTCCCATCTTACATCCTTCCCATGCCATTAAACGTCACATAGGGCTCGCATAGTTGTTTGGCATTTGTTTTCAAGAGTCTAATTTCTTGTCTGTTTCTTTAGTTGATTTCCAGCTCTCACATGCATAAATGAGGGTGGATATTACATTTGAATTGAATAATCTTAACTTGGTTTTTGTGCTTATAACTTTAGAATTCCATGTTCTCAAGATTTTTGAAGGACAAAGCTGCTTTTGCAATTCTTCTTCTAACTTCCTTCCTGGTGTCACCATCCTGGTCTGTGTAGCTGCCAAGGTATGCAAATTAGTTTACTTCATTAACAACTGTTCCTTCTACGTATATTTTCCCTTCTTGATTAATGAGAAGTTTCATTATTTTTGTTTTGTCTTTGTTAATTTCAAGACCTATTTCGCTAGCCAAGGAAGACAGGGAATCTAATTTTTCCTGCATCAATTTCACATTGTCACTGATAAGACTTATGTCATCTGCAAAATCAAGATCTTTTATTTGGGTCCCATGACCCAATCAATGCCGGTTTTATCTGTACAGCATCTTTTCATTATAAAGTCTATGGCAATTCCAAAAAGCAATGGAGATAATTCATTCATTCATTTGCATGTCCCTTGCGGAACTTTGCCTCCCAAACAGCACTCCTGTAGGCCTCTCGGTTGTGAGCAAGATGGCCTGCTGCTGTTGCATCCATTTCCAGATCGTCAACGATGTCTTGCAGCCATCTTCGTCTTGGTCTTCCTCTTTTTCTTTTTCCCATTATGTATCCTTCCAATACGGTCTTCTCTAAATTATCATGACGTTTAATGTGTCCAAAATATTTCAGTTTTCTCTCTTTAATCCTCTTCACTAGCCAGCCTTCTTCAATATTAAGCTCTTGTAGTATAGATATATTTGTTCTTTTTTGTGTCCACAATATTTGGAGAACTCTTCTGTAGCATTTACATTCAAAGGCATTTATGTGTTTCTCAGCTGTTTTGTTAAGTGTCCAGGTCTCACAGGCATATGTTGCTATGGGAAAGATGCATGCCCTTAAAAATCTTATTTTTGTGGTTCTGTCTGCTCCTCTCCACAGATTCTTTATTTGTTTTACTTTCTGAAGAGCGATAGATGTCCTCCTTTTAATTTCCCTCATTGTATCTCCATTATTAGTTAGTAGCGATCCAAGATATTCAAAACTCTCCACTTCTTCCAGTTTTTCCTCATTGATACATATTTCAGTTGCCTTGTTTGTTTTGTCATTTGTCATCAATTTAGTTTTCTTTGCATTAAGATAGAGGTTCTGCTCTTCGCTGTTCTTGCGGACTGACATAATTAGTTTTTCCATTCCTTTTTGTGTTGTGGACAGCAATACTGTGTCATCAGCATATCTAATCTCTGGTATTTCATAACCTCCAACTGTTATGGCATCATAATATTCTTTGTCTACATCTTCTCTAACATTCCTCATTATATTTTCAGTATACAAGTTAAATAAGTAGGGTAACAATATGCACCCCTGACGGACCCCTTGTTTAATGTCAAACCAACTTGTTGTTTCACCATTTATTCTTACTGCTGCTTGTTGGTCTAGATACAGCAGTGATGTTAATTGTATCAAATGTGTTGGAAATCCCATTTTTTCCATTATTTCCCAAAGTTTCTGGTGTTGTACACAATCAAATGCCTTTGAGTAGTCTATAAAGGATAAATATAGATTCACATTAAACTCTGCATTTCTCTATTATTAATCTTAGATTGAATATATGATCTCTTGATCCTCTTCCTTGCCTGAAACCAGCTTGGACCATATTGACTTCTTCTTCTATTTTCTTTCGAAGTCTACCCATTATGATTTTTAACAGAATTTTACTGGCATGACTAATCAGGGCAACAGTTCTGTAGTTGGTGCATAATTTCAGGTTACCCTTTTTTGGCAGTGGTATGAATACAGTTCTTTTCCATTCTTTTGGCCAAACACCTGAATGCCATATCTTTTTACATAGTGCATTATAGATTGTTGCACACTCCTTTCCTCCTGCTTTAATAAATTCAGCTGTTATCTCATCACATCCTGGTGATTTACCATTTTTCAGATTCTTTATTGCCCATAAAACTTCTTCCATTGTCGGTTCGGGTTCTTTCTCCTCCAATAATAATTCACAGTTTATTTCTGCTTCCACAGTCGATTGTTTCATACATTCTTTTGCAATATTCCTTCCATCTTTCTAGAATTTCCTCTGTCTCTGTCAGGGTATTCCTCATCTCATCACAAATTACATTTAGCTTAGGAGTGACATTTCTCGTCAATGTCTTCATTTCTTTAAACATTTCACTATCTCTTCCACACTTCTGATGTTCTTCTATTCTTTCACAACAATCTTGTATGTATTGTTTTTTGTCTTTTCTTATGTTTCTTCGTACTTCTTTTGTTAAAGTTTTATATTTATCTTTGTTGTTGTTTGTCACTTTCCATTGCGTCTTCATTTCTCTGCATTGTTTTATCAGTTCTAGTGTACCTGCTGTGATCCATCTATTCTTTTGTGTTTTCTTTACTGGAACCATGTCTTTAGCTGTTGTTACTAAGATATCTTTGGCCTGCATAGCCAATTCATCTGGTGTCATCTCCTCCTGTACAGCCATCAGGATTTCGAAACGGTTCTTCACTTCTATACCGTATTGCTCTGGTATATTTGTAAGGTCAAAGCGGAGTGGTCTTGATCCAATGGAGATAATATACATCCTTATTTCATGCCTGTTTCAATCTGAGACCATTCGTTCATTCCTTCTTCTGTCTTAACCGCACAAATATATCTGTTGTAGAGATCTCTAATGATGTTGACAATTTTAGATGGTATTCCATATAGTCTTAAAATTCTCCACAATGAATCTCTGTGTATGCTATCAAATGCTTTTTTAAAGTCTGTGAAGTTCAGGATTAATGGTTTCTGCTTTTCAATGTGTTCTTCAAGTATTATTCTTAGAGTAAAGATCTGGTCGAGACAGCTTCTCCTTTTTCAAAATCCTGCCTGTTCTTTCTCTCATTGCAGTATCCACTACATCCTTAATTCTATTCAGAATCACTTTACAAATATGATGCCACTTATCATTTCTGCAGATGTCACTGTAGTTTTGATTTTTGCCACTTCCATTAACTACTTGACCTGGTCAGTGTACTTATGTCTTTTGAAGAGTAAAGAGTAAGGATGGAGCCCTGTGTCTAATGCCTGGGTTTTTCTTGGCCTGTTGGCACCAGAGTGTGATGTGATCAATATCTTGTCAGATAACTTCATCTCTCTCAACCACAGGTTTGACTATGATGCTTCCTGTCAGACTGAATCACTGACCTTCGTAATGAGAAACATACATATCAGTTTCATGCAGCACTTTAGGCTCAGTTATTGTAAGATCTGCTGCGTTGCTGAATGCACCACAGTGTGCACTTCAGTGTATTTTGTTGATGGTATGGGTATCCTGTTCTTCCTCTCTCTCTCTCTCTGAACCTTAAGTGCCCAGGGCACATGGGGCTTCCGCAAGGGTTTTCCACAAATGCCTGTCTTTCGCCTTTTTTTCTGCTCTTGCCCAGGTGAGCCCTCTATTGCTCAACATCCTTTCTGTTGTTCTTCTCCATGTCTCTTTTGGTCTACCCTTACTTCTGCTCCCCTGTGGTGTCCATCTTAGTGCTATTTTTGGTAGTGAGTTGTCAGTCATTCGGAGCACATGTCCCAACCATCGCCAGCGTCTTTCCTCAATAATTGTTGTCAGTGGTTTCATCTGCATTTCTGCAATAAATGTTATTTCTTATGGTGTTTGGCCAAAATATTTTTTTAATTCTACGTAAACATTTAGTCTGGAAAGAATTCAACTTGTTTTCTATGGTTTTGGTGATTTTCCAGCATTCACTTCCATAGAGTAGTACACTTAGAACATTACTCTTAAATATCCTGATTTTCATATTTATGCTTAGTTTATTTGATTTCCATATATTCTGTAGCATTGCAAAAGCCTGGTTTGCTCTAGTAAGTCTGCTGTTGATGTCCTCTGTGCTGTCTCCATTTTCTACTACTCTGCTGCCAAGGTATACAAATTCGTTGACCTCCTCCACTAACTTGTTATCTACTCTGAGTACATTTCTGTTGTTCACATTTTGCTTCATTAACTTTGTCTTTCCTACGTTGATCTTTAGTCCTATGTTGTTTGCATTCTGGGTTAACTTGTTTATTTTATCTTGCATATCTTTGTGACTGCTTGATAATAGACAAATGTCGTCCGCAAAGTCAAGGTCCTCCAGCACTGTGTCAAGGGTCCATTGTAATCCTCTGCGTTTGTCTGATGTTGCCTCCTTCATTAACCAGTCTACTGCCAAGATAAATAATGTTGGTGATAGTACACATCCCTGTTTCACTCCTGTTTGTACCCTAAAGCTGCTGGAGGTATGTTCTCCACAGATAACTTTGCACTGAAAACCCTCGTATAGGGCTTTGATTACATTAACTATTTTATGGGGGAGGCCATGCCATCTTAGGATTTTCCACAGTGCATCTCTGTTGACACTGTCAAAGGCTTTCTCAAAATCTATGAATAATGCATATGTTGTGCTATGCCACTCATTTGCCTGTTCTAATATTTGTCTAAGTACAAATATATGGTCTATGCATGATCTTCCTTTCCTAAATCCTGCCTGCTCTTTCCGAAGTTTTTCCTCAAGTGTTGGTACAATTCTGTTGATGATTATTCTGCAAAATACTTTACTAGTGAGTGGCAGTAGGGTAATGCCTCTCCAGTTCCCGCAATCTCTGAGGTCACCCTTCTTTGGTAGTTTTACTATAAGACCAGTTTTCCACTCCTCTGGGGCTTTTTCTAAATCCCAAATTTGTTGTAATATCCGGCAAAGTTGTTTTGGTGTTTCTGTTTCTTCTGCTTTCAACATCTCAGCAGTCACTTCATCTTCACCTGGTGCCCTGTCTGATTTTAGCATCTTTATCGCCTCTTTTACTTCATTTATTGTTATTGGTCCTGTATTGATGTTTAGTTCCGCTTTTGCTTCAGGTATATCTATTGCTTGTGCTGCTTGTGTTCTGTTTAGTAGGGTGTTAAAGTGTTCCCTCCATCTTTCAATTTTTTCTCTTTCTCCACTGACCAGTTGTCCATTTTGTGTTCTTACTGCACTTTCACATCTTGTATTGAAGTTACCTGTCATCTGCTTTGTGATTTTATATATGGTTTTCATGTCATTTGTATATGCTGCTTTCTCTGCTGTTTCTGCTAAGTTGTCATAATATTGACGTTTATCTTGACGGCATGATTCCTTCACTTCTTTGTCTTTTTGTGCATAATTACTTAAAACTCGTTCTTTAAGCCGTTGTGATTTGGTGTTCAGTAATTTTTTCTTGATTTCTTTTCTTTGCTCTATCTTTTCCCATGTGGTCTCACTTATCCATTCCTCTTTTCTCCTTTTCCGATATCCCAGCACCTCTTTTGCTGTTTCCTGTAGTGTTTTATTGAACTCTAATATGGACATTTCTGCTTCATCTTGTAGGACACTGAAGCGGTTCTTAAGTATTATTGAGAATTCATTTCTGTTTGCTGGTCTATCAGTTTTCTTGTATCAAAATGTATCTTCTGTGTTCTCCGATTCTGGCTTTCCTTAATTTTAGTTTTATTTTTGCTACCAGAAGGTTGTGATCACTTCCTATATCTGCTCCTTTCCTTGCTCGCACATCTTGTAGTGACCGTTTCCACTTGTTGTTTATTAGTATGTGATCGATTTGGTTTTCTGTTGTTTTATCTGGTGACCTCCAAGTCACCTTATGGATGTTTTTGTGTTGGAAAATTGTCCCTCCGATGGTCATCATGTTTTCTTCACAGAAACTGCACAGTCTTTCTCCATTTTCATTTATTTCTCCGATTCCTTCTCTTCCCATGATTCTTCTTCTATCTTCATTTCCTTCACCTACTTTTGCATTGAAGTCGCCCAAGATGAGTAGCATATCATGCTTGGGTATTGTTTCTACTGTGGCTTGGAGGCTGTTGTAAAAATCTTCTTTTAATTCCTCTTCAGCTGCTTCTGTTGGTGCATAACAAACTATAACAGACAGCTTCGTGAATCTTGAGTTGAACCGTGCATATAATAATCTCTCATTTATTGGGGTCCATTTCAGCAATGCTCTTGATGCTTCTTTTGTTATAATCAATGCTACTCCTCCTTCATGAAGATCTTCTTTACCTGACCATATTATTGTATCTTCTGTGTGCTGTGTTGTTAATTTCCTTTTGCCTTGTCCTGTCCATCTTGCTTCTTGTATTCCTAGTATGTCTAGTTTGTATCTGTGCATTTCCTTGATGGTTTGTGCTAGTTTTCCAGTCTGGTTTAGTGTTCTTACATTCCAGCTGCCTATTTGCATCTTTTGTTTAGGTTCCAGGAGGTCTGCAGTCGGGCTGGGGACTTCCAGTGGCTGGCTTTCATCCACAACCTTCATGGGCTCAGTTTCCTGATAAGCATTTCTCCTTCCACCTGCATTTGCTTTTTCCCTTGCTTCTGTTTCTGTAGCAGTCTGATAGTTTTTTACCAGATAGGGTTGCTGGCCCTATGCTGAACCCTCCTTAGTCGCCTTTTACGATCATGCATGGTAGGGTACAGTGGTCCTATTCTTTGCAGATCCCGGGTACCACACGGGGGAGAACCTGTTCTTCCTAGTCTGCTAAAATATCCAGTCATTTGCTACAAATATCAGTGATAGCAAGGGAAGTTCACAGTTAATATTTTTTCAGTCAGTATACATAAGAGTGATTTCTGCATGATTATTTTTTGTGACTCACAAACAGCAGTGTGTCCACTGTACTTTGATGTGCCAAGCCTTTCGCCTTCAATTTCAGGTGCAGTTTTCCTAACACAAAAATATCGGTACCTACTTTTATAACAAGGTTGGCTAGAACATGACATAATTAGTCCATAGCACTTGCTTTTGAGTGACAACTGCTACTTTTGCACTTGTATAGAAGGTATTCTTGCATATATGACACTGCAAAAAAAGGAAAAAAAGCCAAAATCTGATCATATGCTCCATTTATTGGGTCATGTTTACCCAACACCTTTTACCTCTTTCATGTAGGATAGACTGTGCTGATCATACATATTCTCTGTATAAATGTGACTTATCAGCCACATCATTAGACAAAACAAAAGTAGAATTTTTTCTTATACGATAGAAATTTATCAGTGATGGATAATGTTTATATTTTCTCTAGCTCAGGAAGCTCCAGAAGATTTGTTAGATGACTGGGATGACATTGAGGATGACTTTGAGATCTTTATGGATATTGGATATCTGGATAATGATGACCCGCTGTTAGAGGATCTGTGGTTTATGTCCTGATTGTCCATCCCTGTCTAAATTGTGTTCAGAAAAGGATATGAGTGTCTGAAAAATTTTTTTTTTAATCCTTTAGTTCTTTTTCCATTTGTGTGTGTGTGTGCGTGCATGCGTGCAGAATTTTAAAAAATTGATGTGTGAGAGAAAATTATCTTTGACTTTTAGGCTGACTTTTCAAAGGAATGGCAGATAAAAGGCACTGGCTACTCAACTCTTTTTTTTTTTTAAACAGAGGTGGAGCCTGGTATTTTATTTGATTTTTAGCAATGTGGAGAAGAAAAATGTTTACAGTGGGCAGGCTAGCATGGATGAGCATCATCATTATTTGGTATTTCTGGTGTTGAAAGTTAAGTACATCTAGAAGCTTCTGTCCCATTTCCCATCCAGTCCACTTCCAGGTGCATTTTGTTTTCTGATAGCACATACTTGATCCATTGTACAATGATTTTTTATGCTGGACAATGTGTGCCATCTTCTTAGATCTGAAGACTTCCATGTTCAGTAGAGATAAAGCATTTCATTCTAACCAACTTTCTCTGTAGATATAGCTCTTTATTTATCAACTTTTGTTAAAATTATTAGTTCATTGAGAGCTAGTGATTGTTGAGTTTTTAAAACAATGTAGGATGAACTAAACTTTTCTTCATTAAAATTAGATCAAAGGTAAAACTTGTGAGAGTAAATTTTATATGTGAATGAAATGTCAGTGTGACATTTCAGATCTGAAACAAACTCACACAAAAAAATAAACAAATAATGCAGATTATAACAGATTCTAAAAGCAGAGAATGAATAATAATTTCTAAAGGGTTCTTAGACTCTGTGCCTTCTTACCATTTGTTTTTGTTCAAATGCAGATCAGAATTATGCTGTCAAGTTGTCTGCAGCTACAAAATGCTGACATTTGAAGTTAACTGTAATTACTAAGAATTAGAAACAACGATTATGGACATACAGATGGGTAAATGAGAGGATTAAATATCAGATCAAAGGATTATTTGGTATCAGAAATCTCTGAAACCTAAACTTATTTGAACTTCTGATCCCTACACATAAGGTGAGAGAGATAGATGATCCAAGTATAGTCATGAAGTGAGATGAAGAATGTGTTCATTAATCAAAAGTTTACATATAAAGATACTGAGAATATTATAGATACGTCCATTTGTAATATAAGCATTTCACAAAATATCTGTGTGAAATATGGGATTAATAATATTTACATGAAAAATGAGTGAACAATAAGGTAGTCAGTGAACATTTTGGCTCTTGCTGTTTTTAGATTTTTCATTTTTAATTACTGTTTTGAAGAAAAATTCTCCAGTAAGTTTATAATAAAGGAATGGAGAAAATGAAGTAAAGCAAATGAGGTAGCCAGGCCCTAGTATAAATTCATAAATAGAATCAAAAACATGTATCTAATCATATTTTATTTTTGTATTATTTTATTACATTAATGTTTTGTTTTTGTTTTGCCTGCACATCTGTGGCATAGACAGCTCATACATTTTTTTTTTTTTTTGTGATGTCAGTATTTGGTATCTTTTGACTTTAGATCTTTCATTATATCTTTAACTGTGGAATTTACTATGTAAAAAAGACAGACTGTTTATGATAAATCTCTCATTGACACTGTTTTATATGTCTCTTTGAGTTTGCTGGTTATAGTGTCAGTAAAAGTTCAGAGAATTAAAATATTGAATGCAAGTTTGATGTAAAATGTTTGTCCAATTTTTAACAATTAAAGTATGTTTTAATAACTTTTTTGTTTTTTCTTGCCTATATCAATTTGTTTTGTCACATCTACATCATTTTATCTGCATCATCTCATTTTGTCTTGCTTCATCTACATCATCTTGTATACAGACCTATGGACATGGTTATTTAAGTAACAAAAAGAAGAGCTCTTAGAATATGTGAAATTTATAGTGTTAAAACATGAAATTGGGACTTAAGGAAACATTCTTAACATCATCTCACTCACATATTCCATTCCTGTATTGGTATTAGGATTAACAGAATTGCATCTTCTGATGTTTATGGATGCAATTTCATAAATAACTTACAGTAGGTTGGCACAGGAGCTGTTGTTTCCAGTTATATGTACAAAGACACATTTTTATTTTCTCCACTTTCTTTTGGTCATGAGAATCCATTATACAAAATATCCATGTTACTGACTACTTTGAGATTGCAAGGGTTTCAGAGCAAAGGCTGCAGTATATGTATTATACACTTTATATCATTTTGTAAGAAATGTATTCAGAGTTTTTAAAATCAGACATCTCACAATACTAACAATAAACTGAACTTAATCACTTAATTAAATCTTTTTTTTTTTCATATTTTGTGTAATTACACTTTTCCCTAGCAGAGGTGCATCAGTTATTAGTAGTGAGTACTCTTACAGTTTGTGGGCAAAATTATGAAACCATGTGTAGATAAGAGGGTTATACCAAAAGTCATGAACAAAAATTTTTTAAAAATCAGAATTTATAGAGAGAGAAAATATAAATGTATCGTCTTTATCTGCATCCTTTGCACTTCATGTAGCGGTCACATGATGTCACCATCATGTGTCATGTGACCACGCAGAGCAGAAACAAAATGGCAGGTGCTGAAGTTTCATTTTGTCAACATGCTGTTATTGAGTTCCTCGTTAAAGAGGAAATCCCCGCTGCTGAAATTCACCGAAGGCTTCAACTTGCTTATGGAGATGTGTGTATGGGTGCTAGCAGTGTTAGGAGGTGGGTGAAACATTTCAAAGATGGAAACACGAGCATCCAAGATATGCTTTGTAGTGGTCGCCCTCGAACTGCCTCCACTAAACGCAACGTGGAAAGGGTTGATGACATCATTAAAGAAGACAGTTGTGTCACAGTATCTGAAATCGCTGTAAATCTTGGAATAAGATGCAATGCAGTACAGGAAATGATTGTGCTCACTGGGTCCCACAGGAGAGAATGTCCAGAAAGCAGTGAGTCTGTGCCATCACTCTGCTCGAACGGAGTTCTACCAGGAGGGTATTTTCAAACTTGCAGAGCGATGGGAAAAATGTGTGCAGAGAAATGGAAATTATGTTGAAAAGTGAAGAAAAGGATGCAGTTAAGGTGATACATTTATAATTTCTCTATCTATAAATTCTGACTTTTAAAAATTTTTGCTCACGACTTGGTATGACCCTCATATATTCTTCAAACATTTTCCTTACAGATGTGTCAGATTACAGAACATAAATTTCTCATTGAAAAAAAATACTAAAAAAAAAATCAGGAAAACAAACTCATGTAATGCTATCATATATTTCTTCAGTGGGCTCACCTGGGCAAGAGCAGAAAAAAAGGCGAAGGACAGGCATTTGTGGAAAACCCTTGCGGAAGCCCCATGTGCCCTGGGCATTTAAGGTTCAGAAAGAGAGATAGATATTTCTTCAGTGCTACTATGGCACAAAGTAGTATAAGAAAATTGAAAAATAAAAATAGAAAACAATAATTTTATTATGACAATATTATTATTACTAAAATTATTATTATTATTGAGTGGCATATAAAATTTCATACACAGCATGATTTTCTTGTGTGAGCTGTCACACAGCTCAGAGGAAAATGGTTATCAAGATAACAAATGGGCACTTAACTCCTCTTTGATCTGGAAAAAGTTAAAAAGTGGTCAATTGTGATGTTGGCTACCTCATTTAGGAACATTTTGGCATTAACACCATTAGACCCACTAGATGTTTTAAGAGGCACTGCATTTATCTTGTCTAATTTTACTTTAAGTGGTATGTTCAACATATCATTGTGAGATTTTTAATTACATTTTTTTTTCTCTTGGATAATGAGCAAATAGAACACAACAGTGAAAAGGTAAAACTGACATGACAATTTGAGGATATTTGTGTGTGTGTGGTGGGGGGAGGGGGGCAGGCATACATTCTGTAATGCTTTCTCTTGTGTCTTAACGTGTGACTGATATGCCTAAAAGTTAGCATATATATATATATATATATATATATATATATATATCCCGATGCGAGTAAAAAAAAAATCACTTGCATGTTTAAACGTAAGACGGTCTATTCAAGATATGGACACGGAAGCTGAATTTCTGTTTTTCCCAGATTTATTCATAGAACATCAGAATGGCATAAAAGATGATCCCAGGGCAACCGAAATACAGTCTGTTGATTTCTCTGTCGAAAGATAAGTTAAACTGTAAGCCATTGATCCACGGTAGTAGAACTCATCAGCTGACTCGGGTGAATTTTCTGTTAATTTTCTTTGCGTCTTTTCGACGCTTACTGATATAAGAACGTCTCCGTCACTTTATGAATCACACCACGTTGTATGTGTGGAGTGAATATTTTAAGAACAAAAACAATAAGACAAAACAGGATCGTCGCCAGTTCTGGACAGTTATCTACAACGGCAGCGCCGTTTCTCTAGCACAGTCTCCTATTTTCTCATTTCTCCGTGTGTTTAATAGCCACTCTTGGCTCAAGAGTCGTAACTCTAGTACACAATCACGAGACTGGATAACTACGAGCAGACGATCAATGAATTCTTGTAGTAGGTTAACCAGTGCATATATTTGTCTCTTCTGACATGGAACTATGTCTCAAAATTTCAGATGGATACCACAAGATGCCTGTATAGTGCAAGGATAATGGCCAGTGACGAAATTTGTGTGATTTCGGTCACTGATGTTTACGAACAAGCTGCAGGGATTGCTCACGAATTTGATAAACTAATTCATAACTATGGCAGCGATTCTGTGAGCGAGTTGATGCCTAGAGTTATACGATCACTTGAGCAGCTTGAAAATCTAGCATCACGATATGAGAGAGACATCGAGGAAATTAACCAGCTGCGATATAAGGTAGAGAAACTTGAAGCAGAAAAAGCTGAAAAGGCCCAGGAAAGAGCAAAATTCGATCAGGTAAGATAAATAAAGTTGGCAGAAAATCATATTATTGTAATCATCGAGTATAGTTAAGTTTGAAAAAGAAAGTCATTTATTTGGAATTAAATATCTTATCAGTTTATTTTCGTGAATAGACTTTCATCAAAATATTTACTCATGTTGATCTTCAGTATATGTTATTATAAAGTTACAAATAAGGAAGTAAAATGTTTTGAATGTTTTCACAGGTGTGTTATATAAACATCTTGTTTAACAAATGTCATAGATTTGATCTATTGAGCAACAAGATGATCATTTTTAATCTTCCATTTGTCAGTCACAGATGATGTTCTTATTTCAAATAGATTGTTCTCTCTTTAGTGTTGGGAGTTAAAGGTCATAATTTGTATAAGGGGAAAGGGAGCATTTCCTAGAAAAAATCCAGGAAGTTGTGTTGTTGTTTCTTAGCCTTTTTTAAAACTAGACTTAAAATAAAAGTTTACAAAATGTTATCATCTAAGGGAAGAGGTTAACAAAAAACAAACAAGAAAAAAAGCATGTCCTTTGAAACTTGAACATTAAAAATTCTTGACATCATCATGTGGTTGGTACACTAGTATCACAATCTTCTTTACACAGTCCTCAAAGAATGATCATTATCAAGGATTGAGTAGTTTTTCATGATTAAGATTACCATATCCAAGTATGACTTTTTTTTCTGTTGATCTTCTGTATATTCATTAAAACTGTTACCTTTTTCTTGAGTCTTTGACGCTGAGCATATATATCTATCTTAAATGATCTCTTTGAGAATTTGACACTGATTGTGATGACTTATCTCAAAATATGGTCTATTTGAGCATTTGATAACGAACATTGAGATAAAGCATAGAGATTTATCTCAGTATATGGCCTCTGAGCATTTGACATTGAGCATAGTGATCTATCTCAATATATGATGAAGCATTTGACACAGCATTGTGATCTGTATATGGTCAAGCATTTAACACTGAGCTTAGTGGTCTATCTCAATATATGGTCTTTGAGCATTTGACACTGAGAATAGTAATCTATCTGAATATATGGTCAACACTGAGCATTGTGATCTATCTCAGATTATGGTCTGTGAGCATTTGGCACATGGTGTTACATCATTCTGTTTTATTAAATGATCTTTTTTTTAAAATGTTTGACAGAAAGTATAGTGATCTATTGTGATAAATGGTCATTTTGAGCATTT
Source organism: Achatina immaculata (assembly GCA_009760885.1). Taxonomy (NCBI): domain Eukaryota; kingdom Metazoa; phylum Mollusca; class Gastropoda; order Stylommatophora; family Achatinidae; genus Lissachatina; species Lissachatina immaculata. The sequence goes on from CM019693.1 coordinate 40,824,785, forward strand.
GATAGATATTATGGCTATCTTATGGTCTTTAAGTAATATATTAATATTTCACACAAAATATATTTTTTTGTGATAAATGGCCATTTTGAGTTTATGACCCTTAACTAAATGGACTATTTCAATAAGCTTTGAATGTTATGACACAGTATTGTGATCTGTCTTGATAAATGATCTCTTTGTAGCCTGAGACATCCTAACAAATCTTTTTTCAGATCCTGTGTGGTAACCTTATGCTCTTTAAACATAAATTTATTAGCAGTGGGACCTCTGTCATTAAACAGAGCTGGTCTGTTATTAATTTAGTGTTTATCATAGTTTTTGCTCTATGATTTGGCCAGTTTTGAGCCACTTTGCCATAAGCTTATGCTGCCACTATATAGCTCCCAGGGTTTGTCACATATGGAAGCTCTTATTCAGTATTATAATGTGGATCTTTAGTATATGAGAGATATGATGGAAGTATGTTATTGCTTGTGGGACACAAAGGTGAGACAGAATCATGATTAATCATAATAATAAAAGTGAATTATTTCTTCAATGCAAATAGTAGGAATTTACAAATTTTGTTGTTTTTTTTTTGTTTTTGTTTTATAAATACTGAGTGGTACACATAATGTTTCCCCCAGCATGCATGACAGCATCAAATAGTGTACAGTGTGCTAATACATATTTTCACACTCGGTCCTGTTTGATGCTGCTACACATGCTGGGGCAAGTTTTATGTGTGCTTCCTGCAAAAGAGCATGTTATAAGCAACTAGCTAACTTTATAGTTTAAAATAATGGGGGAAAAAATAACAAACCCAGATATTTGAAAACACTGAATGTTATTCCCTGCTTATGAACAATCCTTTATTGTGGTTACTCATTGTCCAGGGGAGAAAAATAGTGGCACAGCTCATGTCATAAGAAGCAAGTAAAATGTTTTTTCCTGTTGTGAAAGAAGTTTGAAGACTGGAAAAATCCATCAAGTATCAGATCTGCATGAATATGAACCTTGTGACATTAGATAACAACTTAGGAATATTGAAAAGCCACAAAATATATTAGATTTATGCTTTAAAAAAATGCCAAGTAGCATGATGACATTGAATAAGAAAAATAATTCATCAGTTGTGAATTAATAACAACAAATTTGCAAATTATAAGTGCCAGATAGTTTCTGTTTCAGGCTTGCAGATCAGTCATTTGCATGTCCCTTGTGGAACTTTGCCTCCATAACAGCTCTCCTGCAGGCCTCTCAGTTGTAAGCAAGCTCCTGATGCATCCATTTGCAGATTATTAATGATGTCTTGCAGCTATCTTCGCCTTGGTCTTCCTCTCTTTCTTTTTCCCATTATGTACCCTTCCAAGATGGTCTTCTCTAAATTCTCATGACTTTTAATGTGCCCAAAATATATAAGTTTTCTCTGTTTAATCCTTTTTACTACCCAACCTTCTTTAATATTAAGTTCTTGTAGCATGGATATATTTGGGGTTTTTTTGTGTCTCCATGATATTTGAAGAACTCTTCTGTAGCATTTACATTCAAAGACATTTATGTGTTTCTCAGCTGTTTTGTTAAGTGTCCAGGTCTCATAGGCATATATTGCAATGGGAAAGATGCATGCCTTTAACAATCTTATTTTTGTAGTTCTGTCTGTTCCTCTCCACAGCTTGCAGATATGTTTGCGTAAATGTATTATATGTGATGGTGTGAGAGCACAAGTAGCTAACAGATAATTATTCTTATTCTTCTTCTTTGTTCACTTCTACCACCAAGATCACCCCGTGATCCTACTGAATTTGCTCCTGTGGTTCTCCCGATAGTCTCATTTAGGATGGAGGCTCAGATCATCGTGGGACATGGCCTATATTCTCGGTGGGTCACAGAAGTAGCAATGCGTGACACTGCGGTTTTTGTTGCACCAGTTTAGTCTAGAGCTGCACTTTCTCACTGGAAAACCTTGACGTGGTTTGGTTATGAATATATCCCTGCTGGGTGAAAGGTGGTTGTCCATCCAGTCCAGAGTTGGACTTTCTCACTGGAAAACTTCAACATGATTTGGATATAATATATCCCTGTCGGGTGAGAGGTGGTTGCCTATATAGACTGCACTGGTCCAGTGTCTCTGACTTCAGCATTTTGTGGTCATGGCCGCTACCCTACCTGGTGGTGACCAGTACGGAGTTTTTGTTGAGGAGGATGAATCCTTGCCACTAGTGAGTTTCATCCCTGGGTTAAGCCGGTTTAGGTGTATTATCCCAGTATGGATGTTTATAGGACGTGACCGGCCTATAGGGTGAAGGTACCATGATATGTGTAGCCATCAAGTTTCACCCCTGGGTTAAGCCAGTTTAAGCATATTGCCCCAGTATGGGTGTATATAGGACGTTGCTGGTCTCTAGAGCAGAGGTGCCATGGTATGAGTAGCCCTCACAGCAAGTCTACTGGCCATACCGACCAAACTTCACTTAATCCTTTCCATCACCTTTTTCACAGTGGCGCCACATGGCAACCCTAATCATATTTTCTTCATTGGCCAGGAGGAATTTCACCTCACGCTCGGCACCCAAAGAATCTCACCAGCAGAGTACTCACAGATAATTAAATGTCACAGAGAAACTTGGAATTAATTAGAATATGAAATTCTTGACTAGCAAAAATTAAGGAGTGTAATGAGACATCATATTTAGTTATAGACTGGGGTATTCTTTCATTCTGTGTTGTAGAAGCATGGGCATTAAATAAGAAAATTGAAAAGAAAACTGAATGGTTGAAATGTGGATTCATATAAAAAAGGTAAAAAAAAAAAAAAAAAAGATAAAAGTAATCCTGTCATGCCTTAGAGGCACATAGGGATATGGTGTTAGTGCCCATATTTTCCTTGACCTGTCAGCACACTAGTGGGTGATATGGTCAGTATCACTCCTGGCCGCCTTTCCTTCCCCAACTCCAGAAGAAGTCAGGTACCAATTTCAACAGCTGGGTGACTGGGTGTCTCCGGTTGGATTCGAACCCCCCAGCCTTCGCCATGAGAGACCAGTGCACTAACCACTTTGCTTATATAGAATTAATTTCATGGACAGAAAAGAAAACAAAAAAGCACTAAATCAAATGAAATTGAAAAAAGAAATAATGAAAAATTTTAGTACCAGACACTTAAATATGTCAGTCATATTAAGAGGCATAAAACAGTAATTAGAACCACACTAGAGGATAAAGTAGAAGGAAAAGAACTTCTGAAAGGTTTGTTTTATTGTTACTTTCTATTCTGAATAAATATTAGTAGTATCAGCCGTGAGAGAAACTGCTCAGCATAGGATGCTGCAGTAATTGACGCAAACATCAAGTATCTACTTCTTCAGAACTATCTTCAGATACCAAAGAGCCGTTAAATAGCTATAACAGATCAAGAATTAGAAAGGTTAGGATAAGTGTTAAGTCTGAAATTCCATGGACCTCTGATACAGCTTTAACAAAAAGTTGCCGTTATTTTCTTCTTCTCATTTTCTATTAATTGTTTCTGACGCAAAGCATTACAATGAAATGCTATAATCATTTTCCTGTTTAGCAGACTGCCATGTTTTATTTCTTAAAAAAAGTCTCTGCCATGTTGTAAATGTTTTTATTTCCAACTCCTTACAGAAAGTAACTTCTTATTATGGGGCAGGTAAAGGCCAGATGTCGCTGGGAAATTAACATTATGCTTTTATGGGAAGTTAACTGGAAAACAGTATTACTTTATTATTTTTATTTTATTTCATAACATTAGAAAGACATTGTATTAACATGTAGTATAGTATTTATATCCTAACAGTTCTTACAAGTGCATGTGTCTTATGATGGAGTGGCAAGTGAAAAGTACAGAAACTCTGGTTAGCAGTACATGGGTTTACTTTCTTAGCGTTAATGATTAATGGAAAAGAATGACTGTGTATGAATGAGGGAAAGATGCATTTGGCAGAAGTACAACAAAGAAAATCATTCCAGATCAGTGAGCCTTTTGTTTGAAAGCTGTGGTCAGAAGAATGTAGCCTAAAATTGAGGTATATTGATTTTCCTAATAGATAAAGGAGGGGGTGGGGGGGGGGTATGCAGTGGCAAATATTTCACTGTCATACAAATGTTTTATTTATAGCCAGATTTATAAGTTTTTGTTTTCTTAAAATAGGGAGCAAGTATTTGGGTACATGAAATCTTGTAACCATCTCTCATGGTGAAGGTCCTTGGTTTGAATCCAATCTTCTGTGCCAACAGGTTAAGGAAAGTATGAGTGCTAACACCATAATCTCTGGTTGCCTCCATGGCATGACAAACACAGATCCATCAATTCTGATTTTTTTTTTTTTTTGGTAATGCACCCCAACAAAAAAATTTGTTTTTTTTCTCAGTGCCTTGATTTGTAGGCCTGTTCCTGGGGTTACTTGGGGAGCTGATTCAGAAAACTGCGTTGGATAGGCTGCATCAGCTGTAGTTTCTTATATGTGGTTGAATTTATACATTTTAGTCTACTCTTTAACATGTATCTTCTGCAGAATTAGGATGTCATAACAAGCTGTCTTATTTGAATGGGAAATTTATGTATTTAATTTAGCCGCATTTTTGTGTGTATAATGACCTTTGTTTCACAAATATTTGTCTACTTCATTTTCTATAATGCACCTGGCATGAAAAATGTATGGCTCAAATGATAAAATTGCTTTTGCTCTGTTTTTAATTATGTGCAAAAAATTAAGATTGTAAATCATGGTTTTTGTATACTGCATAAATTTGTATTTCAAAAGTTTCTCAACCTGATCTGTTTAAAACAGTTGCGCTGTATAATAGTTATGATCGTATAGGAGGTGTGTGTATATTCCCACTCATATCATTTCATTTTTGCAAATTGAACGTTGTAGAGGTTATGGTTACTTCAAAACAGAGCTGCTTGAATCATCCTGATATATTTTGCTATATTTGCTGGGAGTACACACTGAAAACAGGTAGGAAGCCTGTTTCTGAGTTTGTAAAAAAGAGCATATGTAAGTTAATTTGGTGTCAAGCTTGGAGATCAAGATAAGCCATGGGCTCCTCATACTGCATGCAAAACTTGTACTGAGCATTTGTGCCAGTGGACAAATGGAAAGAGAAGCTGCTTGAAATTTGTAGTACCATTGGTGTGGAGGGAACCGAAAACCCACTTTGATGACTGTTATTTTCGTATTGTTAACATCATAGGCATCAACTGAAATAATCGGGACAAGTGGTCTTACCCTGATCTACCTTCAGCTAGAAGACCTGTTCCACACACAGATCTTGTACCCATTTCACCTTTCTGTGAACTACCACAGCTCTCAGAGGATGAGTCTACTTGTCTGATATTGTACAAGGTAAAGAAAGTGGGGGCAGTGATAATGAATTCCAAATAACTTCACATATTGATTGTTCTGATCGGAATGAATTGATTGATCTGATCAGGGACTTAAATCTTTCCATGGATTTTTCTGAATTGCATGCCTCCAGACTAAAGGAAAGGGATGTACAAAGCTTGGAATGAAAATTATATTTTATCGAAGAAGAGAAAAGGATTTTGCTGCCAATCTTTACCAAAGACAACAACTTAGCATTCTGCAGTGACATCAAAAACCTTCTGAAGAAAATTGGTCTTTCAGAATATAACTCAAGTGAGTTGCGTCTTTTTGTCGACAGTTCAAAACTTAGTTTGAAATGTATTCTTTTAAATAACGACAACAAATATGGTTCTATTCCAATTGGTCATTCCACCAGGATGAAAGAATAGTACAAGGCCGTCTCTTTAGTCTTGGAAAAGATAAATTACCAAGTACATCAATGGGTGATTTGTGTAGACTTGAAGATGGTTAATTTTCTTCTTGGTCATCAAAATAGCTACACAAAGTATCCTTGCTTTTTATACCTTTGGGATAGTAGAGCCGAACTTGAACATTGGGCAAGAAAAGATTGACCTCTGAGGGAATATATGGTGGTTGGAGGACAAAATGTAATCAGTGAACCTTTGGTAGCATGAGATAGTATCATACTGCCACCACTACATATAAAGTTAGGTCTGAAGAAATAATTTGTAAAGGCTTTGAATAAAGACATTTTATGCATTGAATACATATTGCATAAGTTACCTGGACTTACCATGGAAAAACTGAAAGCAGGAATTTTCTGTGGTCCACAGATCAGACAACTTATAAATAACCCACATTTCATCAGTGAGTGAAATTGAATCATGTGCCTGGTCTTTATTTGTTCTTGTTATGAAAAGCTTTCTTGGCACAAGAAGGCAGACAACCACACACAATTAGTAGTGGATATGTCTTATAGTCTGTGATTCGCACAGTCACTTAGATCGCTTTCCAAGAACCTTGGTGATTTAAGCGAAGAGCAAGATGAAAGATTTCACCAAGACATAAAAACATTGGAAGCCAGATACCAAGGAAGATGGGATGCTTACGTGATGGCAGACTGTTGTTGGAATCTTATGCCGTGTTGTCCTGGCAGATCCCACTCTAGGAAGTCTTACAAAAGGAGCTTCTTGCGTATTGATTGAGTGGAAACTTTGTATCATAACTTGTGCTTTTGGTATGAAATAAGCAGATTTTCAGTTAGTATACTTTTCTTTTTTTCTTTTTAATGTTTCCTTCATCGTTAAAAGATATTAATTTAAACACTACATTAAAATATCCTGATTTGTTATGGGAGAGCAGAGTGAAGAGTGGTATATGGCATATGTTCTGTATCTCAAAAACCAGAGCTGATAGGGAAAAACTGGTGCCATTTTTTTAAAATCAAAAGTCAGATACACAGGGATACACATTTTGAGAATATGCGAACATCGATGGAGAGGATCAGGACACTTCAAGAGCGAGAATTATAATATCTTTATATACTCTGGTGGAGAATTAGGAGGAAAGAATTTGGAGTGGCATTTAATTTGGACAAATCAACATCAAAAGCATTACTAGGTTGCAATCTGGTAAGTGATAGATTCCTCACTATCAGACTTAAGAGCACTCCTAGAAATGTAACAATCATCCAGAAATATGCACCTACATCAGCACCAGAAGAAGAGGAAGTAGAAGACTTTTATAACACTGCAAACAACGATAGACCAGGTACGGAAAAATAATAATGTGTTAATAATGAGGGATTTTAATGCAGAGATTGATACAGAAAGAGCAGAAGACAAATGATATGTTGGCTGGAAATTTAGCATATGACACAGAAGTGAGGCAGGTGACAATCTAATGGCGTTTTACATGGAAAATGAGCTAATGATTGCAAACACACTTTTCAAACAACATCCAAGAAGACTTTACACATGGACATCACCTGATGGGAAAATTATGAATCAAATAGATTACATTTTAGTGCAAAGAAGGTGGAGATCAAGTATAACATCACCAAAAACTTTACCAGATGCTGATTGCACACGGACCAGGAGTTATTAATAGCAGACATGAAGATAAAGATAAAAAAGACAGCTATGGGATCAAGACCACTCCGCTTTGATCTTACAAAAATACCAGAACAGTACAGTAAAGTGAAGAACCGTTTCGAAATCCTGATGGCTGTACAGGAAGAGATGACACCAGATGAATTCGCTAAATAGGCCAGAGATATCTTAATAACAACAGCTAAAGATGTGGTTCCGGTAAAGAAAACACAAAAGAATGGATGGATTACAGTAGGTACACTAGAACTGATAAAACAACTTATAAGAAATGAAGATGCAATGGAAAGTGACAAACAGCAACAAAGAGGAATATAAATCTTTAACAAAAGAAGTATGAAGAAAGATAAGAAAAGACAAAAAACAGTACATACAAGATTGTTGTGAAAGAATAGAAGGACATCAGAAATGTTTAAAGAAATGAAGACATTGACGAGAAATGTCACACCTAAGCTAAATGTAATTTGTGACGAGAAGGGAAATACCTTGACAGAGACAGATGAAGCTCTAGAAAGATGAAAGGAATATTGCAGAGGAATGTATGAAACAACCAACCATGAAAGGAGAAATCAACAATGTGAATTATGATTGGAGGAGAAAGAACCTGAACCGACAATAGAAGAAGTTTTATGGGCAATAAAAGAATCTGAAAAATGGTAAATCACCAGGATGTGATGAGATAACAGCCAAACTTATTAAAGCAGGAAGAAAGGAGTGTGCAACAATCGATCATGCACTATATAAAAAGATATGGTGTTCTGGTATTTGGCCAAAAGAATGGAAAAGAACTGTATTCATAATACTGTCAAAAAAGGGTAACCTGAAATTATGCACCAACTACAGAACTGTTGCCCTGATTAGTCATGCCAGTAAAATTCTGTTTAAAATCATAATGGGTAGACTTCGTAAGAAAATAGAAGAAGTCAATCCGGTCCAATCTGGTTTCAGGCAAGGAAGAGAATCAATAGATCATATATTCAATATAAGATTAATAATAGAGAAATGCAGAGAGTTTAATGTGAATCTATATTTATCTTTTATAGACCGCTCAAAGGCATTTGATTGTGTACAACACCAGAAACTTTGGGAAGTAATAGGAAAAAATGGGATTTCCAACACATTTGATACAGTTAACATCACTGCTGTATCTAGACCAACAGGCAGCATTAAGAATAAATGGCTAAACAACAACTTGGTTTGACATAAAACAAGGGGTCCATCAGGGGTGCATATTGTCACCTTACTTATTTAACTTGTATACTGAAAATATAATGAGGAATGTTAGAGAAGATGTAGACAAAGAATATTATGATGCCTTAACAATTGGAGGTTACGAAATACCAGAGATTAGATATGCTGATGACACAGTATTACTGTCCACAACACAAAAATGAATGGAAAAACTAATTATGTCAGTCCGTAAGAACAGCAAAGAGCAAAACCTCTATCTTAATGCGAAGAAAACTAAATTGATGATAACTGGCAAAACAAACAAGGCAGCTGAAATATGTATCAGTGAGGAAAAATTGGAAGAAGTGAAAAGTTTTGAATATTTTGGATCACTACTAAACTAATAATGGAGATACAATGAGGGAAATTAAAAGGAGGACATCTGTCGCTCTTCAGAAAGTAAAACAACTAAAGAATCTGTGGACAGGAACAGACAGAACTACAAAAATAAGATTTTTAAGGGCATGCATCTTTCCCATGGCAACATATGCCTATGAGACCTTGACACTTAACAAAACAGCTGAGAAACACATAAATGCCTTTGATTGTAAGTGAAGAGTTCTTCAAATATCATGGACACAAAAAAGAACAAATTATGGACAAAAAAAAGAACAAATATATCCATATTACAAGAACTTAATATTGGAGAAGGCTGGCTAGTAAAGAGGATTAAAGAGAGAAAACGTAAATATTTTGGACAAATTAAACATCATGATAATCTAGAGAAGACCGTCTTAGAAGGGTACATAATGAGAAAATGAAAGATAGGAAGACCAAGGCGAAGATGGCAACAAGACATTATTGATGATCTGCAAATAATGCATCAGCAGCAGGCCATCTTGCTCACAACTGAGAGGCCTACAGGAGTGCTGATAGGGAGGCAAAGTTCCGCAAGGGAATGCAAATGAATGATTGAATGAGGTCAGATATATCCAGAGACAGGTCTTACATTTGAAGCACCAAAATGTGTGTTGGCCAGTTAATCTAAGATTTTAATTTTCTGTTTTAAGGTGCAAACGGTAAAATATAGTCAAAATAGAACTGTAATTTTTTTATCAACTCTGTCTACATTATTATATCAGTTGATATTTTCATACATTGTACATCAATGCATACATCACTGAATCCATCAGAAGTTTGTAAGAACAAAATAAAAAACAGAAAATCTAAATAACTATTGACATTTTGCTGCATAGCAGTGTTGATAATAGTGATATTGATTCAGTATGCATCAATAGAAAACAATCAGTGTATTTTTTTAAAAAATATTTCTTTTAGTTTTTTTTTTTTTTTTGCTGTATGTCAAACTTGTGCTGACTATAAATTATGATTAACATAGAGAAAAAACCAAAAAGAAAAAAATTTATAAAGAAGTTCAATTTTTCAATTTTTTTTTTCTCAAAATCATAAGCATTACCTACAGAAAAACTCCAAACACACGTAGGAGAAACAAGCAGCTGTTCTTGTTTACTTATGTTTTCTCAATGATTGGTAGGCAGTATAGATCTTGCAGGGCATGGTGAAACATGTGTAGTGAAGCAAGAGAACCAAAAAAAAAAAAAAAACTTCACACATGTGCTCATAAGACACATTGTATCTAAAGTAATGAAGAAAAGGAAGAAAAATAAACCCAGAGGAATTAAGGACATGTGTTGAAAGTTGTATTAGAAAAAAAATACAGAACAGTATTTTTCAGTCTGAACCATTTGTAAGGGGCCAGCAAGTGATGTTTTTATGTGCTTATTTAAGAGATGATCTTTTAGATTAAAAAAAAAAACCTATCTGATTATGTGCAAGAATTCTCAGACTCATTAAAGTATTCATTGAATTATAATTTTTTTTTTTTTAGCTTTACCAACATGATTGATAATGAGCATGAAAGTTGCTGAATTAATAATAGAAGAGAAATTTTCATGTGCAGACGGTAGGCTTCAGACTAGCTGGCGTCATGCTTTAGTCAACTTAGTTGTAAATTTGGACACACTGTTTTAGGAAAACCATCTTGTCAGTTGTCTGCTTGCAAGAAAAGACAGTGCAAACCAGATCACAGTGTACACGAGGATGTCGCTCTCTCTAATGTGCACACACACACATGCAAACCAGATCACAGTGTACACGAGGATGTCTCTCTCTCTAATGTGCACACACATACATGCAAACCAGATCACAGTGTACACGAGGATATCTCTCTCTCTCTAATGTGCACATGCACATACACACATGCAAACCAGATCACAGTGTACACAAGGATATTTCTCTCTCTAATGTGCACATGCATATACACACATGCAAACCAGATCATTCTGCACACAAGGATGTCTCTCTCGTGCACATGCACACGTCATATCAGATCGCACTGTACACACGGATGTCTGTCTGCTCTCGCTCTCTCTCTGTCATAAAAAAATGTGTATTTGCCTAAGAAACACACTTAGGGACACATTTATTTATGTTATGGTTTTATTTTAACTAAATATATAAGCAATAACAGAGGAAAAAAAAAGATAAAACTGTTGCTTCTTTTATTCAATTCAGTATCACTTGTTTTCATGTGCTTAAGTGGGGAAAGTATTTAAACATGTTTACGTTACATTTATTACTATGTACACCAGGATGTGGTTTTCTCCATGTAAAAGATGTTAATATAATTATTGATCCACAAGGATGATTCATAGGAGCATAAATCATATTTATTAAAATAAAAAGGCAACAAAATTTATTAGCACTAATATAATGCAGTGTTTTATTGAACTATAGCACACACTTATGAGAAACATAGTCTATTTGAGGATTATTGTAGCAGTGTAACACAAAATGTGACAAGACCACTGAAGCTTAACTGAGGGAGCTAACTAGTAAAACAAAAATAAGACATGTTTGGGTAAGATGGTGGTTAAATGACTAGGCAACACAATGATAAAGCTGAAAGGGAGCACCTTAAGATAGGATTAACTTTCACAAACTATGATGATGATGAAGCAAGTCACTGGTTGCAAGTTACTGCTGTTTCATATATTGAAATGTGGAGGTCACAGCTGCTTTCTTGACCTCTCAGATTTGGTTTAAGAAACTAGGAGCATGTTCTGGTGAACTGTGTACAATAGCCTTTTATCAAGAGCACCAATGGAAGTCAGAATTTTGACTGGCCTTGAAGACTTGGTCATCTCAGATCCTAAATAAAATCTAATAAACTAAAGAGAATGTTGAATTCTGAGAAATTTAGTTAAACGATTATCAGATAAAATTGATTAAAAGAAGTAATTCCTTTTTTTTTTGTTGCTAATAATGATAACAGCAACACAAGACAATTGCATTTTCATGTTTCCTTGTCATGATGTACTTTCTTTTAATATGCACCACTCTTTTAACTCGGTATGCTTGCACTGTTCTTCTTCTCTTTATCGGATCATTTTTTTCCTCATATAATCCTATACATGCGTTTGACAGAGTTTAAAAGCTTTTTTATTTGGTTACTTCCAATCTTATAAACTAGTTTTCTAAGATTCTCTTTGCCATGTATTTTTATTTTAAATTCATTTTTTTCAGTTAATATAGAAGTCTGGTACTTAAGCACAATGTTGTGTAATATGTTGGATTTAAAAAAAAATTGCCATAGTGATCTTTGGATCCTTTGAAGCAGAACTGAGCTGAAGAAGTAGAAGTTTTTGTCTTTGTAAATTATATGAACTACGTACACTATAATTTGAACAGTAGAAAGTTTATAAGTCAGAAACCGAGGAATGGAGATCCCTGGAAAATAGCCTCAGGTAAAAAGAAGAAACACATTCTGGTAGAGATTATTTGCTTAAATTAGCCTTCTCAACAAGGAAACTTCAAATCAGAAACTTTTTGACTTTCCAGGTGACAGGGTAGTGGTTATCATATTTAAAAAAATGACACCACAGTGACACTAGTGTGGGTAATCAGTAGTGTCTAGTCTAATGAGATGGCATTTCTGACATAAGTTTGAATTACTTTGACATGTTTATGTGATATAGGATATGTTTATAGTCAGTCCCCAGCTGTAGAATTTGGTACCTGACTTCTTCTGGAGTTGAGGAAGGAAAGGTGGCCAGGCATGATGCTGACCACATCGCCTTCCAGCATGATGACATCTCATTCATTCATTCATTTGCATATCCCTTGCGGAACTTTGCCTCCCTATCAGCACTCCTGTAGGCCTCTCAGTTGTGAGCAAGATGGCCTGCTGCTGATGCATCCATTTGCAGAGCATCAACAATGTCTTGTAGCCATCTTCGCCTTGGTCTTCCTCTCTTTCTTTTTCCCATTATGTACCCTTCCAAGATGGTCTTCTCTAGATTATCATGATGTTTAATGTGTCCAGAATATTTAAATTTTCTCTCTTTAATCCTCTTTACTAGCAGCTTTCTTCAATATTAAGTTCTTGTAGCATGGATATATTTGGGGTTTTTTTGTGTCTCCATGATATTTGAAGAACTCTTCTGTAGCATTTACATTAAAAGGCATTTATGTGTTTCTCAGCTGTTTTGTTAAGTGTCCAGGTCTCATAAGCATATATTGCCATGGGAAGGATGCCTGCCCTTAAAAATCTTATTTTTGTAGTTCTGTCTGTTCCTGTCCACAGATTCTTTAGTTGTTTTACTTTCTGAAGAGCGATAGATGTCCTCCTTTTAATTTCCCTCATTGTATCTCCATTATTAGTTTAGTAGTGATCCAAGATATTCAAAGCTCTCCACTTCTTCCAATTTTTCCTCTTTGATACATATTTCAGCTGCCTTGTTTGTTTTGTCAGTTGTCATCAATTATTTTTCTTTGCATTAAGATAGAGGTTTTGCTCTTCACTGTTCTTACGGACTGACATAATTAGTTTTTCCATTCCTTTTTGTGTTGTGGGCAGTAATACTGTGTCGTCAGCATATCTAATCTCTGGTATTTCATAACCTTCAACTGTTATGACATCGTAATATTTGTCTGCATCTTCTCTAACATTCCTCATTATATTTTCAGTATACAAGTTAAATAAGTAAGATGACAATATGCACCCCTGACAGACCCCTTGTTTTATGTCAAACCAAGTTATTGTTTCACCATTTATTCATATTGCTGCCTGTTGGTCTAGATACAGCAGTGATGTTAACTGTATCAAATGTGTTGGAAATTCCATTTTTTTCCCATTATTTCCCAAAGTTTCTGTTGTTGTACACAATCAAATGCCTTTAAGTAGTCTATAAAAGATAAATATAGATTCACATTAAACTCTCTGCATTTCTCTATTATTAATCTTATATTGAGTATATGATCTATTGATTCTCTTCCTTGCCTGAAACCAGACTGGACCGGATTGACTTCTTCTATTTTCTTACGAAGTCTACCTATTATGATTTTAAACAGAATTTTACTGGCATGACTAATCAGGGCAACAGTTCTGTAGTTGTGCATAATTTCAGGTTACCCTTTTTTGGCAGTGGTATGATTACAGTTCTTTTCCATTCTTTTGGCCAAATACCAGAACACCATATCTTTTTATATAGTGCATGATCGATTGTTGCACACTCCTTTCTTCCTGCTTTAATAAGTTTGGCTGTTATCTCATCACATCCTGGTGATTTACCATTTTTCAGATTCTTTTATTGCCCATAAAACTTCTTCTATTGTCGGTTCAAGTTCTTTCTCCTCCAATAATAATTCACATTGTTGATTTCTGCTTCCACAGTCGGTTGTTTCATACATTCCTCTGCAATATTCCTTTCATCTTTCTAGAGCTTCATCTGTCTCTGTCAAGGTATTCCCTGTCTCGTCACAAATTACATTTAGCTTAGGTGTGACATTTATCATCAGTGTCTTTATTTCTTTAAGCATTTCACTATCTCTTCCACACTTCTGATATCCTTCTATTCTTTCACAACAGTCTTGTATGTATTGTTTTTTTGTCTTTTCTTATGTTTCTTTGTAGTTCTTTTGTTGAAGATTTATATTCCTCTTTGTTGCTGTTTGTCACTTTCCATTGCATCTTCATTTCTTATATGTTGTTTTATCAGTTCTAGTGTGCCTGCCGTAATCCATCCATTCTTTTGTGTTTTCTTTACTGGAACCATGTCTTTAGCTGGTGTTGTTATGATATCTCTGGTCTGCGTAGCCAGTTCATCTGGTGTCATCTCCTCCTGTACAGCCATCAGGATTTTGAAATGGTTCTTCACTTCTATACTGTATTTTTCTGGTATTTTTGTAAGATCATAGCAGAGTGGTCTTGATCCCATAGCTGTTTTTTTATCTTTATCTTCATGTCTGCTATTAATAACTCGTCCGTGTCACAATCAACACCTGGTAAAGTTTTTGGTGATGTTATACTTGATCTCCACCTTCTTTGCACTAAAATGTAATCTTATAATATTTTCAGTTGTGTATCATACATTTCTAAATAGTTCCATATTATAGAATTGAATCTTACAGACGCTCTTTGATTAACACATCACAGGTTTCACAAAATGTTACCACATTCACTAGATCAGAGCAAGTCCGATGAAAATGTTCTCTACATTATTTACTTAACTCTGACAAATAAGTTCAAGATGTGTTGTTGACTACGTCACTTGGATTGAAACACTTAATTATTTGTTCACAGTATCAAACTCTATCATATTCTTCATACAGCATTTCTCTTTGTTCTCTTATTTCCCAATATTCTACACTTGATATGAGAACATTTCCTAAGTCAGTATTGTATCAGATCTGCAACATGTGGTCAACTAGTTTCTTGTCTAAAATCACTTTACTCGAAGTTCCAAAAGTATCAAATCTTCTTAATCACTTGAATCACTTGAAAACCATCTTCCGTCTAACACTACTTCTGATTTCATATCGTCTCGTCCTCTTTCTTCTCTTGTCTGTCCTCTGATTTCTTTTGACAGTCTTCCTCGGCCGTCTCTCAATCGCAGTGTACTAACGAGAAAAGTCTACTTGCCACTTCTCTGGACTTCTGTTCTTATTTCTCATCTGATGGCTTCTTGGCTGTTCTGGTTGGACCTTCTGTCTTCACTTTTGACTGTCCTTGTTCCTCTGCCATTGGGCTCCCTCCTCTGTCTCCTCTCTTCTGTACTTCTTCATTCACTCCTGTTTCTCCACTCGCCTTTTTATCTTCAAGTCTAGCTTGATGGATTAACCAATAAGTATTTTGGCTCCACCCTTCATATTTTCACTGGTTCCCATGAGTGTTCTGATTGTCCGTCATTCAAACTGCCCCATGACTTATATGTCGTAAATCAATTATCTAATAGGCCACGCCTCTAAATATTTAATTGGTCAGCTGGCTGAGTTGGTCACTCCTTTATTTAAAAACCATGTGCAATAGCGTCATAAAAGCGTCCTAATGTGTGTCACCTAACAGGTGTCATGCGTGTCAATGTCAGTTTTGTCTATACAGTTGTTATTTACCTAAGTCATTATCTTGCTCTTTCATGCCGAAGGTTTTATTGTGTCCTCATTTTTCATTGTGTCTGCCTTTTCTATTTGTCTTTTCTATTTTGTTTAAGTGTGTCAACGTCCAATCACCGCTTTGTTATTACTGGACCATCCTACTTTCTGGCGTCCTTCCTTTGTAATACCTATATCTCAGCGTCACTGAGTCTCGTCTTTTTCTATTCACTGTTTCCACTGTTTACTTTTGTCCGCGTCTTGTTCTAGTGTCATGGAAGTTTTATACCTTTCTCTTTCTTTCCTACCTACTTTTCTCTGTCGCTGTTTGATGTTACTATTTTGTTTACAGTATTTTTTCATAATCATATTCATTAATAATAATAATAAGAACAATTATAATCATTACTTACAAGGCCATGCTATAATATATTTGATTCTTAGTTTTCCCATCAGGTGATGTCCATGTGTAAAATCTTCTTGGATGTTGTTTAAAAAGTGTGTTAATGATCATTAGCTCATTTTCCATGCAAAACACCATTAGATTGTCACCTGCCTCATTTCTGTGTACTGTGCTAAATTTTCCCACAACATATCGTTCGTCTTCTGCTCTTTCTGTACCAATCTTTGCATTAAAATCCCCCATTATTAATACAGTATAATTTTTCCGTACCTGGTCTATCATCGTTTGCAGTGTGTTATAAAAGTCTTCTACTTCCTCTTCTTCTGCTGCTGTCTTATAGAATATGTGTGATGACATATCAAGGAAAATATGGGCACTAACACCTTATCCCTGTGTGCCTCTAAGGCGTGACAGGTAACCGTTTACCTTTTACCTTTATAGTCATCTAGCAGAACTGAGATACAAAGGCAATTGCACTTCAGGGATGCATACATGATTGCAATAATATTTTTTTTTTTTTTTGCTACAGGCCAAAAGAGATAATGTATTTGTACATATATAGAATATCTTCATGTATATTTTTAACAATCTCTTTGTTTCATCAGGAGTTGGAGGCCATTGAGGAGAACTGGCAGTCAGAAGTGAAAGAACTGCTTAGTGTTGTGAACAAGCTACAGGATGAAAACAAGCGTCTCAGGGAGAACGCACGCAATGAGAAGTATGCAGTTGTTGCCGAATTTGCAGCAAAACGGCAAGGTAATTTCCAGATCATTATTTTCTTATTATTATTCTTCTTCTTCATGCACATTTTCTATCTATATCTACTAGATTGTCATATATGGCACAGTAGTTACAGCAGATGCTAACTTAGTTCAAATCAGCAACAGCAAAAAAAAATGTTTAGTTAGATCAGAAGAGAAGCACCCTCTCTGCCTTCAAACAAATGTTTTGATTTATTATGTGCCTTTGTGATGTAGTGGAAACCACAAGTGAATGAACATACACAACCTTAGAAAACTATGTTACTGATATCAGTAGAACTATTTAACTCTAAACATTTTTTTGTTGTTGATTTGAACCAAGCCAGCACCTATCATAACTATTGTGCCATATATGACAATCTAGCTTTGATATCTGCATGATGTTTGACAGTAGAGGTCATCATTAAAATACAGATTATGTTGCAGTCTTAATCATTTACTGTTTTTCTGTAAAAAACTAGAATAATTGAAACATCTTCTAAAAACTGAATTGGATGAATCTGATTATAAATATGCACATTCATTCATTCATTTGCATGTCCTTGAGAACTTTGCCTCCCTAACAGCACTCCTGTAGGCCTCTTGGTTGGGAGCAAGATGGCCTGCTGCTGATGCAATCATTTGCAGATCATCAACGATGTCTTGCAGCCATCTTCGCCTTGGTCTTCCTCTCTTTCTTTTTCCCATTATGTACCCATCCAAGACAGTCTTCTCTAGATTATCATGATGTTTAATGTGTCCAAAATATTTAAATTTTCTCTCTTTAATCCTCTTTACTAGCCAGCCTTCTCCAATATTAAGTTATTGTAGTATGGATATATTTGTTCTTTTTTGTGTCCATGATATTTGAAGAACTCTTCTGTAGCATTTACCTTCAAAGGCATTTATGTGTTTCTCAGCTGTTTTGTTAAGTGTCCAGGTCTCACAGGCATACGTTGCAATGGGAAAGATGCCTGCCCTTAAAAATCTTATTTTTGTAGTTCTGTCTGTTCCTGTCCACAGATTCTTTAGTTGTTTTACTTTCTGAAGAGCGATAGATGTCCTCCTTTTAATTTCCCTCATTGTATCTCCATTATTAGTTAGCAGTGATCCAATATATTCAAAACACTCCACTTCTTCTAGTTTTTCCTCATTGATACATATATCAGCTGCCTTGTTTGTTTTGTCAGTTGTCATCAATTTAGTTTTCTTCGCATTAAGATAGAGGTTTTGCTCTTCACTGTTCTTACGGACTGATATAATTAGTTTTTTCATTCCTTTTTGTGTTGTGGACAGCAGTACTGGAATATGCACATAAAGACTGCAAAATAAATACATTACAGAGCCCAGATTTGTCAGTGAGTTATCAGTTTCATGTTAACCCTTTCAGAAACAGAGAAAGAGGAAATTAAAGTTTTGACAAAGCTGAAGGAAACAGTTGACAAACAGAGAGAGGATCTGAGAAACTTAAAGAGGGAGCTGAGTCAGAAGGGTGTTGATTGTGATGCAGTAAGTTTTGAATGATTTCATTTTATTTTGAGTTTTTTTTCTTGTTGTTGTTAATATCTGTCTGGCACAATGCTGTAAGCAGAGATGTACCAAACATTCAGTGTGAATTCATATTAGCTATATAGTGATGAAATTTGAATATTCATATTTGCAAGAAAATTCACTAATATAGTTTAAAATACAACAAATTAATTTAAGTATAGTATTAAATGATAATAAGGTAGATGGAGGTGTATAGTTCAATTTGAACAAAAAAAGAAAGAGTGAGGAAAGTGGACATAGACAAGTTGGCAGAAAGTAAGATAAGCACATATAAATGAAGAACATACAACAATCCAGTATTTCAGCAAAAGCCTTTTCCAAGGGTCACATACAAAAAACAACACAACAGTTGAAAAATAGATGAAAAATGAAACACTTAGCTTTTTTGGTGTCCTTGTAAGAAAGACAGGCACAAAATGTGCTCATATAGACATAGGTAAGCACAAAGTAAAAACACACAATTGGATGAGAAATGAGGTAAAGGGAGGATAACAAAAGGTACCATGTGGAAAATAGCATGGTGTTATGCCCCAGATGGCCAGGTTTGCTCAGCTTGCTCCTGTCAAATACCAATGGGCTAAACACAAGCCACCCAGATGGCACAGGTAATAGAACTGAGAAAAATGGTAACAAGAGCATCCAGGTTATCAGGGAAATTATATTTATTACAGGCTTAGCAGAGAGGAACAGATCAAGATCTTCAAACTCCACACAGACCACATCAGACTGAGATATCACATGTAGAACATACTGAAGATATTCACAACTGATGCCAACCTGTAGCATTCATAACAGCCCAGGTTGTGGTGCAGGATTACCCAGCATAGGAGGATTGATGAAGATGCATATGACCATCACCAGTACTAATACAGACCAAGCTGTATGGTGTTACCGACAACCTAAGGCAGATCACTGCACTCTTCAAGGATATACAAGTTGACATCTGAGACCATCTGAAGAACAAGAGGAATAAGAAGTTTAATTATAAATTTTTAATTATAATTTTAGTATCACTTTCATATTTGTGCTTTTAATGAGTTCAGTTTCCATGAACCCACTACTCATTTTTTAATTAGTATTTGGCCACCCACTAACATCAAATATTCATATATATCAGTACATCCCTAGTAATATGACATATTTTAATTCCTATTGTAGCATATTTTAACATATTATAAAAGAAGAAACAACAAGTCAAGTGGTTTGGCCATGTAATGTGACTACTGCCAGACAGCATGCCACAGAAAACATTCACATTAAGAATTGTTGGAAGCAGTGAGAGGCCACCCATGCAAGAGGTGGAGGAAGGAAACTACAGAAACATTAAACATCCCATTATAAGAACCAATTCAGCAAGCCCTGTCAGAACATCTGTTTTGTCCCTGTATCACTGAAAGGTATATGAGGAAAGAAACAATACAGGACATGAGAGAAGAAACTCTGCTTGTATTCCAGAAATGACCTATGAAAGATGGCTGATTTTTTGTTCACTGTGGCATCAGCTTCTAAGTTTATAGCTCACTGTCAAAGAGAAATCTACTGCAGAAAACAGGTGTTAAGTTTGTAAAGAGTCAGTTACTGATTGCCAAATCAAACAGTACCTTCACTTATATATATATATATATATATAATGGTTAAGGGAAAAAATTAGATATTTGCTCTGAATCCTGAGAAAATTAATGCCTGTGGCATTTCTTCGCCCTTTTCTAATTTTTTTTTTCGCCAATGTAGTAATTAAACTGCAGCATAGAGTGTGATCTGTAACTTCCAGATTTGTCACCCTTTGCTTCCATTGGACTTTAGAGTGCCATATTCAAGCTTGCACCCGTGTGGTACCCGGGATCTGCAAAGAATAGGACCACTGTACCCTACCACGCATAATCGTAAAAGGCGACTAAGGAAGGTTCGGCATAGGGCCAGCAACCCTATCTGGTAAAAAAACTATCAGACTGCTACAGAAACAGAAGCAAGGGAAAAAATAATGCAGGTGGAAGGAGAAATGCGTATCAGGAAACTGAGCCCATGAAGGTTGTGGATGAAAGCCAGCCACTGGAAGTCCCCAGCCCAACTGCAGACCTCCTGGAACCTAAACACAAGATGCAAATAGGCAGCTGGAATGTAAGAACACTTAACCAGACTGGAAAACTAGCACAAACCATCAAGGAAATGCACAGATACAAACTAGACATACTAGGAATACAAGAAGCAAGATGGACAGGACAAGGCAGAAGGAAATTAACAACACAGCACACAGAAGATACAATAATATGGTCAGGTAAAGAAAATCTTCATGAAGGAGGAGTAGCATTGATTATAACGAAAGAAGCATCAAGAGCATTGCTGAAATGGACCCCAATAAATGAGAGATTATTATATGCACAGTTCAACTCAAGATTCACGAAGCTGTCTGTTATAGTTTGTTATGCACCAACAGAAGCAGCTGAAGAGGAATTAAAAGAAGATTTTTACAACAACCTCCAAGCCACAGTAGAAACAATACCCAATCATGATATGCTACTCATCTTGGGCGACTTCAATGCAAAAGTAGGTGAAGGAAATGAAGATAGAAGAAGAATCATGGGAAGAGAAGGAATCGGAGAAATAAATGAAAATGGAGAAAGACTGCAGTTTCTGTGAAGAAAACATGATGACCATCGGAGGGATAATTTTCCAACATAAAAACATCCATAAGGTGACTTGGAGGTCACCAGATAAAAACGCAGAAAACCAAATCGATCACATACTAATAAACAGCAAGTGGAAACGGTCACTACAAGATGTGCGAGCAAGGAAAGGAGCAGATGTAGGAAGCGACCACAACCTTCTGGTAGCAAAAATAAAACTAAAACTAAGGAAAGCCAAAATCAGAGAACACAGAAAGATACATTTTGATACAAGAAAACTGAAAGACCAACAAACAAGAAATGAATTCTCAATAGTACTTAAGAACCACTTCAGTGTCCTACAAGACGAAGCAGAAATGTCCTTACTAGAGTTCAATAAAACACTACAGGCAACAGCAAAAGAGGTGCTGGGATATCAGAAATGGAAAAAAGAGGAATGGATAAGCAAGACCACATGGGAAAAGATAGAGCAAAGAAAATAAATCAAGAAAAAATTACTGAACACCAAATCACAACAGCTTAAATAACAAGTTTTAAGTAATTATGCACAAAAAGACAAAGAAGTGAAGGAATCATGCCGTCAAGATAAACGTCAATACTATGGCAACTTAGCAGAAGCAGCAGAGAAAGCAGCATACACAAATGACATGAAAACCATATATAAAATCACAAAGCAGATGACAGGTAACTTCAACACAAGATGTGAAAGTGCAGTAAGGACACAAAATGGACAACTGGTCAGTGGAGAAAGAGAAAAAATTGAAAGATGGAGGGAACACTTTAACACCCTACTAAACAGAACACAAGCAGCACAAACAATAGACATACCTGAAGCAGAAACGGAACTAAACATCAATACAGGACCAATAACAATAAGTGAAGTAAAGGAGGCGATAAAGAAGCTAAATCAGACAGGACACCAGGTGAAGATGAAGTGACTGCTGAGATGTTGAAAGCAGAAGAAACAGAAACACCAAAACAACTTTGCCGGATATTACAACAAATTTGGGATCTAGAAAAAGCCCCAGAGGAGGAGAAAACTTGGCTTATAGTAAAACTGACAAAGAAGGGTGACCTCAGAGATTGCGGGAACTGGAGAGGCATTACCCTACTGCCACTCACCAGTAAAGTATTTTGCCGAATAATCATCAACAGAATTGTACCAACACTTGAGGAAAAACTTCGGAAAGAGCAGGCAGGATTTAGGAAAGGAAGATCATGCATAGACCACATATTTGTACTTAGACAAATATTAGAACAGGCAAATGAGTGGCATAGCACAACATATGCATTATTCATAGATTTTGAGAAAGCCTTTGACAGTGTCAACAGAGATGCACTGTGGAAAATCCTAAGATGGCATGGCCTCCCCCACAAGATAGTAAATGTAATCAAAGCCCTATATGAGGGTTTTCAGTGCAAAGTGATCTGTGGAGAACATACCTCCAGCAGCTTTAGGGTACAAACAGGAGTGAAACAGGGATGTGTACTATCACCAACATTATTTATCTTGGCAATAGACTGGTTAATGAAGGAGGCAACATCAGACAAACACAGAGGATTACAATAGGCCCTTGACACAGTGCTGGAGGACCTTGACTTTGCAGACGACATTTGTCTATTATCAAGCAGTCACAAAGATATGCAAGATAAAATAAACAAGCTAACTCAGAATGCAAACAACATAGGACTAAAGATCAACGTAGGAAAGACAAAGTTAATGAAGCAAAATGTGAACAACAGAAATGTACTCAGAGTAGATAACAAGTTAGTGGAGGAGGTCAACGAATTTGTATACCTTGGCAGCAGAGTAGTAGAAAATGGAGACAGCACACAGGACATCAACAGTAGACTTACTAGAGCAAACCAGGCTTTTGCAGTGCTGCAGACTATATGGAAATAAAAAAAACTAAGCATAAATATGAAAATCAGGATATTTAAGAGTAATGTTCTAAGTGTACTACTCTATGGAAGTGAATGCTGGAAAATCACCAAAACCATAGAAAACAAGTTGAATTCTTTCCAGACTAAATGTTTACGAAGAATTAGGAAAATATTCTGGCCAAAAAACCATAAGAAATAACATCTTATTGGCAGAAATGCAGATGAAGCCACTGACAACAATTATTGAGGAAAGACGCTGGCGATGGTTGGGACATGTGCTCCGAATGACTGACAACTCACTACCAAAAATAGCACTAAGATGGACACCACAGGGGAGCAGAAGTAAGGGTAGACCAAAAGAGACATGGAGAAGAACAACAGAAAGGATGTTGAGCAATAGAGGGCTCACCTGGGCAAGAGCAGAAAAAAAGGCGAAGGACAGGCATTTGTGGAAAACCTTGTGGAAGCCCCATGTGCCCTGGGCACTTAAGGTTCAGAGAGAGAGAGAGATTCAAGCTTGACATTTATTATTTCTGTGTTCACCCCCTACAGATTCAAGCAAAGTCCTTTATTCATATTTCTGTTGGACTAAATTAGATTTATGTCCTGTATATAATGGAGATATACTATGGTTATATCTAAGAAACAGAATCCACCAAAATGCTGTATAAAATTAAACAGAACTATTCTAAAGCAGGTGCAGAAATTTAAATACCTTGGAGCAGTAATAACTTCAGATGGGAAATGCAAAACAGAAATTAGGAACAGAATAGGCCAAGCAATGACTTCATTTCAGAGAATGAGAAACATTATGCAACACATCCTTATCAATGAATATTAGAAAACAAGTCCCAAATGCTATATTGAACCTGTCTTATTATATGGAAGTGAATCATGGACAATAGGCAGGTCTGCACAAAAATTATTGAAAGCAGCAGAAATGTAGTTTATTAGAAGAATGTTGCAAACTCCCTGGACAGCAAAAATAACTAATGAAGAATGTATGAGCTGGAGAAAAAAAAAAATCTTGTCAAAAAAAAATAAGAGAGACAATGTATTTTCATAGACATGCAATGAGAAGAGGGGGCATTGAAA
Organism: Achatina immaculata; assembly: GCA_009760885.1. Classification (NCBI taxonomy): domain Eukaryota; kingdom Metazoa; phylum Mollusca; class Gastropoda; order Stylommatophora; family Achatinidae; genus Lissachatina; species Lissachatina immaculata. Next base: position 40,849,145 of record CM019693.1, read on the forward strand.
ATATTGTAACAACAGGAAAACAAAGGGAAGAAGATCAAGAGGAAGACCAAGAGAAATGATACTGGACAGTCTGATCGGATGGTGAGAGGAGATCAACTGAGCTGATGGCCTGTATGAAGGATCGTGTACTCTGGAGAACCATAATAACCAACACCAGTCGGCACGGCAACTGATGATGATGATGATATAATGGAGGAAGAAGCTGATGAGTATCAAAATTAATGTTGAAAGATTAGAAACATTTCTAGGAATATTGGCTAGTGAATATAATAGAAATAACAGTAAAAATAATAATATATGTAAAAGCTTAGTTTTGGTCATTCTGGTCCTAATTATTCACTTTCTTTCACCTAGCTACAATCGCAGTTACAGCGAATTGCTAAAGTTAATGCTGATTTACGGCACAAGAACTCCACACATAAGAAGCAAGCTCGATTTTTGTTGCAAGAAAAGTTGGAACTGGAGTCACAGCTGCACTCAAAAGACAATGAGGTGGAACATATCAAGAAGTTAATATCAGATCAGGAAAAATATGATGAGCAGCGAGCAGCTGTGCAAGCAGTAATCTTGGCCAGCAAAAGTATTGAAGAAGATGAGGTATATCCTTCATGATTGTGTTTCACACATCTCGAGCATCACTCAGTTACTTGCAGGTCTATCAGCCATAATATAGTTAATGTCGTGTCTTCATCATTTGATTTCAGTCTCATACATTGCTTATGCTTTTGAATCTTCTTTGTATGTTCTTTAAGTCTTCTTTAATTCACGTTCCCTGTGACTGAGTTGAAAGCCTACCATTTGATTGTGAATTGGCGGTATCCTTTTTGCTAAGGTGGTTTTAAGCCAATGTCTTTGTTTTTATATGTATGATTATTCCGTATATGTGCATGTTTTATATATGTAATTATTCCTGTTTTGTGCATTCTGTGGTCCTATATATGTGTCTTTGTCTGAAGATATCAAATGAAGTTTCCAGATAGTGTTTAGAAAATCAGAAACCTAATTAAAAGCATGAGGAAAATACAGTCAACAGTTTTTGGACATGTCTTGAGAAGACGATGTTAAAGGACCTGACAGTTAGTGGGAAAACTCAAGGAAAATGAAAGAAAAGGAGACAGAGAAAAATGTCTGAGCAGACGATAAAGTATCACACAGAAAGAAAGCAAGAAATCTGATTAGGAGTACCAGGGGCCACACAATGAAGATGATTGGTCAACAGTGCCATTTAGCATTGCACTTAATGAATAAATGAGATGAAGATATCATTTATGACACCTGACTCACACCAGCCAGACTGACAGCCAGTTTTAAATAGTATTTTATTTAGTAAGTTTATACTTATCACCACTGCATTCTGTAGATGCTCCTATCTCCTCTTTGATATTGTCTCTTGGTCTGCAGCAGCTGATCACATCTGCTCTATTTTACCTGGTATCCTCATAAGACATTCATGTCTAACATAACCATATTTTATTGCCAGCTTTTTTTTCATCCTAAGTTCATTCATTCATTTGCATGTCCCTTGGGGAACTTTGCCTCCCTAACAGCACTCCTGTAGGCCTCTCAGTTGTGAGCAAGGTGGCCTGCTGCTGATGCATCCATTTGCAGATCATCAACAGTGTCTTGCAGCCATCTTCGCCTTGGCCTTCCTGTCTTTCTTTTTCCCATTATGTACCCTTCCAAGATGATCTTCTCTAGATTATCATGATGTTTAATGTGTCCAAAATATTTAAATTTTCTCTCTTTAATCCTCTTTACTAATCAGTCTTCTTCAATAGTAAATTCTTGTAGTATGGATATATTTGGTTTTTTTTTTTCTGTCCATGATATTTGAAGAACTCTTCTATAGCATTTAAATTCAAAGGCATATATGTGTTTCTCAGCTGTTTTGTTAAGTATCCAGGTCTTACAGGAATATGTTGCAATGGGAAAGATGCCTACCCTTAAAAATCTTATTTTTGTAGTTCTGTCTGTTCCTGTCCACAGATTCTTTAGTTGTTTTACTTTCTGAAGAGTGATAATGTCCTTCTTTTTAATTTCCCTCATTGTATCTCCATTATTAGTTAGTAGTAATCTAAGATATTCAAATCTATCCACTTCTTCCAAGTTTTCCTCATTGATACATTTTTAAGCTGCTTTGTTTGTTTTGTCAGTTGTCATCAATTTAGTTTTCTTCGCGTTAAGATAGAGGTTTTGCTCTTATGGACTGACATAATTATTTTTTCCATTCCTTAAGTAATGTGTGAAAATTGTTGGTTTTACTGGCCTTCTTGAGATTGTTAACACTGTTTGCCTGGTCATGTATTGTTAATATTGTTTGCCTGGTCATGTAATGTTAATACTGTTTGCCTGGTCATGTATTGTTAACACAGTGTGCTTGGTCATGTATTGTTAACACTGTTTGCCTGGTCATGTACCTGTTCTGCTGGTGCAGTAAATATAGCTGGCCCCTGCAACAGATCTGCTTGTCACTTCCAGAAGCCTCCATGCACTCAAGACAAAGATGAAAATGATGTTAAAGATCATTCATTTCTGTAATGACATAAGTCATTCCCTGCATATTGAGGCTGCTTGAATTTTTTTTATTATTGTTATTATTATTACCATTTAGTTACCCATTATTTTTGTACAACCAACAAATTCAGCATCTCAGTGTACTATGTGTTACTTTCTATATAAGACTACATAGTATACGCATAAGAGAGTATACAGGAACAGTATTTTAATAATAGTGTTTGTTGCATGAGCAGAAACATTTTAATGAACTCAAAAACAATTTTAACACTTTTTTTACGAAAAAAATTTCTTATAAAAAACATATACAGTATTTCTATCATTATGACACTGTCATTAAAATGTGTTAGTCTTCTTTGTATTACATACTTGTTTTCTGATTGTGATGCTGATAATGATAATGGTGTGTATTTGTCACATATTACTGTATAAATAAATGGTAGCATGCTACATATTCTATTTGCTGTGAAGAAATTTATTTTAAAGTGCTTATTATGTTAACACAAATTTGGACATATGTATCCAGCAGAGCAGTGGTGATGATGAAACACTGAAGCAACAGCTGGCTCGGGCTGGTGGAGCTGGCTCATCCAAAGAGCAAGGTGGCCAAGCGGTCATTCCAGGGAGTCCAACAGCAACTTATGATCTAGAAGGAAAGCTGGTCATAGATCTAAAGGATCCTAACAGGCCACGGTTTACATTAGAGGAGTTGAAACAGGTAAGCTAGTCTCTTCATAAAGAAAAGGCTCAGTGTACAGAGAGTAGAATTGTTTCTTACCATCCACGGCCATAAAACAGGGGGACAGAAGTAAGAGTAGACCAAAGGAGGCATGGAGAAGAGCAACAGAGAGGATGCTGAGCAGTAGAGGGCAAAGGACAGGCATTTGTGGAAAACCTTTGCGGAAGCCCCATCTGCCCTAGGCACTTAAGGTCCAAAGAGAGAGAGATCCGTGGCCATGGATGCTGACTGACAAAGAAGTCACTGACAAATATATCTTGTAAGATAGCAACAAATTGTCTCCCTTGTGATAGTTTGAAAATGTTGTATCATTACATAGTTTGCAGCTTTGATTGTATTTGGAAGAGGTAGTGTAGTTTACAACTCAGATGATAGTAAGAGGTACTGTAGTTTACAACTCAGATGATAGTAAGAGGTAATGTAGTTTACAGCTCTGATGATAGTAAGAGGTACTGTAGTTTACAGCTCTGATGATAGTAAGAGGTAATGTAGTTTACAACTCAGATGATAGTACCAGGTAATGTAGTTTACAACTCTGATGATAGTAAGAGGTAATATAGTTTACAACTCTGATGATAGTAAAAGGTAATGTAGTTTACAACTTTGATGATAGTAAGAGGTAATGTAGTTTACAACTCTGATGATAGTAAGAAGTAATGTAGTTTACATCTCTGATGATAGTAAGAAGTAATGTAGTTTACAACTCAGATGATAGTAAGAAGTAATGTAGTTTACAACTCAGATGACAGTAAGATGTAATGTAGTTTACAACTCAGATGACAGTAAGATGTAATTTAGTTTACAACTCAATTGAAAGTAAGAATTAATGTATCTTACAACTTTGAAAATGGTAAGAGGTAACGTAGTTTTCAACTTTGAAAATAGTAAGAGGTGTTGTAGTTTACAACTTTTACGATATTGTTAAGACTCTGTTTATAGCTTTGGTGATGTACATTATTTACAGTTTTTATGATGTTGTAAATATGTACAACAGTTTACAACATGACAATATTATGATATTGTACAACAATCTTCTCAGGTTTTGATGGAGAGAAATGAATTGAAGACTCGGCTCATGGAAGTAGAAGAGGAACTTGCACACTACAAACCAAAGTATGTTGTCACACAGGGTAGAGTTTACTTATTCCATGATTCCTGTGATTGTCAGTGTTCTTTATTTCTTATGTGCAGTGTTCTAACATTTTCATCTCATTTTTTCAATTAAAATATGACTGATGCAGACTGTTAGAAGAGCAGAATATGCTGACTTTAATAAACACAGAATAAGAATAGAGAATGAAAGTAATGCATTTTTATAGCTCTCTCCTGATACATGCAAATAATTTTATAGGTTGTAGAAGAGATATGTAGGTTTATGTTGTTTTTTTTTTTTTTTGTAAGAAATAACACTAAGATGTACAAGTTCATTTTATCTCAAGTATAGGAAGTACTCACATTCTTCTGTGACCAGCTGGGGAAACTTACAAGGAGCAAAAGTTACATTAGAGTTTTTTAAGGGGATACTCAAAGTTCATGTTGTTGGTAGAAAGATGACACAGATTTGTGTTGATGGGTCTTTTGGGGTTTTTTTTTTTGTTGTCTTTTTTATATTTTTTTACTTTTTAAAAAAAAGGATTTAAGGTTGCTTACTGTGGCACTGTCAGAATTTTGTGGTAGTCTTTAAACTGTTGTGTGGTGAAGTTACTTACTTTTGAAAATGCTTTATATATTTTAAAATATTCATTATTTAATGCTATGATAGTATGCTGGGGTGATGTGTCCTGGAATCCTTTAGATCAGTTGTGCTTTAACCTGGGGTCCATGAACCCACATGGGGTCTGCAGAAGTTTTTTGGGGGGTTCACGGACCAGAAAAATGGACTGAGTATTGTGCTTTCAGTAGATTCTATTTATTGCTTTATGTTAAATTGTTCATAGCTGTTCTCAGACTGGAATTGGGGTCCACAGCCAAAAAAGGTTGAGAACCCCTATTTTAGATACTTGCATGGTGTCTGCTTGTGTTCTGAAAACCAACAGCATCTTTAAAAAAAAAACATGCACACACACAAAAAAAAGATAAATGTAATATGTTAAATGTTATTGTGCCAAGCATTGAAATTTGTGCAAGAAGGACAAATATAAAACAAGTTGGGTTTTTTTTTTTGTGAGATAAAATTTTTTTCTGATATTTTTAGATATTTATCTAAATATTTATGTACATATGTTTAAAAGTGAAGCATTAGTCACAAACAACCCCAATCCTGTTTATTCAGGATAAAGGATTCCAGGATGTAGTGCAATATATTTCCTCTTAATAGCTATGTATAGTTGTGTGTGTTTTCTCCTTAAATTTGAGTAGTTAATGTTTTAGTACTTGTTTAGCTCAGTGCATTCCCATGTTTTTTGTTCTTCTTATGATTAACTGTTTAAAAAGTTATTATCTAACAGCAAATGAGCAGACTGAAAGTTAAACAAAGGGTATTTATTTTCTACCTATATTTTTTAATGCAAAATGTCTGATTATATGAAACTTTGAGATATTGCATTTTGAGAAAATTAAAATGCTTGAACCTAAAATCAAATAAAAGTTCAGTAAAGTCTTTAAAAAAAAAGGTTATTTTGAAATGCCAAGTCTTCTTTTAGCATATAGATTTTTCTTTTTAAAAGTATAGACATTATATTTTTAACATTAGTAACTGAGTGACAAATTTTCCTGTCTTAAAGTGAAAACTAAGTTAGTCTTTTCTGTTACTTTCTTGCTTTACCTAGTGAATTGAATATAAATGTAATGAATATGGACTACAATAGAATTATTATAATTTAAAATGTAACCTGTTACATAAATAAATCACTGCTGACTAAGGAGAATATATGTAATGTGAAACATTTTCATGAGGACATCTTGAACCATATAGTTATATCAGTGCTATTTAGATCAGAGTTTAACTGGCAGGCCACATACTGCCTGTGAGGTCTTTTTTTTCCTTTGCAGCTCACAATTTTTCATTTCCTTGCACTAGGTTCCATGGACAAAAATTCTAAATCTCAGGATCTAATGTTAGAATTAATGCTTGAATTGCATGAGTTTCACATTTTTTTTTTATAATATCAAATATAATCATTTGATCTTAATGAATCAAAGGAATTGGTGTATCATGTCTAAAAATTAAAATATTAGATTTAATCATAAAAGACAGAAATAAGAGCTTCATTTATAATAGTAAGATTTAAATAAATGAGAAAAACCTGAGGATGAAACAAGATGAGAAATGTATGAAATTATCAGAACTAAACTGTGAGGTAGACTGTATATCATTTCTAGAACTTTCAAAAACAAGAAGAAGAACTTTTTTTGGGAACATGAAAGTAGTTTATTTTATAGCGAATTGGTGTTTAGTGAGAAGGCAGTGGTTAGTATCTCATCAGACCAACTGCAAAATTGGGAAACTGACACATTGTGTTAAGGAAAATCACTGCTGAAATCTGAGAATATTTGCATTCATTATGAGGCAAACGAGTACTCTAGAAATGGCTGACAGTGCATAGTGATGAACAAATGCTACAGTAAAAATCAGCCCCATTCATATGGGATTACACATGGTAAACTATATTTTAAAGAAAATGTAATCAGTTGTGGAACATAGGGATAAATAGTACATATTTTTTTGTTTGTTAATACTTTTTTAAACACATACCCTTTTTTTAACTTTGTCATTCTGTAACTAAATGTATTAGATGCCTGAGCATGCAAATTGTGATGCATTTCTTGTTTTCTTTTCTTTTTTCCTTTTATATTCTTGTTTTGCTTTGTTTTATTCTCATCATCACTGCCCATTATCTCAGGGATGACCAGACTTCAAATTCTGACGCAACCGATGGAGATGATGAGTAAGTGAATACCATAAACCCGCTAATGTAGTGAATATTTTCCTTGATGTTTTGGTGTATCATTAAATGCTTCATTGATCTAACATGAAAATATGCAATATTCTTCTTTTATTATCATTTGTCACAGATTTTTTTTTGACACAAATTTGTTGTAGCATTCTACTTCAGTTTTACAGTTTTCTTAGAGAAGTAGTTCATGTCAGAAACACAGTGCTGTCGTTCATTGGCATTTATCAGTAAATTACTGTTTAAAAAGAGAAAAACCAGAACTTTGGAGGTTGTTGATTACTGTAACCATTTTATATTATCAAAAACCAAGTAAAAAAATGATCAGCAAAATCAAGTGGAAGATAATTGGGTCATTAGGATGATGGTGCTCAATATGCACAGAGGAGAATCGGCAATTTGACTTGATTCAGTATGTGAACTTTTTGTAAAGGTTAAATCTCGCTGCAGATAGGGTCAGAAAGAAAAATATTTGCACATGAATTTTCTGCTGATATTTGTAAAATGTGTTTAATTTTGCATATATAGTACCAAATGTTGCAGTGAGAAAACTGGTATGTCATAAAATATTTCATGCAAGATGAAAGACGGGTACAGTTGTTCTAGTTTTTACGAATTCCATCATGATCATCAGAAACATATTTTACTTTTTATCACATAATTTACCCAGGTTAGTTTATATATTGTATATTTTCAGAAATCAGTTTACACAGTAGTCAAAGTGTAAAGAATGTGAAAAAAATAAATAAATAAAAATGGAACAATATATGAATTTGATTCCATGGAAATTCTTAAAAAATTGATATAGAAGAGACTTCTTATAAATTAGTTTTAATTTATCCTAGCTGGTTCAGGATTTTCATTGTTAAATAATTTTATTCAGAAACAGTAACTACATGTCATCTGAATTCTCCATATTAGAGACTAAACTAATATTTTTGTAATTGCACATTTTATTAAAGTATTAATGTTGCATTATTCTTGTTGAAACCTAATATAACCAACTAACTTTTAGTAAGAGATGTGAAATCTTTCATAGAGATGTATGACATTATCATCATTCATAGTTACTATTTTCATTTTGTTTGAAACTAGGTGTTCATATAAATATTAGTTGTCTTCCACATAGACAACTTCATTTCATTTGTTCTTGTACCAGTGAGCAAATTAGCACTATTTTTTGTTTCATATAACATGATTTTAGATAATACGTGACTGCTTTTTATTCACAATCAACTTCACTTATAATCCTTGTTTAAAGTGAGGTAATGTGAGAATAAAATGGGTATAATTATATTTGAAAAACTATAGACAAAGCATGTAGACTAGAGATTTTAAAAAAAAAAAAATTCACTAGAAAGTAACTTGACTCTGGTATGACTGACTGTCTAGTAATGAGAGTAGTAGTCTAGTAATCAGATTCCCAAGAGGCATCATTAAATGCAGCTTTTTTTTCTCTCTTATCTTTTTTTTTAATCTGAATTTTAAGATGTCATTTTGACATCAGCACATTGAAATTGCTTCTTACACCTAAGAATTTGACCCTTTTTTTTGTGGGGGACATTGTATGGGAGTAAGATTCTGCTTACTCAGCACACTTGGTAATGCTTTAATTGCATCTTTCATTTTACCCATAATGTGAACAATAATACCATGACTGAATTGTATTCTGGTATTAGATGGGTTTTATTTTCTTTTTCTGGTTAATGGCAGTCCATATTTGCACAGTTCAGGATTATTAATTTCAATCACTGTGGCTGTTACCATCTGTCCAAATCAGTTTGCATTGCAATTCCAAAGAAAGCTGGAACAACAGAATGTGATCAACATTGCAAAATCAGTCAAATGAGTCATATCACAAAAATTCTGTTAAGAATTATTAACCTGAGAATACAGAGGAAGATAAAAACTGAAATTACAGAACAGTGTGGTTTTGTTTAAGGAAAAAAAGTAATGCAATTTCTATATTTATAACAGAATGATCTCCAGAAGGAAACAAAGATATATATTTGTGCTTTATTGATTACATTAAAGCTTTTGACAGAATTAGACATGAAGATATGATACAAATATTAGTGAAGATATGAAACAAATGTTAGAAAAACTTAATATAGATGGTAAAAATATGGTAAGGTAAAAGGTAAAGGTAATCCTGTCATGCCTTAAAGGCACATAGGGATATGGTGTTGGTGCCCATGATGGCATCAGTGGAGAGGGTGGTATTTTTGGCGTCGTCCGCCACAAATGGGAAAGGTACAGGACATAATTCAGGGAGGATTAAGAATATGTACTGGAAGCAAAGAGTGAACAATCCATCAGGATATAAAAACGAAATGAAAGACAATGATGCATGATGTCACCAGATCTATACAGTGAAAACATAATGAGAGGCATTAAAAATGTGAAAGGAGTTACAATAGGAGGCCATAATATCAATAACCTGAGATATACGGATGGCACTGTTCTGATAGCTAAAAGCAAAAGCAGTTTACAGAAACTTGTGATCAAGATTATTGAAGAGAGCAGTACAGGAGGCCAAGAGCTAAACAGCAACAAGACAGAACAGTAGTAATATCAAAAAGAATAAACATGCCAAAATGCAACATCCTTTCAAATGGGAAGACACTGCCACAAGTAAATAAATTCATTTACTTTGGAAAAACAAGAAAAACTGATGGCAAGTGCACAAATGAAATAAAGTCATGAATAGGAAATGTAAAGACACCTTTTTATGACATGAAGAAGTTGCTAACAAAATGTTCCTAAAAATGAGGAAATATTGCTATATGGTTGCAAAACTTGGATGGTCGACAGAAAGATGACAAAGAAACTGGAAGCAGCAGAGATGTAGTTTTGGTGAGAGATGCAACAGATACCCTGGACAGACAGAAAAACAAAGAGGTCCTCAAGAAGTTTCAGAACAATGAAGACTAGTTAAAATGATAAGAGAAGACAGTCAAAATTTCTTGGACATGTCATGAGAAGATAGAAATTAGAGAATCTAAGTAATGACTAGAAATTCAAGGGGAAAATGAAGAGAAGAAGACCAAGAGAGAAGTATCTCAGTGGACTGACCAAGTGGCATGGAAAAAGAAACACGTCTGAGTTAATCAGAAATATCAAGGACTGCACAAGATGGAGAAGCATAATCGCCAGTGCTATCCAGCACAGCACATAATAATAATAATAACAGTAATTGTTTTTACAGTAGTGACTTAATGTTACATTTCTTGTTTTTGAATTTCTTTTAACATCTGAAATGCTAATTAATTTTTTATTAGATAAAGTGTATAATATTTCTTTTTTATTAGTCAAAGTATATACTATTTCTTTGTAACTTATGTTCATGAATCACCTCATCTCTGTCAGTCATTTGCATGTCCCTTGTAGAACTTTGCCTCCCCAACAGCTCTCTTGTAGGCCTCTCAGTTGTAAGCAAGATGCCCTGCTGCTGATGCCTCCATTTGCAGATTATCAACGATGTTTTGCAGGCATCTTCGCCTTGGTCTTCCTTTCTTTCTTTTTCCCATTATTTACCCTACCAAGACGGTCTTCTCTAAATTCTCATGATGTATAATGTGTGCAAAATTTTTACGTTTCTCTCTTTAATCCTCTTTACTAACCAACCCTCTTCAATATTAAGTTCTTGTAGTATGGATATATTTGTTCTTTTTTGTGTCTATGATATTTGAAGAACTCTTCTATAGCATTTACAGAGGCATTTATGTGTTTCTCAGCTGTTTTGTTAAGTCTTCCATGTTGCTATTAGGGTTTCTTGGTATGTTTACAGAAGGCAATTTGCCATTGCTTTCCTTCTAGGCAGTGACTGTACTAGTCAGTGATTGTAGCCATTGTCCCTACATTGAGATCATCTGCCTACCATCTTAGAATAGTGGCCATAACCAACATTATCTTCAGCTGCTCTCCTATTCCATCCACCATCTGCAATTCTTATTTCCACTTTAAAAATTTGCTCAACAGCTTTGTGGTTTTTGTTTCATTGTGTTACTGTAACATCTCAGTCTTTGCTTTCTTGTGTTATAGTGACATCTGTCTTTAATTTCTTGTGTTATTATGACACCTGTCTTTGCTTTCTTGTATTATTATGACATCTCTGTCTTTGCTTTCTTGTGTCATTGTGATATCTCCGTCTTTATTTTTCTGTGTTATTGCAAATTCCTTGTCTTTGTTGTCATGCTTTATTGTACCTCTTTGTTTTCTTGTAGCCATGATAAATTCCCAGCTTTGCAATCATCCAGTCAGAACTCAGTCTCTTCTGTTACTCATCACAGTCACACTCCAGACTGATCAGTTTTTGTACATTTGTTCTATTACATTTTATTTACTTGTCATCTTCCTCTCATAATTGTTTGCTTGTCTTAATTTTTAAGTTTTAATTGCTTTCCATCTTTTTTTTCTTTAAATGGAATATTGACATGTAAATCATTTACCACAGCTGTTCATTATATTTGTTTATGAAGAAAGTTACAGTAGAAAGGTATGCAGAGATCATGAAGATATCATTTTGACATCAATACTTTGGAAATGTTACTCACACCAGCTAACATAACAAAACAATGCTTGGCAGCTTCCACAAACAGCTAATACTTTAACTTCAGAACCATCTTTTAACACAAGAAAGAAAGCATTTAACATTCACCTCCGAGAGAAAAGATGACTGCCATAATGGTGGCACAGTTTTGGGACTGATAGAGTGATGATACCGTTTTTTTGGGGCTGGTGAATGAGAACTGATCAAGACCCTATGCTACCTTGTTGTTCATGCTTCTAGATTTATGATAATGTGCTCCTCCAATATATGCTTGGCTAATGGGATAGAGTACTTCATTGTCAGCATTGTGGTGACCTCTGCCAACAAGGCCAGGGCTTCAGGAAAAACCACTGGAATCCACTTATATCAGATATGACATCTGTCGCTCAGCATCATCAAGGCACTGCCTGCAGAGATCAGTGCAAAAAAAGAAAAAAAAAGAGACTTTAATCTCAAAGATTACTTCCTAACATTACCAGTACTTCCCTTGCAGAATGTCAAACTGTGACAGAACAGTGAACCTTTCTTGTATAAACTTTACCTACATATATAAGATTGTTTTACACCCTGTATGCATCAGTATGATTACATATTATGATCTTCTTGGGATATCTCTTCCAGGAAGTCCTCTTACATAGGAGAAGAAGCTCTGGTTTATGGACCAATCAACAGAGAGCCGGATGAGAAGACAGGCTTCAAGAAAGAGTCAGGAATCAGGAAATTGTGAGTCCCTTCTTTTTTTTTTTTAACATTTTTTTTTATTTCAGTATGAGTTGTGAGTGCTCTGAGGAGACCCTTTATGGGCAACATAGATTTTTTTTTTCTGAAAACTCTTAAAAAACAGAAGCACACAGTTGGGATACAGAGTAAACTTATTTAGGAGAAAGAGGATACAGAAAGTTGGGGTAGACGTATCAGTTCAGGAAGATATGACTGAAGAATGTGACTGAAGATTAATATGCAGCTGTCTGAGAACTAACGCTTGTAGTAAGAGAGAACAGTGTGGCAGGAGCTGCACTCAGGATAAGAGCTGACAGTAAATATAAAAAAAAAACAGTATAGGATTCTGTTCAACTGAGTGCTCTTCTGCTTCTTTCATTTATTAAGATTTTCTTTTCACAATCTGTAGTAAAGTATCCAGATATGGCTATCCATCATGTTTGATTTCTGCATCCCTCTGTTGTTGTCTCTAGAGCACCCTTTCAGCCTCCCCCCTCCCCATACTTCATATCTTCATTCTGAACTATTGCATGCACAAAAAGTCTCATATGTTGAAGTGCTTGCATCTTTAGTGTATCTTTTTTTGCTATTGATATGTCAGAGCTAAATGAATAAACAAAAAAAAAATAAAAATAAATTTTCAGCATAGTTGCCAGGAACTGATGTATATCAAACTTACATGATATCGTGAGGAAGATATACACATTATCAGGTTGTTCCTTTTATTTGAAAGGGTTCTGTTTTGGCTGAGCCAGTTTCCTAAAGCTGTAATGATGCTTTTATTCTTTTCATTTTTATTTTTTTCATTTTACCATTCAAACGTTCTTTTTTCAGTAAGTAAAAATGCTCTATTGTGTCTTCATTAACCCTTTTAACAACTTATAATTAGCATGTGAAGAATGATGACTAAAAATGTCCACATATTTGAGTTCTTACATATTTGTTTTTGTCTTTCATCATAATTGAAAGGTCAGTCAAAAAAAAGCTTCAAAACTGTAATTTTATGGAGATAAAGGAGTCAGATATTTAACAAAAAAAAACAACAGATGCATCATTTAATTGTTCCTGTGACATCTTTGGTGTCTGCCAAACACTTCAGAATGTGATCTCTGGACCATACAAAACAGACATTTGTCACACATTTTGTTGTATAGCAGTGGAAATACAGGTTATATGAAGATTCTTAATAAATATGTACATCTCTTCTAACTTTGCTTCATAGGGATAAATGAAATATTCCAGTGAATTTTTGAGTCTGCATATTTTTTTTGTTTTTTTGTTCAAACAGTAGGACATGTTTCTGTTAATATTATTTTTGTTTAAAGCTGGCCTCCAATTTTTAACCATTTTTACTACAGTAAATAGGGTCACAATCAATATATGTCTTTGAAATCTGTTTAGCTTTGATAGTACTTGTATATTAAAGATGAGATTTTAATTCTGCCATCTGCATCATTTGTTGTTATCATCATCAGACATTGAGTCACATGAATGCAGAGATAAAAATTCTCATTGCTGCCTGGTCTTCAGCCCTTTTGTCTGTTTCTGTAATTATCTTTATTGTGCTTTGGAGTTGTGTATAGAAGCTCCAGTAGCATCTGTCTCTGGGTCTGCAAAGTTTTTTTATTATTTACAATAGTTTCAGAACTTTCCCCTTTTTAAAACATTGCTGTTGTTGCTTATAAAGAGACAGGGCTTTTCAGCACAGATAAGATTCACTTGTTAGTGTGGCTAATTATTCTGATCAGATATTGATAAAATCCACCATGAGTTAAGCTGTTTAGCAACATAATGTTTGATTATTTCCACAAACAGCAAACACTTGTCAGTTTCAACACCATCTTTTTTAATGTGGAGAAAAGCCATTTATATTGTCATTCCTGAGCAGAGCAATTATAACCATCCATAACTTCTGTTTTATCATTTTTTTATAATCCTATAATACTTTTCACATCTACTTTCTTGCACTATAGTAATAAGTTGATACATTTATCAATATTTTCACAAAATGGAAAAAGTAAAAAAAAAGTTATAACATGTTGAAATTTACCTTAGTTATTATTGTCCATTGAGTAATCTTTTAACTCTTTTTAAATGAAACATGAAGCATGCATGATATCATAGTATATTTCTGTTCATTCCTCATTAGTGAATGAATCAATGACAATTGTGGATAAGACTTGAAATTTAAAAATGTAACTATTGAACACAAATAATATTAGAAATATATATTAGAAAACTAAAGTTGCCTATTGGCACACATGTGACAGATTTATCACAGATAACATGACTGGAGAAGATAAATAGTTACAAAAAAATATTTTCATTTTCTCCTGGTAAATATATTGAAAACATCGGTAAATCACTCAAATGTCCTAAACTGAAAATATTGTAATACTAACGCTAATGAGGGTTATATTTTGTATGAGCATTTTTCTTACATATTTACTTTCACCTCTGTGTTCCTAGTTTACACAGTTAATATTTAATTTTTCTACAGAAATAGTGTAAATAAAATTCAGATTTCACTAGACAAGCTAAGACATGTATACATGTATCTGGTGCTAATGTGGCACAGTGGATGGCTTTGAAACTTAGTCTCTGTATAGAACAATAAACCTAGTCACCGTAACAGAAGAGTGGCTGACACAATTATATTTATTTGCATATACAGTATAGTATCACTCGTGCATGAGAAAAGATAGATCCAACATACTTGAAGTGCTTCATAAGATATAGCTGTGATGCTCAGGAATGGCTGGTTTGCATTCAGGAGACTGTGCTGCTTGCTCAAAGCGATTTCTGTTTTGCTGTGAAGATTCATGTTAGCATTGAAGCATTTTGTCTTCTTTGTCTTAGAAATAATGTACCACTTAATCAAGTATTTCTCACTGGTTTTTATTTTACACTCGTGCTACACTTTCATCATGTCCTGTGTTTTAATTTACATATAAGTTTGGTGGTGGTGGTGCTAGTGGTTAATGTACATGATCTCTCATATAAGTTACCATCTTAGCATTAGCTTTCAGGTAATTTTAGTTTCCAGTTTTCAGAATAGTCTTAGTCTTCACTTGAAAGAGACTTACTTTGGTAAGTTAAAAAAAATCACTACCTCATTTTCTGCAATTTGATATCCTACAGAAACATCTCACATGGCATTTCAGCAATTAGGTTTCGGTAAGATAATCTGCTTCAGTTGCAAAGCTTTAAAATGGGGTTATATATCTAGCTTGAAATCAGTACTCAATTTTGTTATTGTTATTTTGCTAGCAGCAGTGGAAAGAGAAAGAAAAATGAACCAAAGGAAAAGATACAAAGGTTTCAAGAAGCAATAAATTAGGCATGGTATTTATAGTTTATTTGCTATCTCTATTTGTTTTTTTTATTTATTTAATTGTTTGAAACTTTAATTATTTATTTATTTGAAAAAAAAATGGGAAATTATTTATATTGTTGGATTCATAAAATCATTGATTTTGCATGCTCAAACACACTTTCACGAGCACTTTATCTCATGCAAAGTTGAAGAAACTGCTGTTGATTAACACATTTTTTCAACAAAAACAGTCAAAAGCTTCAGGCCTGTGTATAGTTCCAGTATACCAGTTGTGAAGAAAATACTGTTAAGTTTAGCTTGAAAGAAGAAAACAGTTTATAGAATGAAACATAAAGATTTGTTAGCACCAGGCTAAAACAACTGAATATTGTAAATATTGCAGAAGATTCTTTTCTGTGGATAAGTGACTAGTTAAAAAAAAATTTGAGAAGGTGAAAAGCTCCCAGGCCAACTAGTTAAGAAGGAAAGTAAGTGAGAAAGGATAAAGTCAACCTATTGGTAAATAAATTTACACATCAGGTGCGCAGGTTTGTGACTGTAATCAAAACCATCAGAATAAGAGACATTACTTAGCAGATAGATCAGTATATCAGATACTTTTCTAAGAGTGGTAGCATGCTGGGTGTAATTTAATGCACTGAGCAGAAAAAAAGTAAGCCCTGCTCAGTCTACCATATCTCTGGCAAGTGAATTCAGATAAAAAATAATATAAATTCTTCATGAATGAGTTGAAGAGTCGTAAATCTTTCTGTAAGCTCTGGTTATGAGGAAATACAGATGTCCTCAGTAGCATTTGAGGGATCAGATTCTACATCCCAGTCGGAGTACATTTTTAAACTGTTCTTTCTCTGTTCTCATTTACATGTTTTCTAGTGTATACAGTTTCTTTTCTGCTTTGTGATTGATTTTATATGGCTCTTTTCATTTTCTTCTCTTTCCTCATCTGACCTTCCTACCTGTTGTAAAACTGTACATCTTCATCTATCCTCTTTTAGTGGTTATGAAGTGTATGTGCATATAAGTTTAAAATGTACGTAATGTATGTGCTCGTATGTCTATATATGTTTGTAATGTATGTAATCTGTGACCTATCTGTCATCAGTCATATTTATCTTGAAATTTTTATTTGTGCAGGGTGTGTATATATTATTCACATGAGTGCTCAAATGAATGAATTTCTTCTCTAAGTAGTTTCAAGAAGAGTTATGTCATCAGGTATCATAATGATGGACACTTGTGATCAAGTTTCTCCAGTCTATGCTCTCCTTATTGTTTATAAAAAAACCTTGTCTTTTCATGTGCCACCAGGTCAGTCTATCAAAACTGTCAGAATAAGAAACATTACTTAATATATACGATGAGTCAGGGTGTCAGATGCTTTTGAAGAGTACAGAATGGTAGCATGCTAAACACAACTTAACACACTGAACAGAAAATAAAGTAAGCCCTGCTCATTCTATCACATCTCTGAATCTAGCTAGAAAGTAATATAAACTCTTCTTTCATGCATGCATTTTCTTTCAGTCTTCTTTGTTTTTTCCTGCCCTGATGTTTTCTAGTGATTACAGAGTTCTGTAGCCTTCTCGTTATATGTTTAAATAATTTAGGTTATTGTTTTATTTATGGTTCTTATTAATTTACATTGGTCTGCGTCTTCTGTGAGAACTTCTTTTGTTTTTCTGACTGTTCTGGAGAGAGTGGCTTTCAAATATTTTTTGAATGAACTATAGGTGCTGTTGTATTATGTGTCTTGACATTTGATCTGTGTATTAAATGTTTATGTTTTCTAATATGTGTCATTTGTGAGCTGGGACTTTAAGTCAATTTTTCATGTTATATTTAATCATCTCATTATCCTTGCATGTCACGTTTTCAGAAATTAAAGAAAAAAAAATCCCAATTTCTACATCATTAAGGCATTTTGGAGATATGATGTTAGGCCCATATTTCCAAGACTATTGGCACATGAAAGTATTATGTGGTCAGTATCACACCTGACCACATTTACCTTCCTATATGTCTCTGTTACCCATTTTTAGAGGCTGGGTGAACCCTGGAGCATTTTTGGTGTGTACCAGAAAAAATCCCACTGCTAGGGCTTGAACTCAGTAACACTGGAGTAGATATTCTTGTTAAAAAAAAAACACATATTAGTTCCATATTGCCTGTTGTAGTACAGAGTGACATAGACAGAATAGAGCCATAAATAATGAGACATTTAAAAGAAGATAATCCTTTTCAGTGCTGAAGTTTATTAGTAGAAAGCAACACTTCAGTGGCAGTGGAAACACCGTGTACGCCAGAAATATGGAAATTCATTCTTATGCTTTAATAATATGATTGTTTTTCCATTGCTACTAAAACATAATATTAAACATCATTTAGGAAGTATGAGATTTTGCTAGTTAATTGGCTGTAATCTATAATAAATTTAGTCTATCATACCAATCCCCAAAATGGGAAAGAACAAAAAACACATAACTTTTTATCGCATTATTATCCTACAAAATAATTTGAAACATATGAGGCATTCTAAAGAAACATTGATGGTTGCATTAGATTTAGAAGATGCTTAACACTGCTGGCAAGATTCTTCGGATGCTGTGCATGGAGTGAAACTCCTCCCAGCCAATTAAGAAAATGTGAAGATGAAATGAGGGTTGCTGTGTGGCACCAATGTGAAAAGGTGATGGAAAGGATAAAGTGAAGCTTAGTCGGTATGTCCAGTGGTCTCGTGGCGAGAGATACTCATATTATGGCACCTCTGCTCTAGAGGTTGGCCATGTCTGATATACACCTATACTGGTGAAATATGCCTAAACCTGCTTAAACCAGGGGTGAAACTTGATGGCAACTCATGTCACGGTACCTCAGCTCTAGAGGTCGGTTACGTCCTAAACATGCCCATACTGGGATAATATGCCTAAACCGACTCAACCCAGGGGTGAAACTCACTAGTGGCAAGGATTCGTCCTACTGGACAAAAGCTCCGTCCTGGTCACAGCTAGGAAGGGGAGCGGCCACAACCACAGAATGCTGAAGTCGGAGACACTGGACCAGTGCATTCTAGATAGGCAACCACCTCTCACCCGGCAGGGATATATGCTCTAATGCTGGACTGAATGGCCAACCACCTCTCACCTGGTGGGGATACACGGGTATACCAAAACATGTTGAGGTTTTCCAATGAGAAAGTCCAACTCTAGGCTGGATAGGCAACCACCTCTCACCCAGCCGGGATATACTGATATCTAAAATACCTGGAGGTTTTCCAACTCTAGATTAAACTGGTGCAACGAAAACCACGGTGTCACACATTCCCACTTCTGAGACTCACCAAGAATACATGCCCAAGCACTGTGATACTCTGAACCTTTTGTGGTCCTCTTGGGGATCTCATGTGGTCCTTTCGGGGACCACAGGGGAACCATGGGACCTATCGAGGACCACAGGAGTAAATTCATGAGGATCACGGGCGGTCTTGGTGGTAGAAGCGAACGAAGAAGAAGATGCTTACAATCATGTAGACTACTCCACGCTACTAACAATTATGCTTGAAATGAGGTTAGAAACATAGAATGCACTTTTTAACAGAAAAGTAGCACTAAACTACAGAACACAGACATCCCAACCAACCCATATATACCCAGGGTTGCCCCAAGGGTCTCCACTCTCCCCAGTTTTATTTGACATCTACACAGCAGGCCTTGCCAAACTTCATAAACTATCAACATACAAACTATTAACTTTTGTAGATGATGTTTTACTATATGCACATGGCAAAAATAGACAAATTATCATAAATAAAATCCAAGAGCAAATAAACAACATCACCAGGTGGTTCAGTGACCATGATGCATTAATAAATCCAGTGAAAGCAAAAGCCCTTTTGTGCTCACTAAATAACAGAACGATCAAAGAAATTATGCCCAAGATTTCTTATGGAAATACCCCTATTGAAAGCTGCCATAACCTGAAATACCTAGGATTTAACTTGGACAGAACCTCAGCATTCACAAAAAGTATAGAAGAAATGGCATTTAAAGCAAGATGGACTGGGTGTCATCAAAGCCATAGCATATCTACAACTTCCACAAAACACCCTGATCACAGTCTTGGTACTATCCAGAATAGTCTATGGCCTGGGCTTATTAATGCTGTCTAAAATGCAAATAACCAAACTTGAATGAGTACACAATGAACCAGTGAGATTCGTATTAGGCTGCACCAAAGATACACCCATATGATATATTATGAATCCTTCCTGATCTACAAACAGCCCACAAATGTGCCCAAGTAAAGGAATGCCTCAAAATCAACAACAGTTAAACCCACCCACTCCATAATAACCTTCACATGATCAAAAGATCAAGAATAAAATGTGGCAAATCCTGGATGGCTGAAGCAGAAGACTCAGTAAGTGTAGTTACTGATCCTCAAGATGTTTCAGCCAAACCTGAATGGATTACTTGCAGTTAGGCCCACCAAAATCTCACTAAAATACACATAAACCTTACAATAAAATGTTGAAAATGTGCAGAGGGGAAAATGCAAGAGGAAATAAACAGACTCATTAGCAAACATACAACTCCTGAGGACATAATCATTTATACAAACAGATCATTGAGCAAGGGAACCAGAAGTAGTTGGGATTTTGCATCTTACCAAGGAGGTAAAACACTCAAGTTCATGGCTGGGGCTTATACAAACACTCATTCAAATATACACATGGAAATAGAGGCCATCACACAAGCATTAAAATGTGTAGTGACATAGAAAATGCACAGCATTACCATCATTACCGACTCTCAAAATCTATTAAGGAACGTGGAACAAAAAAGCCATTAGAAATGAATGGCAAGAAATAATTAATAAATCCCAAATCAGACCTGCACAAATCCATCAAGCAGCACCTTGATGAACAAATGCAAGGCAACTTCCTCTGAAGTACCTATCACATATGACTCGGTGCATTACATGTAGCCAAGGGCAGTGCTTGCAAATCCCAGCTAAATGCTAGATCACAGGCAACACACAATCAGCACAACATTGGAGTTTATCTCCCTAAAAACACTGAAGGAAATCCTGATGTCAAAGACTGAACACACATGGGCGTGCCCCGAGTGTAATGAAGCCACCCCCCAGGACCAGCAACAGAGCTGGGCCATATTTTCACAGTTACAGTTATCATATAAATGATTTTTATTTATTTTGTAATTACAGTGTAGTCAGACGGTAGTTACAGCTGCCAGTGTATATTCATCTTTCATGATATAAAACATAGGTGGTTCATAGCTTACTATCATATTCTGTGCATGTTTTTTCCTTCCCCCATCTTTAGCTTTCAACAGCTTCTTGAGAATCTGCCCATCAAGCTGGATATATGATCAGAATACTGAGTCTCAGAGTAGGATATCCTGTGCTTTATCTAATTGCTTTTGTTGCCCAATAACTTTCTCTTATGCATGCAGATTTGCAGCTGCCTCTGTTCATTTTAGAGAAATAATTTATTTTATATATATATATATATACATACATATATATTTTTATGTATAGCTGATATTGACATTTATGAGCTTTTTTTTTTTTTTTTGTCAGCTATTCTTCTTCTAGTGCTGCTTCTATTTGCAAGTCAGTTTTATTTCAGTTTCCAACACAGTAGCCAGTTAGTTTTCCATTTATTTGATGCTAATATACTCACTCCTTGCTCCATGTGTTCTGTGGCTAGACAGAAAATATACATTTATTGTTTCCTTCCTGTCATATTGTAAGAGAATCTAGGTTCATATTCTTATACCAGAATTTTCAGACCTGAATGTGAAGTCAGCAGAAAATGTGGAATTACAAAACCACATATAACGCTAGTAAATTCATTTGAAGCCTTTGCTCAAAAAAGCAGGACAGCTGTGTTAGTGGCTGTATATATGGTGCAGTTTTATGAAAAGCTTTTCAGTGTTCTTACCTCTTATTGCTAAATTCCCTTCCCTTCCATCTTCTCTCTGCTTTTTTGTAGAACTGTACCAGACATCTCCAACAAATTCTGCTGTAAAAAAGCAATGAACTTTATAGCTTGAGTAAAAAAGCAACATTATAATCATCATTGTTATTGGCACAGCATTATTTGAGGACATGAGAGCTAAAATTGATGACAGAAGAGTGGGCATAAAGGAATTGGGCCATTCAGCATAAACATAGTAAACTGTTACTGTGGCCAGTTATGCCGATCGGATCATTCATTAGAAAATCTTTCCATAAAGTTACTTTTAATGCCCAGCATCAGTAATATATCTCATGGAAGTTCGTAAAATTGTTGATGAGATTTATGTTGCTAAGCTAATCGTTGGCATTTTGAACATGTAAATTTATCTTATCACTCAGTCTTAAAATTTGAAACTGAAATATAAAATTGTATATATTCATGAAATGCAGCACATATAGTTTAAATGCATAGACATAATTTGAAACTACCTGTATTTGTGTTTATGATTATAAGAAAATAAACATGTTTTTTTTAATTTGGAAACTACTTCTGTCCAGTATAAAAATAACTCAAAGGATAAGTATTAAAAATTTTTAAAAAACTGTAAATGAGAAAAGCTATTCATTTCCTTATATATTATCATCTTTCTTTTTCCATATTACATCATCAGTCATTTCTATAAATTTTCTACGAAACACTGAGCACTGAATGGTTAACTTGTGAGTTTTGCCATATCACTGATTTTTTTTTTTCATCATTTGATATCTGCATTTAAATTGTCTTCGAGTTACAGAACACTGAATTTTTGTATGCATGTTTGACTGTTTGGTCACAGTTTAGAGTAGCAGCTGGCATCCCTTCACTTGTACCAAGACTGCATGTCAAGCCTAACTGGGTTACAGTTGGCTTATGTAATATATTTTTAGAGTTGTTTTCTTGGTTTTAGGCTGTATAAAAATCTGTACCGACACTTGTTTCTGAAACAGATTTGGAGTTTTGTTTCACTTTAGTTTTTTTTTCCGTTTGTGTCATTTCTTTACTTTGTCCCATGTTCTGCATTTGATTTAATATTGAGAGTTAGAATGAACCCTTTTTTTTTTCTAGGCTTATTTTTTTTTAATATATTCATCAACATGCAGATCTTTAGGAACCAAGAAGATTCAGATTTGTTGTCTTTTTATTTGATCAGTTTCAGGTTTAAAGTGTAATATTTAATAGTTTATATAACTAGAAAAACAAATGGAAGTCCGTAGAGATGATGCAGAAAGTTACAGGTTCATCTGCATGAAACAGACATTAATAATTCTTTGAGTAGTCTGTAAGAAATGGAAAGTATAGAGCCTGACAATTACTGGAAAACTTAGAAAAGAAATAGGAGAAAAATTCCTTTACATTTCAACAAAGTGGCACAGAATGAAGAAAGGCACTGAATCTGGTTATAAATACAAGTAATGTACACATTGAAGAAAGATGATTGCCAACACTTATTTGGAAAGCACTGGTGATGATGATGATGAACTTCAGTGCTGTCAATACATTTGAAGAAAACTTTATGCTTATTCTGTGACATTTTTTTGTTGTCATTCTCAGATTCCTGTATATCTTAGAGGCAGGCATTGACATGCTAGTCGGGTCAGATGTAGAAGAAGAAACAGAAGAAATTTCTGAGCTTCCTGTTTACACTTTAAGTCCTTACCCCAAAGCTAATCCAAATGGCACGATGGAAACAAAGTTATAAGTTTTGTGCCTCTCTAACCTCTCCAGTAGGTATGCCAATTTGCTGCATCTCTGCATGGAATTGGTTATATTTTCCTTTCATATCTTGTGTTTGTCTCTTATCTACACTTAGGTGTAATTTGTTTTGGTCAGCTTAGTATATTTGTGTTAAACATGTGTTTTATAAATGTTGAAAGTAACAGTCACTTCTTCTATATAAATTATGCACTTTTTTTTTAATTTCTGATTCAGTTTGATGGATTTGTATTTTTCTCCACTGATTTCCACCCTTGTATTATTTTCCTGTGTTAATTGTGGCAGTTTCCTATATCAGTGTGGGTGAATCTCTTACATAATGTACAGTGATCTTTTTACATTTCCTTTGTCGTTTCTTTCTAAGTTGCACTCTGTTGTTATAGTGTATGTATAATTGTTTGATAGATGGATGAAGTTTGTTAATTTACAGGGTGAGCATAAAGTATTTCCTTTTTTTTTTCATTTCTGTTGCAAATTTTACCTGAACTCAAAATATTTTTTACTTTATTCTTGCAGTTCAACACATGCTTTGTTTTTTTGCCTAGAAAACATTTATGAGGGGTGATTGATAAGTTCTCGGCATAAGGTACAAATACTTGAAACACACAGTTGATATTAGGTGCATTTGTAGATCAGGTTAATGTAAGATTAAACACAAAGTTTCAAAAATTAACTGCAACCAATTTTTTTTTTTTTTTTACAGGCTACTGAAGTGGTAAGGGGTGACAGAAATTGAGAAAATGGATAAAATTTCTCATCGAGCAGTCATTCGCTACCTCTGCATCGAGGACTTATCATCGAAGGAGATTCATGAGCATATGATAGAAACTCTAGGGGAGAGTGCCCCTTCTTACAGCATAGTGAAGAAATGGGTAGCTCAATTCAAACATGGAAGGGAGAGTCTGGAAGATTATCCCCGTCCAGGAAGACCAAGAACAGTAACCACCGGTAGAATCCATGACATGATAATGGAAGATTGACGATTAACTGAGCGGTACATTGCTACTGAGTTGGGCATCTCCCAGGAACGTGTTCATGCCATTATTCACAATGATCTTCAAATGACAAAGGTCTCTTCTCAATGAGTCCTGAAACTTCTTAGAGCTGATCACAAATGACAGCATCTCAACATGTCAAGAGACAATCATGGCCATTTTTCTGCAGATCCTGAAAAGTTTCTTCAGCATTTTGTGACTTGGGTTCATCATTTTCAACCAGAAACCAAAGAACAGTCAAAGCAATGGAAACATCATGGATCCCCACCTCCAAAAAAAGCAAGGGTGGTTCTGTCTGCAGGCAGTGATGGCTTTCATCTTTTGGAATTCAGAAGGTGTACTATTGGTAGACTATCTTCAAAAAGACAGAACGGTTACTAAGGCCTGTTACGGCTAATCTTGTGAAGCAAATGCAGGCCAAATTGAAGGTAAAACGTTGGGGGAAATTGACGAGAGGAGTCATCTTTCATCAAGACAATGCTCCAGTTCACAAGTTGGCGGTGGCAATGGCTTCTAGCTTCTTGAACATCCTCCTTATTCCCCAGATTTGGTCCCTTCGGACTATTACCTGTTTACCAAAGTAAAAAAGGAGCTCGGTAGTCACAGATTTGCTTCAGATGATCCATTATCCTTGGCTTCAAAGTTTCATTATTAGGAACTGGTGAATTGAACATTGTGTCCTTTGTATAACCCTATTTAAAAAAAGTCAAGAGGGGTAATGTCTGGTGAATGCAGTGGCCATGGTGTCAAGAACTGATGAACAATTAAACCTCGCTGTGCTGGTGCAGTCTTGTTAGAAAACTACCCATAACTGAAACTCTTTTAATTGAGGTGCAAAGTAAAGCTCCATACTCATTTCCAGACCTTCATTGAACTGGACATGGCAAATTTGTTTCATGCTATCACAAAACACATTGACATTTCTCCTTCATAACACCATTTTGATGCTGGTGATTGCAGCGCTTCCTGTAAAGAAAGAAGGAAATCAGAATAATGCCACAGTGTTCACATTTCTTTCTAGCATAGTATTTAAGAAATGATTTATCTTAATCGGGGACTTTATGATCACCCTGTATTTTTTTGTATACAGACTTGTGTTCTTTCAGGTTATACTTCTTTTCTCTCTATTGATGTAGTAGTGTGTTTTGAATGTTTGTAAGAATTCAGTGTTACTTTTCTACCATTGTTGTGTATCATGTACTTCCACTTCCTCCCATCAAACCCAATCAGATCATCAGAAGAAATAACCCCCCCCCCCCAGACAAGTGTTTTGACCCTATTAAACTCCTAACACTCTAGGGGGGTGGGCCCCTCCGGGTCGTGACTCCCAGAGGTCTTGTGAGTTGTTGCTTTTTTTTCCTGTCCCGGGTTTCAACCCGTGATCTTCCAGTTGACACGGCACTTTTGAAGTGCATCTTTAGCGATTTAACTATGGAGGACTGGTATTGATTGTGACAGACGAAATTATTTAAGTTCTCAGTGCTTGTTTCGCATACTCCACAGCCAGCATGAGGCCTTTTTTGCTGTTTCTGAAAGTATGTGATGCTAAGGAACATGGATATGAATTCTTTAGTGCGCTTGTCCATCGTGGTTAACCCAGCTGTAAAAATATGTACCAGGGGAGGGAAAGGCTGCCCAGTCTGGTACCTTTTAGTGTACCATATCGTCTGTATACCTCCACTAGGTACAGAGTTCTTCTTGTGATTTTTTTGACTATTAAAAATAGACTGAACATAATTGTTTGTCTTGCAATAAGTGATATTGTAAATATTATTGGTGTTGTTTTGTGATTTTTTTTTCCCTGTAACCTGCATATTGCAGCTGCTAAAACTAAATTACAATTAAATAACTGACACTATAGTTGCATTATAGTTTAAAAATTACACCGAAATCACATTCAGTCAGTCAGTCATGTGCATGTCCCTTTGCCTCCCTAACAGCTCTCCTGTAGGCCTCTCTGTTGTAAGCAAGATGCCCTGCTGTTGATGCATCCATTTGCAGATTATCAATGATGTCTTGCAGCCATCTTCACCTTGGTCTTCCTCTGTTTTCCCCATTATGTACCCTTCCAAGATGGTCTTCTCCAAATTTTCATGACATTTAATGTGTCTAAAATATTTAAGTTTTCTCTGTTTAATCCTCTTTACTAATCAGCCTTCTTCAGTATTAAGTTCTTGTAGTGTGGATATATTTGTTCTTTTTTGTGTCCATGATATTTGAAAAACTCTTCTGTAGCATTTACATTCAAAGGCATTTATGCATTTCTCAGCTGTTTTGTTAAGTGTCCAGGTCTCACAGGCATATGTTGCGATGAGAAAGATGCATGCCCTTAAAAATCTTATTTTTGTAGCTCTGTCTGTTCTCAGCTGTTTTGTTAAGTGTCCAGGTCTCACAGGCATATGTTGCGATGAGAAAGATGCATGCCCTTAAAAATCTTATTTTTGTAGCTCTGTCTGTACCTCTCTACAGCTTCTTTAGTTGTTTTATTTTTTGAAGAGCGATAGATGTCCTTTTAATTTCTCTCATTGTATCTCCATTATTAGTTAGTAATCTTCTTCTTCTTCGTTCGCTTCTACCACCAAGACCGCCCCATGATCCTCCTGAATTTACCCCTATGGTCCTCTATAGGTCCCGTGGTCCCCAAAGGACTGCACGGGGTCCCCGAGATACCACAAGAGGTTCAGAGTATCGCACAGCTTGAACCTGTATTCTTGGTGTGTCTCAGAAGCAGGATTGTGTGACACCGTGGTTTTCATTACACCAGTTTGATCTAGAGTTGGACTTTCTCACCGGAAAACCTCAGCATGTTTTGGATATCAGTATATCCCCGCTGGGTGAGAGGTGGTAGCCTATCTGGGCTAGAGTTGGACTTTCTCACCTAAAAACCTCGACGTGTTTTGAGATACCTGTGTATCCCCGTCGGGTGAGAGGTGGTTACCCCTCCATTCTGGTGTTGGACTTTCTCACCAGAAAACCTCAGCGTGATTAGGATACATATACATCCCCGCCGGGTGAAAGGTGGTTGCCTATCTAGACTGCCCTGGTCCAGTGTCTCCGACTTCAGCATTTTGTGGTCGTGCCTGCTACCCTTCCTAGTTGTGACCAAGACGGAGCTTTTGTCCAGGGCAAATCCTCACCACTAGTGACTTCCACCCCTGGGTTGAGCCGGTTTAGGCATATTATCCCAGTATGGGCGTGTTTAGGACATGACCGACCTCTAGAGCAGAGGTACTGTGACATGCATAGCCATCAAATATCACCCCTGGTGTAAGCCGGTTTAGGCATATTTTACCAGTATGGGTGTATTTCATACATGGCTGACCTCTAGAGCAGAGGCGCCATGGTATGGGTAGCTGTCGTCGCGATACTACTGGACATACCGATTAAGCTTCACTTTATTCTTTCCATCACCTTTTCACATCAGCGCCACACAGCAACCCTGATTGGTTTTCCACATTTTCTTCCTTGGCCGGGAGGAGCTTCACTCCATGCGTGGCATCCGAAGAATCTTGCCAGCAGTGTCTTAGACAGTTCAGGCATTTCGCCCGATATGAGTGCACTTAGGACGTGGCCGACCCCCAGACCAGAGGTACAGTGATTTGACTACTGTTTACTTCACTTATTCCTTTCTTTCACCTTTTCCACCATGGTCCCACATGGCAACCCCATTTACTCCTTTCTTCATTGGCCGGGAGGAGTCCACTCCACATATGGCAGCTGAAGAATCTCGCCAGCAGTGGCTTCTGCATCGAAACACCTTAACTCTCGCCGTCCGGGAAGGGAGCGAAAGCCTGTCTCCCCACGCACGGAACTCAAGAGCGCTTTTTCACTAAAAGAACTAGTTCGTAATGATCCAAGATATTCAAAACTCTCCACCTCTTCCAATTTTTCCTCATTGACACATATTTCAGCTACATTATTTGTTTTGTCAGTTGTCATTAGTTCAGTTTTCTTCACATTAAGATAGAGGTTTTGCTTTTCACTGTTCTTACGGACTGACATAATTAGTTTTTCCATTCCTTTTTGTGTTGTGGACAGTAATACTGTGTCATCAGCATATCTGATCTCAGGTAATTCATAACCTCCAACTGTTATGGCATCATATATTCCTTGTCTACATCTTCTCTAACATTCCTCATTATATTTTCAGTATACAAGTTAAATAAGTAAGGAGACAGTATGCACCCCTGACAATCACATTATAAGTTAATACTTACAGCTTCAGTAGCAGATGGACAGATAATGGATTTTACAGATATCATTAACAGCTACTAAATGCTGGTAGGATAGAAGATCTTAAAGTGAGCACTTTGACTTGGCATCTCTGCTTAGGATGAAGGAGCTAAAAGCAAAATGCAATACTGGGCTGTAACATCGTGCTTAGGACAGAAGTAGACTTGTGAATAAACACTGAACAGGTGCCATCACTTGCTGTATACTGAGCAATATAATGAGGAGGCTGGAGGACCTGTAGATTTGTCTTGAGTGATAGGATGTTAATCCTAACATAGCCTACCCTAACTGATTGATTTGAACATATACATAATCTAGGATAGGTACAAACACATATTTGTAGCAAGAAAGCTGAATAAAGCAGTTAAATGGAAGAATGTTGTTGAGCATTCAAAACTCATCACCCAAAACACTTGCCTCTCATGGCAGGCTTTAGTTTGGAATAGTAAGAGCAGAAACATGGCAGGTGTGATAGTTGAGAGGAATACAGGCAGAATTATTTTCTTTCCTTTAGTCCAACTTGCACATGCCATTATGGATCATTATCTGGAAACTTTAAAGTGAAGAAATAAAGAAAATCATTACATGCTCAAAGAATGAGGGTACACCTCAGTGGAATTTTACTTGAAGCAGTTAAAAGCAATAATGCGGGAAAATAGTTTATGTGTTAAGTATATTGGAAGGTAATAATGTATCGTAGAAACATAAACTGTTTGAAAGTAGTTAGATAATTATAATTTATTAAAGATATACCATTTGTGAGACATTTGAATGCAACAAGTTTCAGGATTTAGTTAGTATTTTCTAATGGCAAAAAAAAAGGAGAGAGGGAAAGATAATATTGTCATTGTTTATGGAAAAAATCAACAGTTATTAAAAAAAAAACTTATAAAGTTAATAATTAATTGCTAATATAAGTTTCATACAGGCAGTTTCAAGTTACTTTTAGAAGTCTCATGATTTTGAATGTCATTTTTAAAAAAATCATTTTAAGTGAGTTTTTTTTTTTTTTCAAAGTTAAATGTGATGATGATGATGATTGCTGTAGAAGTGAAACTAATTGTTTCAGTTTTGCTAAAAAAAAAAAAAAA
Organism: Achatina immaculata; assembly: GCA_009760885.1. Lineage (NCBI taxonomy): Eukaryota > Metazoa > Mollusca > Gastropoda > Stylommatophora > Achatinidae > Lissachatina > Lissachatina immaculata. Next base: position 40,878,951 of record CM019693.1, read on the forward strand.
GGATTTTAAAAAAAAAAAAGGAAAGGAGGAAGAAAAATCGAGAGATATTATAGAAATCCAATATTTCAGCAAATTTCTTTACCAGAGTTATTAGAAATGACAAAACAATCTTAATTTGTTTCATTCTAGTTAACAAAATAAATATTAATATTCTTATACTTAGTTCATTTCTAGACTTCCAGCACTACCTAATTCATAGTTCATAATGATATCTCATTTTATGGATTCATATAGCTTATATTTTTCTTAAGCACCCATGTTCAGCTGAGATAATGAATGGTTTAGTGAATCAGTTTAGAATGTTCAAGAAAAAAAAGCAGAGTGCATTATACTTATGAGTACTTCAGAATTGGTTGTTATTCTGTTGTGATGCTTTTTTTTTTTTTTAAAGAATTTTTGTTTGTTTCTTAATACAATCTTGAATGTAATTTTTACATCTGTGCACATGCTTTTGCTTATATGCTACACAGCTTCTTTTATTTTGCTGTAGTTTACACTTGTGATGGTGCTTCTTCAGAATTTATGACTTCTGCTTTTTTTTTTTTGCGAGTCTATTAGTCTATTAATGCCAAACAGCTTGTGGTTTATTTGTAATTGCCATTTAAAATTAGGTAACGCCAAAGAAATCAAACTTGGCATATTTGCAACAAAACAATCTAAACAGTTATTTCTGAGCATAATTTCTTAATTTTTTTATATTATCATAATTTGTTTATCTTCATTTTCTTTGATATCTTACGAACTTGTAACTTGGCTCAGTATAGCCTGTAGTGTAATGGTATTTAGGCTCAGATAACATATCACATGGGGAGTGGGTTACAGCAGTTTGTTCCAGCACTGTTGAGAACATGTTCAGCTTCAGAACATTAACTTTGTTCATGGTGCTTGACATCCCATTATTGAGGGCACTGAGTCAGGCCAATGATGCAGTCATTCAGTATTGAGAGCACTGAGCCATGCTGATGATGCATCGGATCCCTGTACTGAGAGCACTGAGCCAGGATTTAAGATGCATGTAACATCCCATTACTGGGAGCACTGAGGCAGGCTGAAGATGCATGTAACATCTCATTACTGTAGCACTGAACCAGGCTGATGATGCATAGTTTGCTCTATACTGGGAGCACTGAGCTTGGATGATGATACATTTAACAGCCCTTGCTGGAAGCACAGCAAAGACGTGAGATAAGGTCTTGACCAGCTCTGGTTTACCAACACTGACAAGTGCATTATGCCACTTGCACAGTCATCATGACTCCTATTTTGTTCAATTTCAGAATCTTAATTTATCATAATGTGGTTCTCAGACTGACACTGAATATATTTAGATTTAAATGAGGCCAAAGTAGATTTAACTTTCATCCAATATTTGTTCATTTTTTTCTTCTTTCACCTTGTGCTTTTTTTATTTTTAATTGATCATTCAGTCCATCTCTGAATCTTAAGACAAATGTTGTAGCAAAAGACACTATTTGGCTATTGATTTCTTCTAGAAAACTGGTAAATAAAAAATAAAAAAAAAATACAAAAGAATAAGTCTTGGATCCATTCTCTGTTCTGTGTCAGAGATTTCTTAAACAAGCCAGTTTTGAAATCCTATACATGTGTCAGAAATTTTCACACGGATTTTAAAAAATTGTAATGAATTATTTGTTAGAAAAAATTCATAAAAATGAATTATTCATCTCACATATTGTATTAAGTTATCTTAAAGAACAATCAGAATACTGGGGAAAGTGAACAAAAATCTAAGTGACAGAAAAATTTGCTAGTGAAGCTGTAATTGGTGATCACTTTAAAAAATAGATATAGGAAAGGATTGCATAAAGAGTGCTGAATCACATAAAGAGTTAAAAATATATTGTTTTAATGGTACTTTTACACAGTGTATGCTTCATAAAATTGAGAAGAAACAGCTTCGAAAAGAATTGGTTGCTCTGTTATGTCACTAAATGTGATGAATCTAACATGGATTTACATGGAAATAAAATGGCAGACAGACCTGCTGGACAGGCTAAAATGAAAGGCAGACTGAGAATGTACAAGGGTGACATTGCTGAAGCTGTAGTGGATAGAATGTGGAAAAATGAAGAGTGGGAATGGAAGGAGAGTCTTGTTGTAAGGAGATTGCTGGCAGGACATGCAAACTGTGTGGCATCGTAAACAACCAGCATATGATGGGAACTGTTAGCAAACAAACTCTTAGCTGGATGCTGCAGCATGTCACGAAGCATTTATGGGGCTGTCCTGAATGCAGTGATGTGGGGGTCGGAATTTTAAACCTTGAATCTTATCTTTTTAAATATTTGCAAAACTGTTTACAGATCAGTTCAACATTCAGAAATAGTATTTGTTTATATGAGAGTACAGAGAACTCAGTACAGAGTTTTTTGGAGGACAGTTGATAGATTTTTTTTTTTTCTTACTTTTCAAAACAATTCTTTAACAATTATTTATGGAATTTACCATAGTAAATAGAAAATATTAGTTTGGGATTTTGATATCATCAGTTTTCAGAAGCAAGTCAAGAACAGATATTCAAATATATTAACCTGGGGGGGGGGGGGGGGGGGGAACTAGTAGTTTGTTTTTTTTTAATCATTTACATGAGAATTTACTGGCTTTATAGCATACCTGCATGTACATGAAAATGTGTTATTTAAATAAGCATTTCAACAGTGTTTCTTGTTTTATAATGCAGGATGATAATTTATTTGAGAATGTGATATAAATTTATCATGAAATATTCTAATCTAATGATCATCAGCGAACTACCGTTATTTCTTTTCAGTTTCAGTTTTTTGTTCCCGGATCGTCCACCCCAAGCTCAGAGCCTTCCTTTGAAGAAAAACATCGGTGCAAGTAAACGAACATAAAACAACCTGGCGTGGCCTTGAGACATTCCTTGCTTGTTTAGGGCTCATCATTCTTGAGTACATTCAGTTTGAAAGATGGATTTTTAAAATATGTACAGTGTATCTGTGGTATAAATCTCATGATTTATGAGCTTTTGGCCACAGATATTCATTATATTTGTCTTCTGTACATGTTTCAGAAACATTTAGCCTGAAACATTACTTGGCCATCACTTTAGCTAAGTGAGTGTGTGTTGTAAGGACTTTATTTTTTGGTATCTCATTACATTTCACTTGTGAAATCTTGATGTAACAGCTTTTCTTCTTCATCTTCTTGTTCAGAACTTTTATTCACTCTTGTCCATATCTTATTGTCTCCAGAAAAACTATCTTTTCATCATGTGTTTTACATTTAATGATATTGTTTCAGCAGAGCAGTTCATGTTCAGCAGTGATGGTAAATTCATTACATTTTTATATAAATTTTAATCAGATGTATGAATTTTAATCAAATGATCCACAAGTGCAAGATGAAAATTAAAGAATTGTGACTATGGATTTTTTTTAAGGATCAAAGAGATAACATACAATATATTAGGAACAAGCATTACATATATTAACAAGACAAAAGTAAATAGAAATAAACAAAGAACAGAAATTGAAATTGTATGACATATTAATAACTATTATGACATAAAAGTTTAGGTTATAATCAGTATTGCAACAAAAAAGTTTGAATTGCTTTCTACAACTTTATGACAGTGACATTTTATGTTTGCATACTTTTTGACATATATATACAAATTATAAAGAAATAATATATCAAAATACAGGATAAAAGTATGGGATTAATTTTCCAACAGATGGAGTGATAAAGTGAACAGAGCAGTCCACTATAAAGTGAAAAACTATTAGAGCTGGCAAACTTTAGGCGGCACAGAATGATCAGTATATGTGTCTTTCTTGTGTTCTCTTTTTAAAGTTAATATCTCTCTCTCTGAACCTTAAGTGCCCAGAGCACATGGGGCTTCCGCAAGGGTTTTCCACAAATGCCTGTCCTTCGCCTTTTTTTCTGCTCTTGCCCAGGTGAGCCCTCTATTGCTCAACATCCTTTCTGTTGTTCTTCTCCATGTCTCTTTTAGTCTACCCTTACTTCTGCTCCCCTGTGGTGTCCATCTTAGTGCTATTTTTGGTAGTGAGTTGTCAGTCATTCGAAACACATGTCCCAATCATCGCCAGCGTCTTTCCTCAATAATTGTTGTCAGTGGCTTCATCTGCATTTCTGCTAATAAGATGTTATTTCTTATGGTGTTTGGCCAAAATATTTTTCTAATTCTTCGTAAACATTTAGTATGGAAAGAATTCAACTTGTTTTCTATGGTTTTGGTGATTTTCCAGCATTCACTTCCATAGAGTAGTACACTTAGAACATTACTCTTAAATATCCTGATTTTCATATTTATGCTTAGTTTTTTTTATTTCCATATAGTCTGCAGCATTGCAAAAGCCTGGTTTGCTCTAGTAAGTCTGCTGTTGATGTCCTCTGTGCCGTCTCCATTTTCTACTACTCTGCTGCCAAGGTATACAAATTCGTTGACCTCCTCCACTAACTTGTTATCTACTCTGAGTACATTTTTGTTGTTCTCATTTTGCTTCATTAACTTTGTCTTTCCTACGTTGATCTTTAGTCCTATGTTGTTTGCATTCTGAGTTAGCTTGTTTATTTTATTTTATCTTGCATATCTTTGTGACTGCTTGATAATAGACAAATGTCGTCCGCAAAGTCAAGGTCCTCCAGCACTGTGTCAGAGGTCCATTGTAGTTAATATAGTTCAGGAATAAATGGATTTTACCTTCACGTTATACTACTGGTTATACACTGACAGAGTGCTGACTGGCTGTTGGGCACTTATACACTGACTGTTACAGTGCCTGTTTTAGCCATAAGAAATCACCAATGGAAAAATTAATCTTCATGTATTAATGAAGACTTTCCATCTTTCTTTCTTCGGCATGACCTCAGCATCATATTATATGTGTGTGTGGGTGCGTGTGTGAGTGTGTGTGTTTGTTTGTTTGTTTGTTTGTTGTTTTTTTTTTAATGTGCAGACAAATATCAGGTCTGGAGTAAATATCTTCTGCTGCTTTGACTTTTTCTCAAGACATCTTGTGAAATAGTGATACACCTTTTGTCTCAAGTTTTATTTCTGTTTTTTTTATTAACTTGGAGAGTACAGTAGACTGGATGTTCCATGTTTTAAAAAAAAAATGTTTTTAGAATCATTAAGCACTGGCAGATCCATGGTGTATAAACAAAAAAGTAAGAAAGAGGTAATATAAGTTTTAAAATATTCTAATAGTCAGAGTTCTAGTTGTTACAATGAGCTGGTGTTCTTCCATAAGTTGTTTTATGTATGCCCAGTGTGACCACAAGGTTCATATCTTTAACATTACTTCATATTGCTTGTGTCAGTTGGTTTATGATAAACATCTTTTGGTTTTTGCATATAGTGACATGTTTGTGAAAAGTTCTTTGCTTTCAAAACACTTGATTTGTGAAAATATTTTTTATTATTTAACACTTGTATTTGTTGATATGTGAAAACATCAACTAACTGCATAGCACTTGTGTTGGTTGTTCTGTGAAAACATCTTACATACTTTTGTGCTGGTTGATCTGCAAAAACATCTTACATTACTCTTGTGCTGGCTGAACTGTGAAAACGTTCTCTACTTGTATAACACTTATTTCAGTTTGTATATGAATGTGTATAAACTCATTCAAGGGCTGGAAACATCCAGTGAAGAAATTCAAGTGTCTGTTTACCAGTTATCATGGCAAATTAAAGTGACTATTTGTGTGTGTGTGTCACCAAAAGTGCTTTAAGAATTTTGTTTTTTTTTAGGCAGCAGTTTAAAAAATTAGAGACTTACTGTTCAACCAGCTTCAGTGACTTTAAGTTCATGACTGGCCTGATTCTAATACAGCCACGTTAGTAGGAAAAAAGAGCAGTTTTCTTTCTTCTTCTGTTTTTTTTTTAATCTGAGTAGAGTAGTAAATATCTGAATTAAAACAAAAAAAAAATAATCAAGATTATAATGCTTGTACTCAAACTAAAATAAAAGTGGCATTCATTTAGAAGAAATAGAACAGTTATACATGAGAATAACCTTGTATATCTGATAGTATAGAAGGTAGCAAACATAGAATGTGCTCAGATAACAGGGATTAATAACATTCAATGATGAAATCATGAGGACAGAAGTAAAGTGGTCAAAACAAATATGAGGAAACAAAAGTACAATATTCTGATTTAAAATGTAGCCAGCTTCATCCAAATGAAAAGTGAACAACCAAGGAGACCAGGAGAAGAATTATAGAACATGGAAGAATGAAGGTAAAGATAGTCTGAAATAAACGAAGATGGCTGACCCAGAACATTTCTCTGAGTGGAGAAAGTTTTGTATACTTTGTCTTGCAGTATAAGAAGAGCGGAGGTGTGACACTCTTTCATCAAATTTCAATAGATAGATGTAAGTGTGTATATAACAGATATAACCAGCCCTCACTAGTAAAGGATGCTTCAATGCTGAATATAAAATAACTAAATAATGAGAGAATAAGTGAGAGAGAACATGGCCCAGAAAAGAAATATTAATTAAAAGAGTGAAAATTCAGGCTCTGTAGTGAGAGATTGTCTACCTTTATCTGTGGATGTATGGTGAGTTGTGCTTGATCGGTCTTCATTACACAAAACTGGTGGAGTTTCTTCTTGAGTTAGCCAGCACCAGCGTTGACCCAGTCTCAAGAAGTGTATGCTCAGGGTTTCCCTGGGAAAGTAAAGATAGCAAGGATAAAGGCTGACCTCCCTAACTCGTGATACTACGACTTAGAAATGTGAGGATGCTAACACTTCACTCAGCTACACCATACATTGCCATAAGATATATATAAAAAAAACTCTTGAAGCTTGTTCCACAGAAGAAGAGAATTTGTTACTGACCATAAGGACACTATAAGGTGTACTAGATGATTGTTTAGTTGATCACTGGCCAAAGATATGAATCAACAGATGGATGTTCATGAGTGAGAATTTATTTCAAGATATGCATTGGTAACCCAGTTAAAGCTGGTAACTGGATGTATAATGAGGTAATTTGTTGTCTTTGTGGATATACTGGACTGTGTTCAAATAAGCCACAATATGTGATTTGAAACATGGTAACCATCACCAGAAAACTGATACATCATTCACAGCACAGATGATGTACATCACAACTTCCCATTTTTTAATGTGAATAAATTTTCCTCCAACTAAGGTTCCACATAATATGATCACATATTTGCTTTCATCATTTGAGATCTAAGTCCAGCACTGTTGGCAGCATGAATTATTTTTAAGGTCATCAAATTTGGAATTTGGTCAGAGACCTACATGTGTTACATATCATTTGTTTTGTAAGATTGTCATAGGATCAGTCTTTAAAAAAAAAAAAAAATATTCTGTCCCAGAAATATTAAATCATCCCCATATAAATAATGTCATTGGTTGTTGTAGGATTGCTTGTTCATTCCTAAAATATCCTTCAACCAGTGCTAGAACAGCCAGATAATGGGCACCAGAAAGAAAAGTGAGGTCAGCCAAATATTCAAGGAACTGTTGAAACTGTAACAGACAGCATGTGACACAGCAAGAGCACTATCCAAAAGTTGGAGAGAATTTGTTTTTGTCTAGCAAGGCACTACAAGGATATTGGCTGTTTTGTTAATCAATGATCAAGGAAATGGATGGATGGATAGTATGCAAATCATAATAAGCCATAACAATGACAGTAGGATATCATACAGATTGATACAAAAAGAATTTCAATAATTTAAACATTCTTAATGGTAGTCATATTATTAGTTCGAGGCAGAAAAAGTATGACAAACTGTTCTGCACAAGAATATATGGTTATTATAATTTTGGCGAGTCTTTAGAGAGGAATACTGGGCTTATTGAAGATACTGAACTAAATGGAAAATAATGAATAACTTTTACATGTGTAGTAGTTCTTATGATAATTGGCACCTGTGATAAGTGATATAGAGAGAAGTGAAGTAAGAAGAATGAAGAGATTAGAATGATGTTGTTCACAGCATAATTGTTTCAGTAGCTTTGGAAAGATAGAAAAAAGGATTCAGAGAAAGAGAAATCTGAAAATAGAATTGGAAACGGGAAAAAAAATGTATGAGAGAAAACTGAATATAGAATTAGCTAGAAAACACAGAAAACTGAAGTAAGGGGGAAAAAGAGAGAAATCTGAAGATAGAATGTGAGAAAACATTTGAAGACTGATGCAAAAATATATAAGTGAAAGCTCAGTTATAGATAAGAGAGAAAGAAAACAGAAAGTAGAGTAATGGACAAACAAGAGGGAAAAAAACTGAAGATAGATAAAAGAATAACATAGCAAAGTGAGAGTAAATGTAATTTAGAGCCATGAACCTTGAAAATTAAGTCTTGAAAAGAGAGTTTACAAGGTTAGAATTTTTTTTTTTTTACTCAAATCTGATATTACAGTACAGGTTGAGCATCCTTTATCTGAAATGTATGGAACCACAAGTGTTTCTTATTTTGGAATATTTGCATATACATAATGAGTTATCTTTGGGATGGGACCCAAGTCTGAACACAAAATTTGTTTTGTTTCATACACACCTTATACATGTAGCCCGAAGCTAATTGTATACAATATTTTAAATAATTTTGTGCATGAAACAAAGTTTGTGTACGCTGAGCCATCAGAAAGCAGAGATGTCACAGTCTCAGCCATCCATGTGAACCATTCCCAACAGCTTGACTTTCTTATCATTGTAACCCATACTGGCATCTGCAGGCCCATTTTAATATCTTCAACAATGTCTTTACACCACAGAGCAGAGAATAAGCAGAATATACAGTGAAAATACATGCAGGTCGTGCTCTCATGTGGGGCATAATGAGGAGCCAGGCTTTGGAGCCTCCAGCCTGCACGTACGCCATTTCATGTGGATGTGCTTGCAAGGGAGGCCATGCATGGAAAAGGAGGAGGCCAGGAGGATCTTTTTTCCTTTGGGATTGTGGAATAAACTGTCTGTTGTGTGTCTACGTCTTGACTGGAATCCATCACATGATGTCAGTTGTGGAATTTTCCACTTATGATGCCATGTTGGTGCTGTTTCAAATTTAAGAGCATATCAGATTTTTGGATTAAGGATGTTCAACCTGTATGTACCTGTGTTTTGTTTTATTCGTATTTGAACTTCTGTCTTATAGCTCATTGTGTAACACAGTGTAAGGCAGTTTTAAAGCTGACACCTCCTGCTTCCTGGTGACACTAGTGGTTGTTGTCATCATGGTCATCATCATCATCAGGTTTCACTCTCAACAACTTGAGATGTTTTATACTTTTCTGGTAGATCTGCCCAAGATTTTCTTCCAGCTTCTTCTGTGTTGACGTATGTATCACTTTCTGTGTTTCCCCTCAAGTATTTTGTTCTTTTCAGATATTTCTGTTCTTGTTATGCAGCTTATTAGAATCTGATGTTTTTTTGTTTTAATTTAAAACTTTATATATTTTTTTCATGTATGAAAAGGTTGTAAATTATTTGTATTTTTACTTTTGGTGTTTTATACTGCTACTACTACTACTACTATTACTACTACTAATACTACTAGAGCTAATTTGTTCTTGTTCTTATTATTATCTTATTGATCATTACAGAATTGAATGCCTATAAAACAGTAATATATTTGCTAATATTTTAAACTTTGCTGTTTCTTCATTTCTGATTGTTTCATATAATATGAAAATCAAATTACATTACTTTTATTCTATTACTTGTACAGTGTACAGCTGTAGAATGGTAGCTTGTATTTATATTTATCATAATTCTAACATTTTATATTTGTATTTATCACATTTTTAACTTCAGACATTTGGTTGTATGTGTATATGTAAATATGTATCTGCCGTTTAGTGCATATTTATAATATATAATATCTGTAGCATAAATGAAGTATATATGTAACAAACATGCTATTAGATTTATCATTATGAAATATGAAGCAGTGTAAGTATACTTGAAATTATCAGAAAATGCTTGTATAACTGGATTATTATTGCTTAACTTTTAAATCTGGATTTTTTTTTTTAATGGGTAGAAATTGGATAATTTATGGGAAAATTTTATGTTAAAGACGACCACAATTTTCTACACTTTCATTGGTCAGTTTCACATACTGGAAACATTAACCCTTGATTTATTAAAATAAAATGCAGTGGACAGATCTTATATATGCATATTTTTTTTTGAGCAGCCATGAAAATGTTAAGTAAGTAAATATATCATTGCCAGATGGGATTTTTATAACAGTGGTATTCAGACATGTGACTGTAGAACTGAAGGAGTATTTATATCAGCATGTGCAATTGTTTGCCTTTGTTAGAAGGATTTGTTTTATGCATTTTTACTGGTCACCTTTGGTGAAACACTTTTTCACCAGAAAAAAAGAAAAATTAAACCATTTTTTCCCCACCACCCCAAAAATTGAATTTTTAACTGACTATATGAGGGGGTTCAGTCTGTGTTACTTCATGGGAGTTGAAATATATTAACCCTTTCAATTCTACACACTTTGCATGAATGGTGTATCAAAGGTAGGTCTGTGGTGTTAAGTCACAGTGAAATGAGTTTGTTAATTTTCTTAAGCAACTAATAAAGACACCATCATCTTAGTACATGTCCATAGTACCTTCATAGGGATGAAACATTAGGATGGTCAAACACAGCCATTGCAATGAATAGGTTGATTTTGACAAAAATATCTCAGAGGTTGTATAAAAATTATTTAAAGTTGCATGCTTTGCTAAATGAAACTAGCAGTTCAGTAGCTACATAACTGTGGTTGAAAGAGGCAGAGTACAGATTTTCTCAGAAGTACTTTATCAGTTTAGTTCCTGTTACTAAAAATACATTTTTTTTTGTCCATTGGGCATATAGTATACAGTAATTTTTATTTTACACAGGCTCATCTCCTGTTTCCTTCCATTATAAACAGTTTACACTGAAAACTTCTCTCACATCATTTTATTATCCTTTGGCATTTTTCTAGCACTAGACTAAATTTGAATGTACTGTGTGTAGATAACAAAATTATCTGCCCAGTGTATGCTACAGAGGTGAGTGAAGTGTTGGTGTCTTGACATTTTTAGACCACTACAGCATTTGATATAGGAAGGCCAGCTCCTGCCCTTGCTCTTTTGTTCTCATAGAGAAATCCCAAATTAGCCATTTGTTTCAGGCGCCAGTTGAAACAAAATTCACAAACAAAATTATAGGGATAGGCAAATGAACTTTACCTCCACACACACAGACTTTAAACAAGGAGATCCTAACAATAAGAATATATTTCAGTGGGACATACTTTTATAAACAGAAAAGAGGAAAGGTCAGATAAAACTAAAGTAAGGAAATTGAATTAAAAAACATTACAACCAGGCAGCTGTATTTGTAACTATTAATAGGCATAACAGTGTACTCAAAGAAAAATATTTTGGGCAAAAAGAGGACAATAATCTTTTATCATTGTGGACAACACCAAGATGAGTTTTGTCCAACTTTCCACCAATAAGGCCAGTTATTGACCACAACCTATTGCATGTGATAGTGATACAAGAACATAGCTTGTCATGTTCTTGGAGAAACAGCAAGATTTTTTAAAAGTCCAACAATGGTTTGTAAATTAATTCAGCTGTAAATTATATTTGAACTTTTAAAATACTTTTGTTAGCGTGTGGGTTCAAGAGGAGAATGTGTCACATATGATTATGTCACTTCAGTCAAATTCTATCTTAATTATACAAAACAAGGGCTTGTTATAGAATGTCTATTTGAATAGCTTAGGGATATTTATATATTTACATTTGAACAGCTTAGAGATCTGTAATATACATTAACTTTATGAAAATTTTGATCAAAAAAATGTGGTTTGGCCAGCGCATTATAAGATCATTTTTATCTTGTATCATCGTCATTTGTACTTAGTAAAAGCTTAAGTGTTTTATTGTGACAACACTAGACTGCTGAAAGACATTCAAAGTTGTGTAAGCTACTCTGATTGCTATCAGTCCTTTTTGTTTTTTAATCTATCCTAGATAGTTTCTCCACTTTTCTGTTTACCTGTTGTAAATGCTGGGTTCTGTAAATGTCTCGTGATGAAGCTGTGGTTTATTGTTGTTCACCTCTAATGAACAGTATTTTCCATGGTGGCCAGCATTCTCCTCTCTGATAGCTTCCATGGATTTATGTTCCTTCTCTGATCTGGATGAATGATCCAGTCTTTTTCAGATTATTAATTGATCAATATATGCAGGGTTCTTTATGGTTTGATTTTTCCATGCCCATAATAATTTGCAGATAACTTTATTATTGGTCATCCTATACCTAATACTATATTTTTCTAAGTTTGTTCATCTGTAACTACCCTAGACTGAGAGCAGGTGGGAGGTTGATAGATTGTTTCATTTCATTGGCCAGGTGTAACTAATAGAGAAGCATTTTTTAGCAGAAATCTTGTTTTTTGTTCCATCATTTTTTGACAAGTTAGGGCATGCACTGATATTTTATTTTGTCCAATTTTTGCATTTATTTCTTAGCACTTCAGCAGACCAGTATTGGGCATGCACATTTACATGAAGATGGTCTGATCTTACAGGTTCCATATTCTTGAATATAACAGCATAAATTTAAAGCGCTCACCATGTGCCAACATCATACATAATTTTTGCAGTGTTGCACAATTTGGAAGTGCTGATGGTTTTGCAGATTTATATTTTTTCTTGTCTGTTGTTATTATTATACAACTATTACCATGAATATTCCTTTATTATATGAAGCAAATCACTGTAGTCTGTCCCCTCAACACTGAGAAAGAAGACAAGACACAGATATGAAATGTAGGTGACATACTGCCAGATCCTGAGATCAACCCATCTGTGTTAAGATCTGAAAGTTTGTTCCAATATGTGCTATTAGTTTTACTTTAAACAGAAAAAAAAAAAAGATCTGGTATTTGATAAAAAAAAAAAAAACCTAAAATTTGCACTCACAGTTTAGAGAGGGAAAAACCTTTTCCATGGAAGGTTTTTTTTAATTATTTTTTTTTAACAGTGAAATGGTAAAAATCTCACTTGATGAATCTGCTTTGATTTCCTTTGTTTTAGAACATTATAATATAAAGACGGGTATACTGCACTGAAAAAGGCATTTGATTGTGTACAACACCAGAAACTTTGGGAAAAAATGAGATTTCCAACACATGTGATACAATTAATATCACTGTTGTATCTAGACCAACAGGCAGCAGTGAGAATAACTGGTGAAACAATAACTTGGTTTGACATAAAACAAGGGGTCCATCAGGGGTGCATATTGTCTCCTTACATATTTAACTTGTATACTGAAAATATAATGAGGAATGTTAGAGAAGATGTAGACAAAGAATATTACAATGCCATAACAATTGGAAGTTATGAAATATCAGAGATCAGGTATGCTGATGACACAGTATTACTGTCCACAACACAAAAAAGAATGGAATTATATCAGTCGGTAAGAATAGTAAAGAGCAAAACCTCTATCTTAATGCAAAGAAAACAAAACTAATGACAACTGACAAAACAAACAAGGCAGCTGAAATATGTATCCGTGAGGAAAAATTGGAAGAAGTGGAGAGTTTTGAATATCTTGGGATCACTGCTGACTAATAATGGAAATACGAGAGAAATTAAAAGGAGGACATCTGTCGCTCTTCAAAAAGTAAAACAACTAAAGAATCCAGAGAGGAACAGACAGAACTACAAAAATAAGATTTTTAAGGGCATGCATCTTTCCCATCGCAACATATGCCTGTGAGACCTGGACACTTAACAAAACACATACAGTAAATGCCTCAGAAGAGTTCTTCAAATATCAGACACAAAAAAGAACAAATATATCTATATTACAAGAACTTAATATTGAAGAAGGCTGGCTAGTAAAGAGGAGTAAAGAGAGAAAACTTAATGTTTTGGACACATTGAACATCACGATAATCTAGAGAAGACCGTCTTGGAAGGGTACATAATGGGAAAAAGAAAGAGAGGAAGACCAAAGCGGAGATGGCTGCAAGACATCGTTGATAATCTGCAAATGGATGCATCAGCAGCAGGCCATCTTGCTCACAATCGAGAGGCCTAAAGGATAGCTGTTAGGGAGGCAAAGTTCCGCAAGGGACATGCAAATGACTGACTGACATACACATCCAGTAGTTCCTCATTGTAAAATTTTAAACTCAGTATGGATGGTTATTTCTGAGTTTTACTTGTGTCTCATGACAAATGTTTGTGGAAAATGACTTTTTACATTTTTTTTTGTTTGTTGTATTTATTTTTAGCTAGCCAGTGATGAAAATTTCTCATTTTAAAAAAATCTATTTTAAACTATATTATCATTATAAAGTATAATATAATATTACTAATTAAGTTAATCTCAGTTATTTTAGTGAATATGAGATGGAGTAAGGTAAGATGATTCTTTATCTTTTATTCAGATATTTTTAAACCATTCTATTCAAGTGGTGAGCTGCAGATATGGCTGCATGTATCTGCTTCTTCCATTTAAATTGTATCTTCATGACCTTTTAATACAACAGACAAGATATGGGTTCATCAGATCTTTGTAAATTTGTTCAGATAAGAAATTTTTTTAAAATCTAGTGTGTAATTATTCCACACAACATTGTAAATGTTCCGTCATTCACCATTAAAACTTTGATGTGCAAAAAGAAAATGGCACTAAACTGAAATAGAAACGCTAGTACAATGATTTGTGAAGCCATATTTATATACGTTCTGGACTGCTGAACTGAATAAACTGAAGCAGTTTCTGTCTTTTGTTGTTTATGTTTAACAGTTTAAAACTAACAGCTGTTTCTTGTCTGTCACTGGACAGAAACACACACACAGAATTTAAACCTGACAAATTCAACTTTTTTGTTCAAGACTTCCTATGAAAATTTTGCACTTTAAAATAATTTTTAAAAACTGTGCTGAAGCATTTCTATCTCAAATGTTTGTGGTGGTTGCTGGTATGGTCTTAATGAATAACTATAGTTACACCGGATTTTACTGGTTTATGATTGGCAGCAAGAACAACTCAAATTTGTAACACACAATTTATCTTCTTTTTTTTTTTCCTCCCATGCTTACATTTCTTGACTGCCAAACAATATAATCTTATTTGTGGTTTTTGTGCCTGTGATGAAGATGCTGTCTGTTTGTCAATCAGCGACCACCCCCCACCATAGCTGACATGCCAGTGTCAGGCTTAGCTGACCATGAGGCTGTCTCACCTCTTCGTTGGTAGCCCTAGTAACAAGTCTAACGGGGAGTAGAAGCATTGCACCCCCTGCTTTTTTAGCTGCACTCTGGGACTGAAAAAATAGCTGTCATAGCCCACACCCATGCCAGTACGATGCTGTGTCTCAACAACTTAACTTCAATTCACCGGCTGTAAATAACACCAGCTCACAGTTCCAGGAAGATAGAAAAGAAGACAATACCACTCTTACACTGCTCTCATGGATAAAACAATTCAGAACATTTTTTTTTACATCATAATTCATGTTAACAATATAGTGTAAGGTCATATTGAAAACATCACATATAATACAACACTAGCAAAGTCCAATTCACCCGTCAATCAAACATGAACACAAATCACACAGCTTTGGATAACACTTCTATCAGTTTACCAAGCATTCATGTTTTTCATGGCTCTTAAGGTCATGTACCTTAATCTGCATGAATGACAGATACAATATATATCATTTAACATGCACATAAACAGCCTATACATACTTCACAGAAGTTCTCTCTTTCTATCTGAATAAAGAATAAAAGAAAGTAAATGAAAACAATTTGAAGTTTCAAGCACAACTTTAAATACAGACACAAGCATTTTAATGATAAACAGGTCAACTTCTAACGTGTTTAGATGCAACTTTATCATAAATTATGCACTATTATCCCTGATTAAAAAATGTGTGGAAATTCAAATGAGCATAAATTCCATAAATTATACTTCAAACTTAAACTCTAACAAAACATTCTAGATACTTTTAAGAATGAATAAAAGTAATTTCAACAGACTGCGTGCTAAGTCAAGCTAACATGAGAACTGTTAAAATGCATTCACAAAGAAAACCTCAGTCAAATACAAACTTCATAAAGAACTGTTTATTTATACACACTTTACCAAGTATGTGCTGTTTCCTCTATAAACTACCTCTTAAGCAACAAAGCACACAAAAGCTAACATTTTCTGGAGGCATTTATGACTCATCACCACAAAAGAAGCCTTCTTCAGTCAGCAATGTGATATGAGATCATACTGTCAAAATTATGTTATGAAACTCCAAAGGTCTCTTGCATGTAATTAAAAAAAGGAAATGCTTCAATCAGAAATCCACTCTGAATGTATTTCAGTTAAGCTGAATTAAAATCATAATTTTTTTTTGAAAATGTTCTAAAAAAATACGACAAAAAAAAAATAATCAATTGGGGCTCTTTTGCGCTGATGAATTCAACTCCATTCCACAAACATACTTTCTTCACTTGCATGAATCGCATAAAACATGTTTTCAACAGCTTCAACTCATGAATGTCGAAAACATGCAGAAATTTATTAACAAATAAACTCTGAATAAAGTTGATTTTTTTTTTTTTTTTTCACAGAAATCCATAATCTGTTATCAAACTAAACATCCAATATCAAAATACAAAAATCCATGGATTTGTCATTTGGCTAATATGAGCTATGTACCGGATTGAGAATAAATATGTGAAATGGATGCTATACATGATTTACCAAATACACAGACAACCAGTTTTGTGCTGTGACACATGAAATTAGCACCAAGCGTGATAACCCAGCACCCAAGTAAATAAAGCAATGACTACAATAAGGTTCACAGAGCAAAGAAGAAATCTAATAAAATCACTTATTCCAAGCAGATTTCCCTTTGTCAAGCATACAGAGATTTTGTGACCAGTATTCAGCAAAAGAAACTATTACTGTTATATAAAATACAATAATGGTGGCCATTAAAAAAAAAAAAAACATTCTGCATTTCATGAAAGATTTCTCAAAGACAAACTAGTTTTGGTGCCCATTTCATTTGTTGTCTCTGACAGATGACTTAAGTAAAAAACCGATTTTTGAAAAAAAAAAACAAAAAAACTATATACTAGTGGGGGGAGCGGAAGGGGGGAACTTTACAGAGCAATCAATCAAAAGAAATGTGAAAAAAAAAATCTAAATAAACCAAACCTGGCAACCTGCACTGTAAACAAGACTCCTTGACAAGTCTTCATTGTCTCTAAAATAAAAACAAAAAAGTTTTTAAAAAAATCCATTCTACCCATCTGCAAATCTTATTTGTATATCGCTAAAATAATAATGCCTGTTTTTGTCTTAGAAAATGACCCATAAATTTAGGAAAGTTGCCAGGTATCATGTCACTGAGCCAGTTCTCTCATTTCTGATCTTTTCTCCACACGATTACTTTAAATGATGAATTTATCCAACACACCAAGGGCACTGCTATCTATCACAAAAAAAATATAATGAAATGCAGCATTGGAAATTCATTTTAAAACAAAAGTCTTAAGTGCATGATATGGCTCATGATAGACTTTCTAAAGCCTGCATGTGAAATGATAAACCTATAAGGATGTGAATTACTTCTGAACATAAATTGAAAACTCATCAGTGGAATTATCAAAAGTGAACAAAACAATCTATTCTTCACATAATTATACAATACAATATTTGTAAAAAATGTAATAGAAATCTTTACAACATAAAAAAAAATGTAAGAGAAATCTTTTAGTACATCCTTGAAGGACTTGCAGAAATGGGTGCATTTATTTACATACATAAATTGAGATTTTTTTTTTTTTTAAATGCTGGTGGAACAAGTAAGGTACTGCTTCATGATCAGAAATGTTTGAATACTAAAGTCAAAATGTTTGTTGTTCTATCCTAGTTTTGTCCTGCATAAATGACAAACATTACACATTGTGGCAAGAAGTATGGTCCCCAAGTTACACACTGAAGCGTGTCAGGTAAACCATGTAATGAAGCTAAAAACTGTCTAGTTGATAAGCATCTGTTAATACAAATAGGCAATTCTATTATGGTATACACAAGTAAAATGAAAGTGACTGTCCACAGATGCCAAATGTAAGACGCATATCAATAAGGCAACTGTTTCATGAAATGGCCAATGACCACAGATGGATATTCACAGATGGTTTGAAAGACTTGACACACAACAATCAGCTGATGGAATGAATACTCATATGTTTTTCTCAAACAAGGACTATACACATTGCACCGATACACAAATAAACACCAAACACTATGTACACACCAGAAATGCTTGGGAAACACAAGTACACAAACAGAAGAAAAAAATCTATGTACACAAATTAAAGTTGACATCTCTCTCACACGTTTTATGAACAGGTCATTTTCAAACACATAAATAAACAACATATGCATACATGTCAAATGGTAACCTACGATTATTTCAGAAGGCAGACAAACTGGCAATTTTACATGTGAACGTAAAACTCTCCATAAAGAAACAAACAGGCAAAACTCAATGTAGTAGTGTGAATATACATTTGGCACATAAATCTGAACATACATCTCTAAATATATAAATATGAACATTATGCAATTAATTTACATCTGCAGAATGCATATGAACAACTTCCATGCAAGAAAAAACTATTATCATTTGAAACAAATCAGCATTGTTGTTCTTGTTCCCTAACAAACTTCATGCACAAAAAAGCAACTGACTCAAGATCTATGGCCACACAGGGTGTCAGAAAAGTTCTTGTAACTCAAAACTACTCAAATTTTGTAGGTACCCTGGGGGGGGGGGGGGGGGGGAGAGAGAGAGAGAGAAGAGGAGACCAACAACAAGTGGCCATACAGTCCTCCTCCTGGTGCTGTACGGACAGAAGCAGAGGTGACAAAATATGAGGCAAAGAACATATATAGATGAAATGAGTTTGCAAAGACACAAAAGCAACAAAATCAAGTCTCCATTATTCTTGTAGAAACAAACAGGTCAGATCTTAATTAAACCAATCTCACGCTAAAACATATAAACATGCACACTGCCAGATGTTTAGTCTCCAGATCTGATTAAGGTAAAGTAACCCTGTCATGCCTTAGAGGCACATAGGGATATGGTGTTAGTGCCCGTACTTTCCTTGACCTGTCAGCACATTAGAGGGTGATGTGGTCAGTATCATGCCTGGCCGCCTTTCCTTCCTCAACTCTAGAAGAAGTCAGGTACCCATTTCTATGGCTGGGTGACTGGGGCGCTTCCAGCTGGATTCAAACCCCTGACTGTCGCTATGAGAGACTAATGCACTAATCGCTTCACCGCTCAGACACCCCCAGATCTGATATATTTGCAATTATTCTAGCTATTTTGTAAAAATATAATAAATCTGATGACAAACATACATAATCCAAATCTGATTATCATCAATGTATAGAATGCTCACACAAAACTTCCATATTTCTAGATCAAACGGTAACTTTAAAAACTGATTATTAACTATATGACAGCAATCAAATGTTCTGCTTACTACTTCAAATTTTCTAACTTCTTGTGTCATATGGCAAATTCCTGACATACAAACAAAAAATCCAGTTCATAAGTTGTTACATCTACAGGTAATAATTTACAACAATGTAAAAAAAAAAAAACATACATTAAAAAATTGTGTCATTTCTCCTTCACATTTTGAAAACTAAATCTGAACACCTAGAATTAGACACAAACTTGATTATCCAAAACAAGATTCAACAAGACAGGGAGATCATCTGATAATCAATATAACAGACAGAAGATGAAATGATGACTGTGTTAAAGAGATGCAAACACACCCCCCCCCCCCACCCAACCCCAGAAATAAGGATGCTAAGCTTATTCTGTATGGCTAACGTGGCTGTTTCCCACAGTGGTGGAACTGTTCAGAAGCCTACTTCAGAAAGTACACCCCCCCCCCCCCAAACTCCATCTCCCTCTGACCTCACTTTGGTTCTCAAGATCCTCAGAGAAACCACCGAACACCTCTGCACATATCTGTATTACAAGATGATCGTAATCCAATCAACAAAAATCCAACAGTTCACTCACTACACAAAAAGAATTTTAAAAACCTAGCCTCATAAATGAGATATCTTAAGCAAATCAGATATGACAAATGTATAAAAACATTTTAGCACCACTCAAATAGAAAATCCATATCACACAAGTTCACACTTTGCACTCAAAAAGTACAAGCACAGATGAAACACAAGCAGCAAAAACATCTCACACTTCAGGACAACAGCACTCAAAATCATTACACATTTATTTATTATACAGTCATGAAAAAAAAAAAAACATGAAACCACTGACACAACCTAAAATATATGACAAAACCCATGACATGTACACATCATAAAGTTCATGTACTTCATAAAAACACAAAAAAAAAAAAAAACAACATGAAAAGGTCATGTAATAAATCTACAAGATCTCAAAGCTCAAAAAGAATATAACATTCTAAATTCTACAGTTACAAATGACATCAATACAAATAGCCATTTAACAAATGCCATGCATGAGTAATCTCTGCTTTCAAAACCAACACAAGAATCAAATACAAAGAATACATCTATATTTGCAACTTTTTATGGCAGATAAACATACAACATAAGTCTCGCAACAGTCACCATTACTAAACTTTCAATGAAATCAAACTCTCATTCTTTATGACTGGATCCTATATACAAATTCTATAATGAAAGACTTGAAGGATTTGTGAATGACCATTTTTTGGGGTGGGGGTGGGGGTTGGTTTGTGCTCACAAGTCCAGAAACAGGCTGAAAATATTTGAGCACTTGTATGACCACCATGTTCTGTGATGCTGAAAGTTATATTCTAATACTCAAAGAATGACTCACTATTACAAAATGTGACTTGAGACAGCATTCTGATGTATGAAATGTGGTATTACTATGATGGCTATTTGAAAAGTCTGCAAATAATTATGTTAAAAAAAAAACCCTTCATTTTAAAAAAAAATCTGTATGGTGGTAAAAGTTTACTTTAAAAAAAAAAAAATGCTGATGGCTCGCACGACTGCTTCAACCAAACCTCGTGTGATTGATTTTGGCCATTCATTTTAAACTTCAGAAATAATTTACACTTGCATGCAGATTTTAAATTATACGTTCTTTTACTTTTGTTGGCTGTTATTTTAATCATGAGAAAAATATTACTTTCAAAATAAAAAGTAACATTTCCAACAAGTTTTGCACTTTCTAGACAAACACTACTTGAGGTCCTTTTTACAAAATCAGACTAGCCTTTAGTCATAAATCTGTAGTGTTTCTTTAACTAGCCTTTAGTTATAAATCTGTAGTGTTTCTTTAAGTAGCCTTTAGTCATAAATCTGTAGTGTTTCTTTAACTAGCCTTTAGTCATAAATCTGTAGTGTTTCTTTAACTAGCCTTTAGTCATAAATCTGTAGTGTTTCTTTAACTAGCCTTTAGTCACAAATCTCTAGTCTGAATTGTTTCTATGGCTGTTTCACATAAGTGACTGCTCTGCTGTCAACTGAATACCCAAGAAAGTCTGATAAAAATAACTGACAAGTAAACCAACAAAAACAGACTTCTACCACACCAATGTTGGCATGCTCAGCAGCTCCGGTGGTTCAGTATTCTGCTCCTCACTGGTGGTGCTGGTGCTGGTGCTGTTGGTATTACTGCTGCTGGTACTGTTGCTGCTGCTGCCAAATACATTACTGCTGCTGCTCCTGATTGTGTTATTACGACTGTTGTTAATGTTACTACTGCTGCTGCCTGGAATGTAGGGTTGATAGTTAAAGGGGTTGTCATGTTTTTCTGTGTAAGTTTTGGCAGAGTCCTGGCTGAGGACACGTTCGAGTGCTGGAACAGCATTAGGTGGTATCAGACTCCCTGTGAGGACACGAGAACCAATCATCAGTAGCAAGATTACTGTTGTAAGCGACACACTTATGTAACAAATGTTATTCTCATATATCATTTATAGCACATCTTCGAGTGTCATGTTAATGGAAGCAGACAACCACGACTTACGTTTCCCAGCTCCTAAATTTGATGATAAATCCTTACTAACAAGCAACAGAAACTGGACCTACCAATATAAACTGCTACTATGGGTCCAATTAAATTGATTAAATGGTCATGAGAAGCTGTTAACAAACTGATATCAAACAGCTTCCAACATTCAATTATTTCTGTAATAATACATCTGTGCCTCGATTTCTGATCTTGTTTCAGCTGATTAAACCAGTGATCACAATTCACTCCAGAATCTTTTTCTATAGGTAAACCTCCTTTGTTTAAATGTAACTTGTTATTATGCCACTTTCCAGTCTATTCCTCAACACTTTCAGCATCATAACAAATTATGGATCACTAATATCTTTTTTGCTGAACATCATCTTACTGAACAGCATCATCCATGGCTGATGATACTAATGTTGGATTTCCATAATGGGCCACAGTAACAACAAGTAATATCTGTGTTGTCAGGACCAGTTTTCCTTGCACTTGTGTCTTTAAACTTCAAGTCTGGTTCTTGTTCCTCCTCAAATTAGAAGTGACTTACTAAGAAGGGACATAATGACAGAGGTTACATTTAACTGGAACAAAGGAAGCTTGTTTGTAAAAAGAAAATATTTTTGTATGTGACTCGATCTTTTACAAATTCTTCTTGGACCTTGCAGCCAACAAAAAGTCTTGCATATCAACAACAACAAAATTGCAAGCCATTCCCAAATCAATGGCACTTCTCAATCCATCTACAAATACTCAATATGCATTTTATTTTGTCCCTTAAATCTGGGATTCACATGTTTCATTGCCCTGATAACAAGAGTGGCATTAACAGAAATTTATTCCTCAAGTTTGCACTGACAGAAGTGAAACTTACCCACAATCCTCTGATTGTCTTCAGTTCTGAGACGGATGATCTGCATCCGTGCTGCTGAACTCAAGCCAACCAGCACACTCTCTACCTTGCTCCAGACACTCAACACTGAACCACTCAGCACATGATAGAAACGTGTGCGAAGACCAAACTCACACTGTTGTCCAGTAGCTGCTTTCCTGCAGCTACCTCGCCTGAAACGTGAAATTAATCAACAGAACTTCATGAGACGGTGAATAAAACCATCCTGGAATTCAAAGCTGTTCAAAAAGTTCTGATCCAGAACCCTAAACCAGTGCCGTATGACTTCAAGCAATTTGTAATGTTTAAAAAATGTATTATGCCTTTAATAAACTGCACTGAGAAGCATACTGTTAACTGTAGTATAATGAAATGTTAAACATTCATTATTCATGTGGTACTTGTAACAACATAACAGATTTAAATTTTTGTGCAACATAAACATTTTCTGATCATATACTGAAGCCTAATCTGACTGGATACTTAAGCTACTTATTAACAGCTGCAAGAGTCAATACTTATGCATTAACTGTCATGAGAACAGAGACTTGCACTGCTTATTTGTGGCTATTCTACTGTTCAATGACCCTGTGGCATCACTGAATATAGCTGCCGTTAAAGAACCAGTACCATATTTATCAGTGATCACGTTAACTGGCAATTACAAGTAAATTACTGATAAAAAAAAGTTAAACTTTTGGAGGTCATCGGTTATTGTAATCGGTTTATATTATCAAAAACCTAGAAAAAAGCAACAAGTGAAATTGGTTGGAGGATAAGTCAGCCATTTGGATGACGACGCTCAATTTGAATAGAGGAGAATCAGAAAGTTTTGACTTCGGTTCAACTTGTGAGCATTTTGTAAACAGTAAATCTCGTAGCAAATAATAAAAATTTCAGATGAACATTTACATCCTGCTGGTGTTTATTTATAAAATCTATTTAACTTTTAAATTAAAAGTATAATATACCAAACGTTGTGCTGAGAAAACTGGTATTTTGGAAAGTACTTCATGTAAAGTGAAGGATAGGTACAAGTGAACTGGTTTTAAAAAACCCTAGTGCCATCACTGATCTATGTTCACCTGCTAATGTCATGGTGCACTTTGGCAGTCTCAGATACTGTATATAGAAATGTCTATGAACATATATATATATTTTTTAAATGTTCATAATGGCTGACTTTCATGAAGAAGGAGTGTCTTGCCCTGCTGACAGATACATTCCCATGTACAGAGATTGCCGTATGGTTTTACTAGCCAAGTGACTGGGGCAGAGCGTAACACTCATGAAAGAAAATCCTGGACTTTATGAGGATTCAAACCCATTATCCATAGTTCAGTGTGTGGTGCCTATCCTGTGAGATATTCATAACTAAACTGAGACGAACTTGGTCAAAATAAAACTCTTCTTCTTCACATAACGTGTCCTTCTCACTGCCTCCCAGAATGCAATGTGGCTTTGTACAGGTTGAATAGTGTCTTGCTACAACATGCTGGACTGGGTCCACCTGCGGCAAACTCATCCCTTTTCTCTTTTGCTGGGCACTATGCCCTCTACTGTCAACCTCTCCAAACCAATGTGTCCCATGACCCAGCCGAAGCATCTCAGCGTTCTAATTTTGATGGTGTTTACAAGCCAGTACTCCATGAAACATAATCCCGTTGGTATCTTTTTATTTGATTTTCTTTCTATCCATGATATTCAAAGTGCCCTTCTATATCATTTCAAAGCTGTTATTCTCTTTTCTAGTGAAATAAAAAAATAAAACTAGAAACCCTAATTTCAGAAACTCATAGCTATATACCTTTCTCACTGACTATGCTATACAAAATAACCCCTAATTTGTCAACTCACAAGTATCTGTGGCTACATTGAGTTTCTGAGGCAAGATATTGGCCCTCCCACAGAGGCTCTGCTACATCCGGCAGACACTTCTTGTACTTCTTTTTGATCTCCTCCAACATTTCACAACGGCTTTGCAAACCCATGTTTGGTCGGTAAATGTTGTACATTGGCTCTTTCTTCTTGTTTCTGCCTTGCAGCACCACAAGGACAACCGTTTTTCTGCACATTCGGTCCTGCCAACACATAATATCACATATAAAAAGAAACATATAAATCAGTGAATGACTGTGAAGAGTTTTTCTCCTGCTTCATAAAGAGACCCATCACCACAGCAGAGATCCAGGCTAAAACTGGCATCACATAATGTGGTTTAAATAAAGCTGAACAAGAACTCGGCAAAACCTACAGGAAATGGATGCACATGGCGTGCCCAAGATGTCGTTGTGCTGCTCTGTTATTAATATCTTTCATGAGGACTTTTGGGCCATAAGACTATAACTGCTTTAATAAACGCTGGTTTAAACTCTCAAAGAACTGATAGGAGAAGAAATGAAGATTTTTTTCCCCTACATTAGAATCCTGGTAAGAAACCCTATAACACAATGAAAGATAATAAGTGACAAAGAAATCCACACATTAACTCTCCGCTTATAACAGCCATTACAAAAGATAACAGAGTGAAGTGGGCCGAGTATTTCTAGACAATGGAGCAGGACAGACAAAGAAAGATGGTCTACACAGTAGTGATGAAAGAGAACAGACCAAGAGGTAACCTAGACAATGATGGCAAGACAGCCTGTAAGAAGATATATGCAGCACTCTTGGGATTGACAGCTGGCATGAACAGATCAAGAACAGAGAAGAATGGAGATGTGTCCTGCCTGCAGCAATGAGCCTCAATGGCTGAGAAAGCTGCTGAAGTCAGCTGCTGCTCAAAGAAGAAGTTATATTTTTGCCTTATTACTACAGAAACCCCCATACATGTTTCTCACTTCAGCAAGCTTAAGCCTGGATAAATTATGCAAAGCACTCCATCATCACGCCCCCCCTTCCCCTCCCAAACTTACACTATGACAAGCTACAATATAAGTACGCAGTTTTATACTGTTACATAAAGAGTTACTCCTATCAAAATGAATGAATATAAAGCCTTAGAATTAACAATTCATTACTGCTAAAAACTTAGTTTATTGAGGGGGAAAAAAAAGCAAATCCAAATTCAAGTGACCAGAATTAACACACACACAAAAAACATGAAACATTAATTCACGGGAATGTAAAGATAAATAAGGAAGAATCCATCATATAACCCTCATGAAAATGTAAACAAGTTCATGCAGACATCAAAAATATAACTGACGGTTCACATTTATCCATTATAAATTTGAGCAGTCTCTCACACGAGGGGCTCATTTTTACATGGATATCAAACTTCCTTCAAACACTGACAATTGTGTGTACAGTGTCCTCTGGTACCCCTCACCTTCCTGGTACATATTTCCATTTTCATAGATCTTGGCTGTACTGGATCCGCAATGCGAGTTACCTGTATTACACAGCTGGGATCCACATCAGGAGTTACCTGTATCACACACACATGTCACAACTGATCAGTAAACTGCTCACATTCGGTTTAACAGGCGAGGCCTTTTCAATTAGAATTATGGATCACAAGTGTTACAAATCTGATCTCCAAGTGCTGCAATACCTAAATCTATCATGTCTCACTGAACTCCTAGACTGTGTTCTGGCAGAAATACAACCAGTTTTCCTCAGGGAAAATTGATGATGAGATTGAAAACAGATGTAATCAAGTGAAACAGGTCACTGGACAAATAACATCTTTAGTGAAAAACAAAATGCATCACAACCAAAATAAAGATAGCACTGTAAAACACAATTTTCCTCCCAGCTCTGTGCTGTCAATATCAAACATGGACAACTAACAGCAAAAAACAACAGAAAAATCATCACGATAGAAACGAGATGTTTTAGGAGAATACTAAATGTGACAAAACAAGAGAACAGATAAGAAATGACACCATCAGGGCAAAAGTTGCAAGTAAAACCGATATTACACTACATCCAGAAACAACAAGTCAAATGTTCTGGCCAGACTAAGATCTGCAGGTAACAGAGGGAGAGGCCGCCCACGCAAGAGATGGAGAGAGGAAATTACTGAAACCTTACATATCCCATTATATGAAGCACAGTGCTGTCACGTCACCTATTTGTCCCCCAATGCTGAGAGGGAGGCAGGAGGAGGAGACAAGACGGCCATTTTGACATTCACAGAAGCAGTTCTTAATAAAACACACAGTGGAACAACACTACACGTCGAATTTGGCTCAGCTGAAATCATTTTCACTGCCTCATCTAAAAAACTAAAAAAAGGTGCTTCAAATACTGCTAGTTTTTTTTTCTGCTTTGTCCCATTGTCTATATTTGTAATCTACCAAGAATAAACATATAAAAAGGACCTGCAATACTTTCACTTTATCCCAACAATAACCCATTTTTGTGGTCCCAACAGAAGCTTCTTCATCAAATATTCATTTTTTGCTGTTCCAATACTTAAAACTTGCAGGTGCATGGTTATAAATGTGAATATATGAGCAACATATATATACATATATACACACATAAAAGAACATAAGAGAAATGATTAAAGCGACAGAAATCTACCTGCAACGAGCAGTAAAACCCTTCCTCCATGGTTCCACACCGCCTCCACAACTCTAGAGCCGAGTGCCAGGGCATACCTCTCTCCACAGCAAATTTTGTCAGTTCTGTTTTTGCTGTGTTGGTGGCAGTGTTGCCCACGAAGACCTTGGTCTCTATCTTCCGTACCTTCTCTTCACCTGATCCAAGGTCTGTAACATCAAATATCAACAATGAGCATGTTTTTCTCAACTATTTCTAAACACCCTTGTTGTTCAATAAAAGAACAGAAAATGAACTGTTAAATTTAGAAGTGTGTGGAAAAAAAAAAAAAAAATGACAATTTGTGTGCTTTTGAAGAAAGCATGCCCAAAGCATAATGTGTTCAAGACAGTATCGCTGAAATTGTCCACTTTCATTTTGGAAAACCCATCTTACAGCAGTGTGCTCAAATTAACTAGTAGACCATGTGTCAAAACTAC
The DNA here is from genome assembly GCA_009760885.1 of Achatina immaculata. Lineage (NCBI taxonomy): Eukaryota > Metazoa > Mollusca > Gastropoda > Stylommatophora > Achatinidae > Lissachatina > Lissachatina immaculata. The sequence goes on from CM019693.1 coordinate 40,906,942, forward strand.
CAACAAACTATACCACATGATCATTGAACCAGGCAAGCAATTAGAAGATGAATCATTCCCCCCCCCCCCCTTTACCAAATTTTAGACACTTCATCTAAGATTAACATGTAAATGGTATGAAGACATTTTTTAATACCAGAAATTTGCAACATATTTTGCAGCCTTCTATGATTTTCTGAAAATCAGATGATCAACATAATGCCATTCATATGATGAAAGTTTTGACGCCGATAATACTCAATTCTTAGCTTATTTCCCAGAAGTAATGATGCTGCTACCCTCCATAAACAGCTGAGATCAGCCAGCTTCATGACCGTCTTCAAAGATAAAAGGAACAGGTTAAAAAAGAAAAAACCAAAAACCCCATTACCTTTAGCCAACTACATTAGGCATTTTTATAGTTTACTTTCAAATTCAAATATAAATGAAATGAGTTCAAGACCAACATAGAGATAAGGAAGATGAGCACACAACTGTCTCATCAGTGATGAAAAAAAGGGATGGACATATTAGATACATCTGCCATGCGATGAGAAGAAATAATCAGAGAATCCAAAACATGCTATCAAATGGGACACAAATGGACAAAGAAAAAAGAGCCCGACGACGTGAAACTCTAAAGAGAACATTGTTGAGAGAGAGGCTAAATTAGTGGGCATAAGATCCCTCCCTTGATGAGGCTGAAAAACTTTCTGAAAACAGAACATGGTGAATTATCATGTGAATCCTATTTGACATTTAACGGCACAGGAAGGACGTAAGATTTTCAAATTCAGCCTGCTTGGTCCACATAATATCATTTCCAGGTCTAAATGATGCTAATGTACCACAACTTACCCATGATGCCCATGTCCCATCTTCCATTCCTTTTAGCCTCCAGAATAATGGCTGTGAGAGTGTCTGTGAAATACCTGAACAAGGCATTCTGCACGGCTACTTTCATCCCCAAGATACGGTTCAAGAACTTGGATATGTTATTAAAGTCTGAAAGTAGAACAAAACACAAAGGAGATGTAAAATAAATATCTTCTGATCAATTACTACAAGAAAAACAAAATCTCACTAGAGAAACTTGAACAATTAACAACCAGATGAAGATGAGATCAGAAGCAACATAGATGTGGTTTTGGAGAAGATGCAGCAGAAAAACAAATATAGAGATCCTCAAAGAAGTGAATGAGCAATGAAAACTTGTCCTCACCTTTCTCAAGGGTGCAGTATCCAGTCTTTTCATCCACATTAATCATGCCTACACCAACAAGACCTTCCTTCACATCTGTGGATATGGGCAAAAACGATAAATAAAATAGACAGAGAAAATAAAAGCGTACTCAGAATTCTTTATAGACAGCAAACATGTCTCATTATGAATGTAAACTTCAGAAATATGTGGCAGTTTCTGGGCTACTGCAGTGAAAGTTATGTTGCTTCACATGGGTTAAGTGTGATGAAAATGCTTCTGACCACACTGCATTAACCCCTTAGCTCTCGATCAGCTTGCTGAGGAAGGATGGCTGCTACACATGTCTGGAAAAGCAACCAAACTGCAGGTAATGCCTGAGGATGGGCAGGAAAACAGCCCAGCCTTCAACCATCTTTAGGCAACTCCCACAAATTTTATGCCAAGATCCCAAAACTTAGAACTTGCCTAATTTCAGCTGTGGAGTTTTAACCACCAAACACTTTATCATCTATTTTATGCTGTCACAGGGTAACATCACCAGTTACTAATAAATAAAACCAGTCACATTTTATAATATACACTACCAGTTCCTGAGCAGATTCATCAATATCTTCTTAATGGCTAAAACTGATTTACTTTCCACAACAGTAATGCTTGTGGCCTGGTTGGCTTAGTGGTTAGGTGCTCAGTCTACAGTGGCGATTTTTCTTCTGGTACCATCACACCACAAAGGCCCCAAAAAATGGGTAGCAGAGAAATGTGGGAAGGTAAATGCTGCCAAGCGTGATACTGACTGCTATCACACCTTCATGTGCCGAAGCTCTTGGAAATAAGGGCCTAACATCATAACCCCAATATGCCTTAATGGCATGGAAATGGGGGTTTTACCTTACCTTTGTAATGTAAATGACAGAATTAGGATGGAAAGTAATAATGTAAATAACAGAATGGTGATAATGACTGAATTAGGACAAAAAAGGGTAATATTAAACAAAACAGAAAGTAGGACTTGCAAATGTTTGAATTAAAACATAAAGTTTTGGGAAAAAAAAATTTGCTGTGGCCATAACTAACCTTTGAAAAAGTCACCTTGGTAGGACTTTGGCGGCGGGATGTGGGGGACATCAGTCTGAATATCCAGGACAGATTTCATCACAGACTCCAAGGCCAACCTGCCATACTGTGAAAAGAAGAAGAAAAAAAGGCAAAATGTGAACAGTGGCAATGCACTGAGTGTAGACAACAAGCTAGTGGAGGAGGTCAATGAGTTTGTGTATCTTAGTAGTAGAAGATGATTTATCATATCAACAGCCCAGCATTCCTAGCTGTTTGTAACATTCATTTTTTTTTTCAAACTTGACCAAGTTCAGTCAGATACACTACAGAAACCCTTAAAAGTCTGAAAGTGTAGAAGGTCGTACGGAATAAACACACTCTCTTACCTTGTTGTCAATATTAAACCTGCTCAGATCTCTTGTCTCAGTTGCCCTACGATCACCATGGGTTAAGGCCCCCTGGATAAGAAAGTTTACAAAGATAAACAGTTTAAGGATGATAAGAAACCATGTGACAGTGCAAGAGAGATAACCACAAGAAACAGACTACTATTACTTCAATTTAAATTTCATCACTTGCATTACTACTTCCTGTTCTAACTCAAATCATTTGCATAATCTCTGCCTGTTTTAATTCAAATAAAACACTAGTATTTCCTTTTCTGCAGAAAAAGAGAGAGAGATGTATTTATAAGCTATAAGAAATATTAACATTTTTTTAGCAAAAGTGTTAACGGCAAGAAAAAATGACTTACTAGACTTTCCAATCTTTTGGCAACAGTTGCTGCGAACCTCCTTTCTCCTGCTAACTCGGAGATCAGGAACACATACTCTGGAGCGCTAACTTGGTTGGATCTGTGTGTTCGACCTGGGAGTTGGTGCATACAAGAATGGATTGTCAAAAATCATATCAATAGATATAAAATGGCATAATCCCACAGTACAGAATAAAGTGATATTTCTAACTTGCACATGATGACGTATGATATACAAATTTCATACATGAAGCTTACGCAGACAACTCTAAAGTGACCTTCTATAAATTTTTCTAACCTCTGTCTAAATTATGCTTTATTTCATACAAATCTGTTGTACTCTAATGTACTCATTAATACTTTGAAAAGAAGATTTTTCTTATTTGTTGTTTTTTTCTTTCTCTTCTTTGGTTTTCCTGCTTACTGCTAGCCCTTATCTGTGAAATATTTAGCTCAGTATTGTTTAAATCTTGGGTCCAGAACAGGTCTCTCTTGATAAACATTTGTCACATCATTTACAAGAAATTTTTTTTTTAAAAAAATGTATCCATGTGTATATGATTTCAGAAGGCACTTGATCTATTATGGCTTCTACAAGCCATGACCATCCATAGTATGAGTGCACGTTAGTGTTAGATTCCTATTTTTAAACTTGTTCAGCTTGGAAAACCACACCATAAGACCCGAAGCCACACCACCTATTTTGTCAGTAAGCTCGTACCGATGCACAAGCTTTCCCACTTGGAATTTATACAGTTAAATGAACCAGACAAAATACAAATGCTACAAACATTAACAATAAAACTGATAATTATGGAAGGTCTGCACCAGAGAAAGCTGAAGAAATAGTCCCCAGAAAACTTGATCCTTTCTCCTCAAGTGAAAGATTTTGTTCTTCAATTATTGTTAATTTTTATCGCCTAAAACAAACAAGAAAGGCGCTGGAGTACAGAGCAGTAAGAAAAGAACCACGCCAGTCTACTTCCTACACTTCCTGCAGGCCAAATAAATAAATGCTTCTGTAAGAAAGAAATATTTAAACACACAAACTCAACCAGTCTCAGAAATAATGATGGAAATTAACCAAAAATATCCCTAGGCAAAGGATGGGTGGCAACAAAAAACATCAGTTCTGAAAGACTTCATGAAAAGTGTAAAAGAGACACTAAGTTAGGAAATGGAAAATTAAGAATAAAGAGCTAGTTCTTCTGCCTGTATAATGATGCACCCTCAGTCGATGCTAGGGCAAACAATGATAAACTAGTTTAAGACCCAACTGAAAAGTTTTCTCACTTGTTATAACTTAAAACCAACATTCTTAACAAAAAGAAAGATGGCTCCTTACCAAACTGCTGGATAGCTCTGTCAGCACTCCATGGCAGTTCTAAAGTGACGTGAACTCTTCTCTTCTGATTGAGGGCTCGTCTGTCTGCTTGCAGAGAGATACCCGAGCTAGCTGCCTCTGAGATGATGGCAATATTCTGGTAAAAAAATAACGGGAATTAGCAGGAACATGGCTATGACTTCACTGAGTTGTATCAGAATATAGTTCATTAGATGGGAGCTTAAGTGAAGAGTTAGCTTTCTGTACTAGTTAATTCTAAGCCTTCATGTTTCTTATTATTGCCCAATTCTTTTCACTTGTGGGTGTGCACACTGTTTCTTAAGAGCGCCTACCTTCTCTTTGCCAAATATTTCAAAACATGCAGATATTTATAGCACTTTCATTTTGTAATACTATCATTAAAAATCTTTTCCTATCCATTATCAAGTAAACAGCAAAAATATAAAGTCTCAACCAATTTAAAACGGACAAGACAACAAAGAGAACTTAGGATGACAGAGAAAAATAATCATAGGCAATTAGAAAGCACCAGAACATGTGTTAGAAATCATGTGCAGACAAAGACAAGGTTTTTGCACGGTGTTCTTGGACGCCCCTGAGGAAAGAGGCTGTGTACCTTTTCACCATCCATGAACCTCTGTTTCTCTGTCAGGTTGAGAATTTCAAGCGAAACATCAGCCTCAGACCGTGACTCGAACTGTACACCATCGTTTGTTGACACTACACGTGATTTGCGACCAGTCATCTAATATAAAGGAAAAATGTGCAATGAATTAAGACTTAGGAAGTCATGAAAACATCAATTTAAAACATATTATATATACAACATCAATTTAAAACATATTATATGTACAACATCAATTTAAAACACATGTTTCAGCGTTTACAACTTCAGACTCAAAATATAAACCATCATAAAATCAGCAACACCTGTATCATTTTTATCCCAAGACCATTCACTAAAATGAAGAGAAACTTGCTTTACTGATATAACTAGCCTCATCCAGTAACATGAAGAGAAGCTTGCTTTACTGATATAACTAGCCTCATCCAGTAACATGAAGGAAAACTTGCTTTACTGATATAACTAGCCTCATCCAGTAACATGAAGGAAAGCTTGCTTTACTGATATAACTAGCCTCGTTCAGTAACATGAAGGAAAGCTTGCTTTATTGATATAACTAGCCTCTTCCAGTAACTTGAAGGAAAGCAAGCATCACTGATATAACTAACCTCTGCCACATTTTCTGGTCCTCCAAGTTCATCAATAAGCTGGTCTAGGGTATTAGGTGGCAGTTTTTCTCCAAGAAACTCAATACGAGACAGCAGCTCAGACTTCATGGCACTTGCTTTCTCCCAGTTCCCTGTATCTGTACATGCAGTATTCACAAGAAAAACACTTATATAGGCACAATAAAATGATATACAATATTCTTAAGACGTACAAAGTATAGAAACAAGAACACAATGACATATTTCTGCTCTTATCAATTTTCAAACCCAAAAAAAAAAAAAAAATTGAAGACAAAACAGATACTATGATTGAAGAATGTTAATAAATAACTTGCTATAGATTTTTGAGAAAAAAAAAAAAACTTGCTTAAACGCAGAAACTTATTCCAAAAGTTTCAACATTTCTGCCAACATATAACAAACGGCACAGACCAAGTCACATCTAATAAACATTTTCAACAGTTTGCAAACAAAGACCACTTACGTCCATCCAGGCCATTTGTAGATGATTTATTAAGCAGTCCAGCTTTGGCCAATGCTTTATCAAACTCATCATCATCGCTGTCTTTTGCTTTGGAATCTTTATCTTTCCTTTTTTTCTTCTCCTTTTTCTTCTTTTTCTTGGGGCTGTCCTTTCGCTTTCTCTTCTTCTGGCACCATGGGTCATCTGAACAAACAGTACATAAAATTTTACTTTGTTATACGAATGGCAAATTTGGGCTGATCTGGAAAACTTAATTAACGAAATCATAAACACAGAACACACTGAATCAACAACTCGGATAATACAGGTCAGGTTAGTTGTAACAATAGTCAAAGGGACTTTCCCAATTTTTAAGTTTTAAATCTTCCCCCTTCCTCTCCATCCATATCAAATAATGGAATCTGAAGGCAAGTGCTAAATGAGATAAGATGAAAAAGTGAAGAACATGTAAACTAGGACGTATGCCAGAAGATTTTCAGTCTGTACATCACTCATAGAAAGTCAGAACTCACAGAAAGTCAGTATTCAGAGAACATCAGAAAGCACTTTTAATAAATTATGAACAAACTTCATATGAATATTCATACTTTTTTTTTTCAGACAGCTATCACAAAACTAACACAGACCTATTAATGCTTCTTTGGGTGAGAAAGATGAGGCGTGCCACAAAATTACCACAGCTGACATTCAACACCTTTCTGAGCATGAAAGACAGAGCAAGAAACCATTTTCATAGGCTTGCTCTTCTAACCAAGATTTAAAACTATCACAGAATACAGTATGGAGCTGGAATAAACAACCTTTCTAAGGAAAAGATCTCAGATGTAATGTTCAACAATAGTTTAGGAGATAGTAAATCTAAACTACAAAGTATTTTTTCCCCAATATTCTTTAGAAACTTTAATGCTGTGAAAGCAATGAACAAAATGTCACCAATATCCTGTGACATCTCTCTGAATGGGGGGTAATGGCAATCTGGCTTGCTCTGCCACTTGGCATGATGTTAAATCAGTCAAGGTGTACACAGACAGTCCTTGCTTTTCAATGGGCTTCTCCTCTAACATCAGAAAGCAAAATGGATGTAAAGTGAATTTCACAGGCATGAGTATAGTCCTTTACTGTATACTCTAAAAATATAAGTATGTTTACAATAACAAGTCCTACTATTCCAGTCTGAAAAATGAATTGTAAAGTCTGACATCGGAAGGACTATCTGTGCTGTTCATATGATGTGTCTAGCACACTGTCTAATGTCATCCTCTTGCTCTAATTACTCCAGACTTTTCTGCTTCCTGTATAGTTATCATTACCACGCCCCTAAATATTTCCAAACATATTGTAATTGTGAGGTTCAAATATTTTCCATGTTTTTTATTCTGTTCAAATACTTTTTTATTTTAATTCACTAATACACTCCACTGTTCTCTTACAAGATCTCAAATTTCCACAAAATATGAGAGGCCATCTAATCGATCTTCAAGAATGTTGAGAAGATATGGCATTCAAAAGTTATAAGCACAAAAACCAAGTTAAGATTATTCAATTCAAATGTAATATCCACCCTCATTTATGCATGCGAAAGCTGGAAAACAACTAAAGAAATAGAAAAGAAATGAGACTCTTTTGAAAATAAATGCCTAAGTAAAATACTCCGCGTCAAGTGGAACGAATTCAAGAACAATGCAAAGATAAGCCAGATGAGTTAACAACAACCAATCTCATGTGTGATCAGGAAAAGGAGATGGACATATGGTGGTCACATGATCAGAAGAAACAGTCAGAGAATCCCAAAACAAGCTATCAAGTGGAACACAACAGGCCAAAGAAAAAGAGGCAGACCACATGAAATTCTGAAGAGGACATTGTTAAAAGAGGCCAAATTAATAGGCATAAAATCCCTTGATGAGGTTGAAAGGCTCGCCGAAGACAGGAAAAATTGGCGAACCACCTTGCGAGCCCTATGTGACATTTAACGGCACCAGAAGGATATAAGATAAGACCTAAAGAAACAAGCTGTCCCACATACCATCATCACTACTCCAGCCATTGGCGAATGGGTTTCGGTCTTCTTCATCACTGTCAGATTCACTGTCCGATGACGACATAAAGTCTATGTCACTGATGTCAGAAGGTGAGTCGTTGCTTTCAGGATCACTGCTGTCATCACCTCTTTTCTGACGTTTATTTGGGGGCTGGTCATCTGTTATAATCACAAATATCAGGACACATCAAACATAACAGGATTTATTTTTTGAAATCTTGTAAATGGGGTCGAAAGTCCTTATGACTCAAAACTCTCTAACATTTACTATCTACTTTAGTTACCAGATAGTCTACACGAATACTCTGAAATAAACATCAGGCATATGCTACTCTTTTTCTGCAGAATACTTTGGTTCTACCAAGACTATTTCAAAATGATGAAATAAAGTTTAGTTTCACTAACTTTACTGAAATTTCAGAATGATTACATGCACAGTGGTAAATTACATACCTTTTTTCCACGAGTCTGGAGAATCTCTGTGTTTGTGACTATTGCTGACTTGTTTGATGATGTCCAATGCCCTTCCTCTAGTAGACGCTGGAAAGTGCCTTTCAACCAATGACTGGAATACGCCCCTGACAGAAAAGAAATTATCTTTGAACAACTGGCACTATGCTGCTTTACCCACAGGCAAATACTGCTTGGCCTTATTTTGTTGGTTCACTTTCTCTAAGTCAAATTCTAAGTGAAACAAATCAGAAAAAAAAAAAAAACCAAGAATGCACAATTACTTATTACATATATAGAAACTACAGGCCAGATGTCAGTATAAAAAAATGGTGCGGTATCTTTACTCAGGTAAAGGCTACCAAACTTGGGAAAACCTTACTGAGCACTACTTGTTAGCACAGGATGGGAGCCGAAACTTGGGAAAACCTTAGTGAGCACTACTTGTTAGCACAGGATGGGAGCAGAAACTTGGGAAAACCTTACTGAGCACTACTTGTTAGCACAGGATGGGAGCCGAAACTTGGGAAAACCTTAGTCATCACTACCTGTTAGCACAGGATAGTGCCTGAAAAGTTATTGGCCTGAACCACATCCCCAAAATAAGAGCGTAGTTTTGTTACTGTAGCTGGAAAAAGTGTTCTTTTATAATTTAAACTGCCAAAGCTGCAGAATCATGGTGCAAATTCTTTTCTTTTAGATGAATGACAGAACCATGTTAAAGAAAGAAGTGGAATTTTCAAGTGTAGAACTCCAGACCATCATGAAGTTCCCGCTCCTTCAAATGAAGACTCCAAAGGAAATCTGTGAGTATTTGCTACAAGCATTGATTTACACATACCCATTACACTCAACTGTGAAGAAGTGCCAAAATAATTTCATCACAGGAGATTTTGAGACTGAAGATGCAGCAAGATCTGGAAGGCCTTCAAAAGTGTCAACTCCAGAAACTGTTGATCACATATATGACCTGATTTTGGCAGATCACCAAATTTCAGCCAAAACAATTGATGAGATACTAGAGATATTCAGAGAATGCATTTGGTTTATAATTTATGAGCATTTTGAGCACTGTGTAAGCAGGTACCAAAATATGTAAATGGACGCCTTCAAGTTGAATCTGCAGTATTTTACATGGTCTAGCAATAACTTTTTGGAATGACTCACGGCTGTTGATAAAACATGGTTACAACACTATGATCCTGAGACCAAAATGCATTCCTTGTAGTGGTGGCACTCAGCGTTTTGGGCCGACCCAAAAGTCAGAAGGAAATGTCACGGCCATGGTTTTTTTGGGATAAGGAAGACATTTTGATGATTGGCTAGCTTCAGAAAAGCCAAACAATTAATGCAGAATGCTACTCAAATTTGCTGTGCCGATTAAATGCTGAACTGAAAGAAAAATAGCAAGGAAAGCTATGGAAAGGTGCTCTCATCTCCAGGACAATAGGTCAGCTTACACAAGACATTTTGAAGAATTTGGGATTTTAAACTACAGATCATTATCAGATTTTGCTCCATTGGACTATTCCCCAATTCCCAACTTTAAAGAGTGCTTGAAAGGGAGGAAATTTTAAATGATTCAGAGGTAATAGCTGCAACAGAGCAGTATTTCAGTGACCAGATTTTTTTTTAAAAAGGGTTAAAGAAACAATGTGCCAAGTGTGCTGAATAACATGCAAGTTCTGTGGCTCTTAGTCATTCCCTTCATGATCAGAACTTTCCAGCAACCCCTCTATGAAGGAAAACATTTCTACTCACATATAAATGATAAGCTTATGAAAGAACTGAGAATTATACAGGGCAGAAAAATAGTTTAGATTAAAATTAAGCACATACATAGGAAGACAAAAAAATACTTGTGAAAGTGACATGGAAAAGAAAAATACAAACAAGTTTTGAACAAAAAAAATATCGGCTTACTTGGCAGTTGAGACAAAATCTGACAACTCTCCTCCAGCCTCTTCAACCTGCTCCATAGTTCGAGCTTCACCCGTCGACTGAAGACCAATCACAACACACTGCAATATCAAACTTTCGCTTTAATAAAAGCCGTGATAGTAACATGTGCATCTTTCTACAAACATTCACATTTAAAATCCATAATTCTTCACACAATGAGACACAGCAGGGGGCAAATAAGAATTAAAAGAAAATTCTAGAACACGCCCTGATTATAAGGTGTGAAGTAAATTTAATGAAGGTTTATGAACTTTCATTGATCAGATGACACGTATGGGGGGAGGGGTCGAATGACCAAATCAAAGCAATGACTAACCAAAAATATCATACAAACATAACTTATCAGTCTGTACAGGTCCCAATACTTTTCCCTGCAAGATATATCCAACTGTTCTACTTCTTCCTGCCAACTGTTCTACAACTTTCTGAGACATAACATGCACTCAGATCTAGTCAGATCTATCTTTCCTTTTCTTGTGCAGGTTTGAGACAAACCACAGCTGGCCACACATCAACAATAAAAACAATCACAAACCACAGCTGGCCTGACATCAACAATAAAAACAATCACCAAACACAGCTGGCCACACATCAACAATAAAAACAACCACCAACCACAGCTGGCCACACATCAACAACAAAAACAACCACCAACCACAGCTGGCCACACATCAACAATAAAAACAACCACCAACCACAGCTGGCCACACATCAACAATAAAAACAACCACCAACCACAGCTGGCCACACATCAACAATAAAAACAACCACCAACCACAGCTGGCCACACATCAACAATAAAAACAACCACCAACCACAGCTGGCCACACATCAACAATAAAAAATATTTTGTAAATGTACCCAGCTTCATCTACTCACTTTGCCACATTTGACAGCCTCCCTGGTCAGGTCTACACAATGGTTGACCTTGGATGAGATACAAAGGTACTTGAAGAAACGCTGGTGAGCAGACCAGAACTGCCCCCACATGCTCTTCTTCATGCGATGTTCTGCGTCTATGAGCTCTGCTGCCTGCTGGAACATCTCCCTGGCTTCTACCCACTGAAACAGGACACAAGTCAGAGCACTCTACAAACTTGTCACCTAGTAAATCTTGAGTGTTTCATGATAAATAAGAGGAATTTTGTTTCTTCCTAAGGGATGATAAAAGCGGAGTATGTAGGACTTGCTGGTTGATATCCCCCCCGTCACAGCAAATTCAAGATCTCTACACCAAATTTAGCCCTAAAGATCTTTAGAACTGGCATCAAGTTGGATGAATTTGTGAGCTATGTTGTAGCCTTCCATATAAACTCTGGCACTATGAGGAACGTGCCAATCCTGACCTAAGTGGCCAGAAATAAATGGATATGATAAAAATTCAGTATTTTCTTTCTTCATCATTCATCATCAAAAAGGCATTTGTTGTGTTTTGTCAATTTGCAGCCGGACTGTGATATGTGTGCCTTTAGGCCATACACATCCAACTTCACCAAAAAACAATCTGATATAAAAAAAAAAGTACTTGCTGGAGTTTGAACAGAATTTCTGCCTCCCTGGCCCACTGCCCAGACAACTGTGCTACAGGTTACTCAGTCATAAATGATTTCATGCAGAACTTTTTTCTTTTTTTTTTCACATAAGGGATCCGAGAGTACAGACTATATTTAAACAACAAAATTCTTCAAAGCTTCAGATATTAGAACACTCTGAGAAATGTATTTACAGCATGAGAACTCTGAGACAGCATGAACTGCAAAACTTTTAACATCAGAGGAACATAAACTCTTGCCATTCAAAATCCAGAAAAAACAGAGAATAAATACCAATTATGTGGGCGAAGTAAAAGACTTTCTCTGAGAAATGAAGTAACAAGTAAATAACATTGGAATGGGAGAAAGTGAAAGATGATTAGTTTGTTTTTTTTTTATTTCCCCTATCAAGCTGGCCTAGTTGACTGAGTGGTTAGTCTACCCATCTGGTGGTACTAGGCTCAAGTACCAGCAATGGGGATTCTTTTTCTGGTACCACCACACCAAAAAAAGCAAAAATGCCTGGATTCCACCCAACCTCTTAAACTGGGTACCAGAGAAAACAGAGACTGTGACCAGGCATGGCAGTGACTACATCAGACTCTCATGTGCAAGATGCTCTTGGAAATACGGGCCTAAAACCGTATCCCCAACATGCCTCAACTCTTCCTGTGCCACAGAAAAACAGACGCAGACGTTCCCGTCTGTGCCACACAAAATGCGAGGGTCTTGATATGTATAGGAGGTATAGTTGTAAAAGTGAACGTACAAAGTATTTCCATTTTAAAAATATACATATTATGCATGAAAATAGCTGTAAATGTAAAAATATTTCATAAATGAAAAGTTTTTTAGGAAAAAAGAAGTAGGGTGATGATTTTAGATGATAAATGTGTACTGCTTACCACTGGCGATGCCTAGATGTACAATGTTTACCATCGGTGATGTCCAGATCTACTTAAATTTTCATCTGATCTCATCGTGTGGTGGCATTCTCACTAAAATAATGTCTGAAATAACCTTCTAACTACTTCTCCAGTCCATTTAATAGGTCTAGATGTACTTAGGGTACATTCAGGAACAGTGGTCTGGTCATAGGACATGTCCTTTTGCCTCCGAAATCACAATAAATATTGAAATTTCTCTATTAAAAGCATCGAATTCACTTGGTTGTGCTTTGGACTGAACTATGAAAGGTCACCAGACATGCGCAGATAAATCGCATACAATTAAAAGTTACACTGGTTTTACGCTGTAACGAAACAAACCTCGCTATAACGAGGATGGCAGTCGATGAGTTAATGCCATGGAAACGAGGATTTTACTTTTTATCAAGCTATTTATGAAGTCAGTTTAACAACAATGTAACTCACATCTTGACAACAAAGAAATGATAATTAAAAATGGTACTTGGGTACTACAAAATTTGTAATTTACTGCAAAGTTTATATTCTGAACCAAACACAAAGCAATATTTAGCTTACAGATCATCAGCACTCACCATTTCGACTGCAAGATTGTAGATCTTAATAAAATCCTTCTCAAGAGGAATCTCATCAATGCGGAAAGTGACCCCATGGAAACTCAGTTGCCTGGCAATGTACATTCCTCTCAGTTTGGCATCCATGGCAACCAACTCCATAGCTCCAACACCCCTATAAATGATAAGGAATAAGTATGATAGAATAGTCTCTTGAGTGAGTGAGTGAGAGAGAGAGAGTGATTGATTCAATATTCTGTTTGCTATCCACACACTTTACACTGAACCAAAATTTCCAAACAGATCTTAAATGGCAAAACACATATTTTAGGGGGGGGGAAAAAACTGAATCATTCAAAGAGTGCAAAGTATGAATGAAAAATATGTGTGAATCTACAGCTAGAAATTACAGATCTTCTGACCAATATATGGAACCTTGTTGGGTTCCAAGAAAAAAAAAATGAGTAGTCATTAATAATTATTTCTCTGGGATCAGAAACAGTCTGTGTACATGTACAGGCAAAGAGACAAAGGAAATTATTTTGATACATAAAAACAACTCTTCTACAAGCATTAACTACCTTTGAAAACACGACATAAGCTTTTCCCCCTTCCTTTTAGCAACTATCTCCTTATGAACTTAGTGGCTCAATTCCGTTCATGAAACTAATTTTTGCATGAATTTATGCTGTCACTTACTACACCAACAAGCAACTGAGTAACAAAGAAACAGAAATCCATGTTTATGAGAACCCACCTTCGTTCAACAGCCTGAATAAACTCGTTAAACTCTTTAAAAGGAGTTCCCTCTCCCCAAAGACCCAATCGGGTCATGTAGGCCATGTTCCTGGGCTCTGAAGCACCGGTAGCTGAAGCATAGATGACCCTGGCCTTGGGTAAACGATTCTGTAGCTCTAGCACTGTCTGGCCTGTCTTTGTGGGTTTACTGGAGCCAGTTGGACAAAGATTTTTAGCTTTGTGACACTCATCAAAGACAATCTGCAGTCTAAGGTCAAGGACTCAATATTTACATAAAAGTAAACTACTGGCATCTTAAGCTCTAGCATAATATCCAGTTCAAAGAATGTTTCCACTGTATAGTTCCTTATTCACTGTGCTAAATATTATATGTCTTCATTTCATCCACTGACATTTGTGTCTCACCTTGCAAGCAAATTGTCTTTGCTTTCACTGACGGTTTTTCCTCAACAACAGAGTGTTGGGTACCTGCTTCTATAGCTGGGTAAAATCTCTGACCCAGGTCCCCTCAAATGGATAGGGTGAGTACACTTTAAAACTGCTATTTGAATGTACCAATGAACTATGCATTCTAGCACCTCCTAAAAAAGGTTTTTGAAAATGAAGCCATTAGTACCTGTTCAGTCGAAATGAAGAAATGAGGTCATAACACAGAAATTCCATAACATGAAACTAACTTTATGTAAAAAGTATTCATTAATTTGTTGTTGTTGTCTAGTATGCACCAGACATGGTAGGAGGCCGTGTGTGTGTGTGTGTGTCTGTGTCTGAAAAGTTGGTACCTGCGAGAGGCTGAATCTAAGCTACGGAATTTCTGTCATAACCTCGTTTCTTTCCGGGTATCACGATCTTCATTTTGATTAACAGGTACCAATGACTTCACTTTCAAACCCCCTTTTTTTGGATGGTGCTAGATAGCGTAATGTTCCAAGTGTACTACTCTATAGAAGTGAAGGCTGGAAAATCACCAAAACCATAGAAAACAAGCTGAATTCTTTCCAGACTAAACGTTTATGAATAATTAGAATGGCCAAACACCATAAGAAATATCTTGTTGGCAGAAATGCAGATGAAGCCACTGACAGCAATTATTGAGGAAAGATGCTGGTGATGGTTGGGACATGTGCTCTGAATGACTGACAACTCACTATCAAAAATAGCACTAAGATGGACACCACAGTGGAAAAGAAGTAAGGGTAGACCAAAAGAGACACGGAGAAGAACAACAGAGAGGATGCAGAGCAATAGAGGGCTCACCAGGGCAAGAGCGGGAAAAAAAGGCAAAGGACAGGCATTTTTGGAAAAACCTTGCAGAAGCATCATGTGCCCTGGGCACTTAAGGTTCAGAGAGAGAGTGATAACATAGTTCACTGGTACGTTGTTCTCTTGTGGCTAGACGGCTGCTCGTCCTACTGGAGTCAGTGGTTCAAACCCCAGGTAATTCTCTTGTGATTTTTCTTTCTCCCATGTCTAAAAGTGATTTGTTGAAGATTCTTTCGAGGTCTAATTCTATAAAACTGTGTTCTGTTATTTTACTGTACGAAAGCCTCGTTGTTTCCTATTTATAAAATATTTGCTATTTGAATGGAGAGTTTTATCTTCACCTCTTTATTCATTATTTTAATTAAACAAGCACATGTACTTACAATAAAGTATTTTATGACAGATCTCTGTTTCCAATATTATTACATATTTCATGCACATGTGCACAAACACACATATATCTACAATATATCTACACAAACCCACATATCTACAAGAGAATACTAATATCAGAGAATACTACACTTATCTCACATTAATATATTTACAAGCGAATAATCTGTCCGAAGATCCCAAGCAGAGAATTTTTTTTATCAAATCTTTCTATGGTTTGTTTAAATGTAAGTGTTATGCAGAATGGTGTGTGCTGTAGTTTATGCTTCCAATAGTTAAAGTAGTTCATACAAAACAAAGGATACAACTCCTTCAAAGTCATGTCCTAACCACTTGAGCAACTGTTTGAGACGTGTGTTGTACTTCCCTTCTGCCTGGCTTTCACCAATCAGAGAAGAGTAAGTGGCAAAAATGACTCCCTTCTTGCAGCTGTTGTTCTCCTTGCTGGAAAGCTTGGAGTAATACTTGAACTAGAGACAAGAAAAGATTGATAAATGTCACCATTTTATTAGCTGATGTGGACTTTAATCCAGCGTTGGCAGAGTAAACTTTCTAGAAATGCATGCACTGTGTATGAGTATATCAATCAATCAATCAAGTGCCGTGCCGTAGGTGATCATTTCTCTCCACAATTCTGTCTTCAGACTTGATTATGAGATCCGCCGGTGACTTTCTTCTCAGCCACACTGACAGCCCATCTAGTAACTTCTCTCTCTGTCTTCTTGTCTCTTCTTCCCTCAATTTTTCCACTTGCCAAATATGTTCCAATTTTCCTCTTCTCAGAAAATATTCTACAAATCTCGTTTGTCTGCCTCTGATCTTTGCTGTAATTTGCCTTTTAACTCCAGCCTCTCTTAAGACTTCGTTGGTTTTCTTAGCTGTCCATGGTACCTTCAACATCCTTCTTATGGCTCCATGTAACATTTAAGCACTCTGAATCTTGTTTCCACTGATATGGAGTACATGAGTATATGCTAGACGCTAACACTCTTACATACTAAAAATAGATCTGTAATGTGACTATATATGGTAAGAGTCCAGCAGACTTAGTAAACTGTGGAGACAACATCCAGAATTAATGGTTCTGTCTAACTGTAGCCAACCCAGTTATTTATGTTCCATTGCTAAATTCTCTGAACAAATTTTTTTCCACTTTGAATATTTATTCAAAATTCATATTAATGACAGCAATGGTGGATGTGTATGTAAACTGTATACAGGAATGTACAAATCTTATTTCATTTACACACAGATTATAAAGCATGTTTAGCTGAAGCTTATTTCAATTGTATATTATGTCCTAAGGCAGACTGTCACGGGACTGATAACATTCATGATGATAGGGCTGAGGTTTTCTTTTTGCAGCTGCCTTGTCTCAATCTCACTCTGGCTCCGGTTTTTCCTGGAGTTGTAATCTCACTAGGCATCAGCTTTTCTTGCCCACTGTCAATGTTTACCATCCTGAACCTTATCACAAGTGCTAGGTGTTCACTTTCAGCAGAGATGACAACGCAGGTTGTCTTAAACCTAGTCTTGCAACTACAAAAAAGCATATTCTCCAACCATTGCACATCTCCCAGTTACACATGTACAAAGAAAATGTTACTGATCACATACTTTATTGAGAGGATAAACTTCGATGTGATTTGCTCCGATGTCTCGTAAATCTCTTTCAGCATCAACCCGTAAATCATTGGACACACTCAACCTAAAATAAAATGAGAGTATATTGCATTTATTTTGTTTTGTCCAATTATAAAAATAAATGGAGACAAAAACAAAACTTTTGACTTTTTCGATCCCCGGGTTTACGAGTTTTCACGCTTTTTCCCTTGAGACAGATAATGAACCATACAGGTCCTATTCAGCTGTACTACATCCCCATACAGAATGTTAGTAATTGAGGAGTTTGGTGGTATCAGGTTTTTCCGAAGGTCCTTCAATGCACTGCAGTCCAGCAGATGGTGTTTAACAGTTTCTTCTTCTTGTCTGTTGCAGTACAAGCAGTATGCTGTGTGGTCAGCAGTCACTCTGTGTAAGGCTTATTGAGGGTGATGTGTCCTGTTCTCAACATGAAAATTGGTCACAAAAACAAAACAAAACAAAAAATTAATTAATTAAAACAAACAAACAAAAAAGAAGAAAACTTCAAATCAGAAAATTTAAAATATAATGTTTGAGTAGCTGAGAGAGTTTAAAAAAGACACCTAGCAAGAGCGTGTCCAAACAAAACTCGTAACCTCGCATTTATAACCTTTTCATATCATCTGCCATCGATATCTTAGACAAGTTAATTCTGATATTAACAATTCCACACTAGTTTTCTCTGATATTTGATTCAAACATAAAAAAAAAAAGAAAAATTATATGGCATACAATAGTTCATGCACTGTAAATACATGATTCTATGCTTTAAAATTTTTTTCATAACATTAATGAAAGCTAATAAAACAAAATGCTAAATAAAAATTGAATTCTGTAGCTGGTATTCTACATATTTTTTTCCTATTTTTTTTAAAAAATGGATAGTAAAGTGTTAAAGATAAAAGTCATAAAATAAATTAACAGATAAAAGGGATGGCGACTGCAGTAAAACTGGTTAATATAAATAAGGTAGAGAGAGGTGTATGGTGCAGTTTTACAAAGTGAGGGAGGAAGTGAGCAAGGTGAGAAAAAAAAAAAACGAATATAAAGTATGAGAATGTATTAATGAAAAACATACAACATCCGATATTTCGGCGTGAGCCTTATTCGAGGATACATACAAAACGAAATATGTTCAGATAAATAACTTCAGATAAGTTATATATGTTTGTATTTCGTTTTGTATGTATCCTCGAATAAGGCTCACGCCGAAATATCGGATGTTGTATGTTTTTCATTCATACATTCTCATACTTTATATTCGTTTTTTTTTCTCACCTTGCTCACTTCCTCCCTCACTTTGTAAAACTGCACCATACACCTCTATCTACCTTATTTAAAATAAATTAAGGAACATACTGTTAAAACAAGATAATCTGCTTCATTTAAAGACTTAAAAAATAAAAACAAATAGCCCAGTATGAAGAGCTTACCATAATGCTCGCTTCCTTCGATGTAAATAATTTTCAAATATGATCCCTGCAATTGTTCTGCCTTTTCCTACACCAGCACCATCACCTTACAAGTATTGTAAAATAAAAATAACTTCTGATAAAAATCACCTTTCTTAAATCTAACCCACCAAGTGCATGTTTTTTTTACCCCAGGTTAATCATATTCTACACTACTACCAACATAGCAGTGTAGAATATGATTAACCTGGGGGAAAAAAAAAAACATGCACTTGGTGGGTGGTTATAAAGTGGAACAAATTCAAGAACAACACAGAGATAAGACAGATGAGCAGATAACAACCTGTCTCATGGGTGCTCAGAAAAAGATGGACATATGTGATGAAAAGAAGCAATCAGAGAATACCAAAACAAGCTATCAAGTGGAGCACAACAGGCCATCACCTTCTCACTTAGTTAATGCTTTCTGTTACATTCTCTTCTTCTTACTTGTCCAATGGTAACGCTGACTTGGCAAAAATAGAATCATCACTGTCCATAATTTATTCCATTGCTGGGATTTTGTGATCTTGGCCTGCCAACCAGTGACAAACCAAAGCTGATCAAGACCATATTCTACTTCCACATGATCCTGGAATCAGGATGTCTGCATTCATTCTGGCCAGCAGGGTACTGAATGATGTGTTTCCAATGAGAGGTAGAGCTTTTTGAGCAGACAGCTTGAGTAAGGACAGCTAGTATTGCTTACTCTTTATATGATCTGGTATCTTATTCAGAGATTTTCAACACATCATCAGCTAAGCTACCAAATAATGGATTCAAGGAAACAATGAACCACTTTCACCTTCCGTAATTATCCACTCCAAACTCTACCTGTGTTTTTCTCTTTGTATCATATCAATATATGATAGATAAAAACAAGTTAGATGCCTCACCAATCAGATAGCCAGCTCTCTGTCCATTTGGTAAAATGGTGATGTGTCTCTGGCATGCATAAGTGATGGACTCCAGCTGGAGCGCTGACAGTCGTCCATCCTCATCAACAGCTTCATCCAGTATCCGCAGCTGGTATCTGACATCTGGTGGCTCAACACTGGATAATGAACTAGTCTCTACAACAGGATCCGGATGTTTCTTGCCAAAATTTACTGAAATGCCAGAGTTCTGATAATAGAATTCTGATAATCTTAAGCTTTCACGCAGCTGTGGATTAAATTTTACTTTCAATACATAAACTAGCTGGGATGATAAAATGAAAATAAACAGATAGTTTTACAAATGATGGAATGATCAGAGAACAAATAAAATAAAAAAATATTTCTTTATAAAAAACAAAACTATCCATTAATCCTTTAAAATGTCAAAATGCAAAATATGACTTCTTTGCATCTGTTCTTTGTTGACACTGATCACTCTAGTTTTTGTACAATTACACAATATGACTAAATTGATCATTCTAGTTTTTGTACAATTACACAATATGACTACGTTCTCTGCTACTGTATTCACTTGATGAAAAGAAGCAAAAAATATTATGTATCACATTTCAGTGTCAATATCAAAACATTTCACGCAAAAAGTTCAATTCATGAAAAACAAGGCCACAAAATGGGCCATTTAATACTGAAAACATCGATAAATAAAAAACCTGAACAAATTTCTAAATTATGAAGAAATGTGACTGTTTTTAACCACACTTGCATACAAAATTATCTTGCCAAAATGGACTGACTAAAAAATCTTAAAAAAGACATAGCCTTATAACTCTGTAAATAAAAACTGGCATAAAATGCTGGCTGGTTTAAAAACATAGCAAACAACAAAGAACTGTAAGTTCCTGCAAGCAACCAGAAAATTCCAACAATCTCTGCACACGGCTTACATTTGCTAGGCTTGTATTCAGCGTATGTTTCCGCATGTCCAAGCTCTTCAACCTCCTCTTCAATTTCCTCTTCGTCTGGAGGAATGTCTGGGCCGGCTCGGAGTAAGCTCTACACAAGGACAAAGTTGTTCTTTACACAACACTGACAACTGAGTAAGTACCGATAAGTTACACATAGATGTGAGTGAACAAACTTTATTTTCAAAGGGTAAAGAATGATGAGTAAATATAAGCAAAAATTAATAGCTACAAAATAGTATTTTTAAAAAAAAAACATGAAATTATAACAAACATAACTTTTTTTTTCATGGCTGAACACAAAGAAAAATATGAGTGATTCTGAAAATGATGACCAACAATCTTGTAACGTTATGTAAAACAATAAACAACACTGCAATAAAGACCACAGATAAACATAGCAGAAAAGATGTTGGTAAAGGCAACTGGTACAGCAAAATAATGAAAAGGCACACTTCAGAGCATGGGTTAGATAAAGTAAAATCTCTGCCTTCGTGCCCTTAAGGCATACTGGGGATACTGTGATGAAAAGTGCGATGTGTATCTATACCATCAGCACATGAAAAGGTGATGTGTATCTATACCATCAGCACATGAAATGGGTGATGTGTATCTATACCATCAGCACATGAAATAGGTGATGTGTATCTATACCATCAGCACATGAAAAGGGTGATGTGCATCTATACCATCAGCACATGAAAAGCGTGATGTGTATCTATACCACTAGCACATGAAAAGTGTGATCTAGGCCGCTTGAAAAACAGCATAAAACTGGAAACATAGCAGCGGAGACGTACTTTACACTGGATATAGCTGAAAGTAGAACAATGAAGCACAAGCTAATAATGATAAAGTTGCTGATAAGAGTTTGAGAAACCAGAA
The DNA here is from genome assembly GCA_009760885.1 of Achatina immaculata. NCBI lineage: Eukaryota > Metazoa > Mollusca > Gastropoda > Stylommatophora > Achatinidae > Lissachatina > Lissachatina immaculata. Next base: position 40,928,718 of record CM019693.1, read on the forward strand.
AGAAATAATGTACAATCTCTATGCTTTGCAAAATGCCAAAGAGAATTTTTTTTATTTTTACATATGGCATTATTAACTGGCAATGGCAAAAGGAAACTCAAACATAATAAAGTTTTTTTACACCTAGATCTGCACCAAAATATTCAAATAAACATAGATGAAAAAAAAAAACACAACACTAACCTGAGAACTGTGCACTCTCTTTAAAGAGTTGTGATCATTCCAGGCTTTAGATAACTCTTTACTGGACAATGACATCTGAAGATGAGCTGGCATTTGAACATGACCAAGGTTGACCTCCGGCTGCAAAGTGCAAACCTCAACATAATAATTCAAGCAAACAACATACGGTCAGAGATTCAGATCTGACTGAAGCATCCCTGTCACCCAGCTATAGAAATGGGTACCTGACTTCTGGAGCTAGGGAAGAAAAGGTGGTCAGGCATGGTGCTGATTACATCACATCCTCTAGTGTGCTGACAGGACAAGGAAAATATGGGCACTTAAAGATATATCCCATAGGTGCCTCCATGACAACAGGGTTACATTCACCTTTGCTTTTATATATATATATATATACACATACTAAAGATACACTAAATCTCTCATATAAAGACATATAAATGCCTCATACATGTACTCCATATAGTAACAAATTCATTATCAACCACAAAACCAAAAAAAAAAATCTACTGTTAGTAATGAAATGGAATAACTAATTATGTCAGTCCGTAAGAACAGCTAAGAGCATAACCTCTATCTTAATGCGAAGAAAACTAAATTGATGACAAATGACAAAACAAACAAGGCAGCTGAAATATGTATCAATGAGGAAAAACTGGAAGAAGTGGAGAGTTTTGAATATCTTGGATCACTACTAACTAATAATGGAAATACAATGAGGGAAATTAAAAGGAGGACGTCTATCGCTCTTCAGAAAGTAAAACAAATAAAGAATCTGTGGAGGGAGCAGACATAACCACAAAAATAAAATTTTTAAGGGCATGCATCTTTCCCATAGCAACATAAGCCTGTGAGACCTGGACACTTAACAAAACAGCTGAGAAACACATAAATGCCTTTGAATGTAAATGCTACAGAAGAGTTCTTCAAATATCGTGGACACAAAAAAAAAGAACAAATATATCTATACTACAAGAGCTTAATATTAAAGAAGGCTGGCTAGTAAAGAGGATTAAAGAGAGAAAACTTAAATATTTTGGACACATTAAACGTCATGATAATTTAGAGAAGACCGTATTGGAAGGATACATAATGGGAAAAATAAAGAGAGGAAGACCAAAACAAAGATGGCTGCAAGACATCATTGATGATCTGCAAATGGATGCAGCAGCAGCAGCAGGCCATCTTGCTCACAACCGAGAGGCCTACAGGAGTGTTGTTTGGGAGGCAAAGTTCCGCAAGGGACATGCAAATGAATGAATGAACTGTTAGTAATCAGAATAAACAGATGAAAGATATCATGTAATCATGCACCCAAAAAAACAGACTGCATTTCAAAGGTGGATTTTCTTTTCTTACAAAAAAAAAAAAAATACAGAAAAGAGGCAAGATACTCAGTGATCTATACAATTCGCCAAAGAAGAGCAATGTAGTGATCAAGGAGTTTTCTGTATGTCATTAGAAGGCAATTTCTGCAGCAATATTGTTGTCATTCTGGGAGTAGCACAAGGTCACTAGTTGGAAGTTGCAACTTCAAGCTTATTATAAAAGTATCTTCTCAATCTGCTGTAACTAGTACTGTCTAAATGGTGAGATTAAGAGAAGGAGAGTGATAAAGAGTGAAAGTGAGATACTCAGAAAAAGAACTCTATTTAAAACTTAATGAACCAAGCAAACACGAAGAGCTCTCTCTACAGCACTTACCAACTCAGTCACTGTGGGAATGCTGGTAAATGAAGGCTGCAGATTTGACAACGTACCAATCTGACCTACTCTCACAGAGCTCCTCTGGGCTGAGGTGAAGGGCAGGCGAGATATCTTGGCACTGGGGGCAGGAATGGACACAACTGGAGATGGGAGTGACTGTGTTGTTGTCTTGAGGGTGCTGATGATGGAATTGGGCATGATGATGGGGTTGCTGCCTACAGGCATCCCCTGGGGTGTTAGAACACCAGCTTCCTGCAAGGTCGGCGTTGAAGGTTTGGATATAAGCTGAATCGCTGCCTGAAATGGCAATAATTCTAATAAAATCTTGTGTTTGAACATGTGCATATAAGTCTAAATATACAACTTTACTTCAACACCATAAACTGTTGATACAAAAAAAAAAAAAAGTTAAAGAACAGGACATAATCAAACTAGAATAAGAACAGAAGAACAAGAACAAAGATACTTCTCCTTGTATCAAGTAATGGTACAACTCACATCACAAAACAAAACAAAACAAAAACACACACAAAAAACCCCATTGATATAGAAACACTGTGTCAGAAGTCTGGACCTAATATTGGATTTCATTTGGTTAAAAAAAAAACAAACTTTGTTTTAAGAAATTCTCAAGCAGTTTTTTTCCTTCTATTTTTTTTGTTAATCTGTTCATCCCGTCAAGAATAATCCCTTTAAAACGGGACTGAACTCTTGTTTTCACTTACATGACAACTGTTTATATAGTGTACTCTTTTGTGTCTCATCTTGTAGACAGATATTCTCTAGCATTCACAGGAAATTTCTCTAACATACCTCAGAGGCCCCATTTTTACAGCTAGACTGACTGGAGTGTGCCTGAGCTGGTCTGGAACCTATTGTTTATATATATGAAGGCAGTCCACTATCAACTGCTCTACCCATGCATTTCTAGACTTACACCAATATTATCTAAGTCTCTGTGTGTGTGTGTGAGACCATGGTGTGGTAAACAAAACTATTATGGTATTATGGTAGTACAGATGACTATTAGAGTGGTAGCATAGCAAAATGAGAGATGAAAAAAAAGCTTTGTGATGGTCCTAGTAAAGGTTGGTTTTGCTCTTATGAATGTGGCTAATGAACAGAGCTTGTTATGGTCTCCATAAAACTAGATCCTAGCTTGAAGACTGCATGCCACAATATAAATACTCTTCATCCACTACAATGCCTGCATAACAACAGCCACAAAAAAAGAAAGTTCACTGTTTCAGCTTAAGATACTGACAGTGGCACCACTAAAATTCATAATCTCTGGGAGATGTTAACAACAACAACAACAACACTGAAATTCACGAATCTGTGAGACACGTTACCTTCGAGTCTACCATGGAAGCTGGAGCTGTGTTGACAATGATCCTGGACCCACTCTTGAGATTTGGCAAGGAGCTAACAATTTTTGTAATATCCTCTGTTGTGACTGCTTTGCCTCCCCTGGATGTAACCTTCAGCACCTGAGATGGACCGAGTCCACTGCCATTACTTGACTGGATAAAAAGCTGCAGGTAAACACAGAAGACTTTAGACTGTGGATGTTTGTAAGAAACAAAAGGCAAAATTTGCCTGAATGCAACAAAGTTTGTCAACTGAAGTTCCAAATGAATGATTCTTGTGCTGAAATTACCAAAGTGATATCTGATAATATTTACACAAAATCCTGGTCTCATCTGTACTAAACTAAATGACATTTCAGCTGTTAGTTTGGAGGTCAAGGTTTTAGTCTCATTCAAGTCTATGGCTCAGATGACCCAGGTAAGAAAGCAAGATACTCCTTTGTTCACAATAGCCCCCCCTGGTGAGTGTACTAACCTTCTAGCCTGGCTATTTTTCCTCCACATAGACTCTGCTTCCAATCTAGTCAAAAATACTGAGGCCAAGCATGATCCTTGATCAGATATTGCTATCAAGACGACAATTAAACGTTTCTGACATTCTGATAATCTCTAAGCTGAACTGTTTTTCTGGCACTGATAGACCTCTGAAGGAGTCCTACTTTTCTAGCACTCTGTAGAACAACTATTTTTCTGGCACTGAAAAATCTCTGAAGGAGTCCTACTTTTCAGAAACTGTAGCAGAACTACATTTCCGACACTTGTAATCTCTAAAATATAATTTTTTTTTTCAACACCACAGATCTTTGCACTGTTGAAAGAATGTGGATGAGAACCCCTTGTTCAAAGCAAAATATGAAATGTTATACAGAGTAAAAGATGCACTGTGGAAAATCCCAAGATGGCATGGCCTCCCCCATAAGATAGTAAATATAATCAAAGCCCTATATGAGGGTTTTCAGTGCAAAGTGATCTGTGGAGAACATACCTCCAGCAACTTTAGAGTACAAACAGGAGTGAAGCAGGGATGTGTACTATCACCAACATTATTTATCTTGGCAGTAGACTGGTTAATGAAGGAGGCAACATCAGACAAATGCAGAGGATTACAATGGACCCTTGACACAGTGCTGGAGGACCTTGACTTTGCGGACGACATTTGTCTATTATCAAGCAGTCACAAAGATATGCAAGATAAAATAAACAAGCAAACTCAGATTGCAAACAACATAGGACTAAAGATCAACATAGGAAAGACAAAGTTAATGAAGCAAAATGTGAACAATACCAATGTACTCAGAGTAGATAGCAAGTTAGTGGAGGAGGTCAACGAATTTGTATACCTTGGCAGTAGAGTAGTAGAAAATGGAGACAGCACAGAGGACATCAACAGCAGATTTACTAGAGCAAACCAGGCTTTTGCAGTGCTGCAGACTATATGGAAATAAAAAAAAAACTAAGCATAAATATGAAAATCAGGATATTTAAGAGTAATGTTCTAAGTGTACTACTCTCTATGGAAGTGAATGCTGGAAAATCACCAAAACCATAGAAAACAAGTTGAATTCTTTCCAGACTAAATGTTTACGAAGAATTAGAAAAATATTTTGGCCAAACACCATAAGAAATAACATCTTATTGGCAGAAATGCAGATGAAGCCACTGACAACAATTATTGAGGAAAGACGCTGGCGATGGTTGGGACATGTGTTCCGAATGACTGACAACTCACTACCAAAAATAGCACTAAGATGGACACCACAGGGGAACAGAAGTAAGGGTAGACCAAAAGAGACATGGAGAAGAACAACAGAAAGGATATTGAGCAATAGAGGGCTCACCTGGGCAAGAGCAGAAAAAAAGGCGAAGGACAGGCATTTGTGGAAAACCCTTGCGGAAGCCCCATGTGCCCTGGGCACTTAAGGTTCAGAGAGATATACAGAGTAAAACAAAGGGCAAATTGAATACTTCTCGCCAACATAAGTTTCACTGTTCACAACATCAGGAAGATTTACACCATGAAAGTGAACATCAATGTATCACTAATATCTGTAGCTTAACCATTGTAACAAAGTTTCATATTTAACACAGTCCATGCCTAAAGCTGAATACAAAATGTGAATGATACAGCATTTTACGCACACTGAACAGAAACAATTTCAAATTTTAAAAGAAAAGAAAAAAAAACTGGCTGTTACATACCTGAGTTGGTTGCAGTCCATTGGCTAAAGATGATGCAGGAATGCAGATGATGTTTTTGGAAGTTCTGGCATCAAGGCCACCAGATATTAATGATCCAGGAGACCCATTTGCAAGCATTGATGTACTAATAACCTACCAAAAACCATAGGAACTCAAATCACCCTGGTATATTATGACAATACATTCTAATATGTTAGTCTTTTTTCTCTTACTGTGTCTTATCTTGTCTCCCACCTCATATACCTTTCGGTGTTGAGGGGACAAATAGACGTCTTGATAGGGTTCGACAATTTGCTTCATATAATAATATTTAATGCTTCTGTAATTTCCTCTCTCCATCTCCTATGTGGGTGGCTTCTTCCTCTGTTACCTACAAATCTTAGTGTGAATGTTGTCTGTGATATACTGTCTGGTGGTAACCGTGTAACATGGTCAAACCATTTGACCTGCTGTTTCTGGATATAATGTAATACAGGTGTTACTCCAACCTTTGCCCTGATGGTGTAATTTCTTATTTGGTCTCTTCTTGTCACATTTAGTATTCTCCTTAAACATCTCATTTCTGTCATGACAATTTTTCTTTTGTTCTTGGCTGTTAGTGTCCATGTCTGACATTGATAGCATAGAGTTGGGAGGAAAATTGTGTTCTACAGTGCCCTTTTTTGTTTCAGTTGTGGTGTATTTGTTTTTCAGAAAAGGAGTAATTTTCTCTTACTGTTTTATCATACATTATCAACTTAAGCAGAGCCACACATTCTAAAGATTGATTTTTATGTGTAAGAGTTTTTTTCCTTCAACACAATGAGAGCAATGTGCACAGAGCACTCTGACTTCTGGCAGAAAGCTCCCATATTCTCATAACCACATCTGAAGAAAGAGGTGTGGGTGGGGAAATTATGTTCATCAGGTGTGACATGATCACACAGCCATTCTGTAAGCAGATGTTAACAACTTTTCACCATCTGTCTCCAAGGATCAGAAGGACTATTTACAAAATGAAATTGCTGATATGTAAAAAAAACCTTCATTTATAATTTACTGTGTTATTTTATCTTGTCTACTTCATCATATACCTTTCAGTGTTGAGGGGAGAAACAAAAGATCTTGTAATGGATTGTTGATTTGGTCTATATAATTAAATATTTAAGGTTCCTTAATTTCCTCTAGTACAGGCAGTCTCTTCCTGTTACCTACAATTCTTAGTGTGAATGTTTTCTGTGGTATACTGTATGGTGGTAGTCATTTAATATGGTCAAATCATTTGATTTATTGTTTCTTGTTGTTTGGTACTGGTATTACTTCAAGCCTTGCCTGTTGGTGCCATTTCTGATTTTGATTTTGTCTTGTTACATTTAGTACTCTCTAACATCTCTTTTGTCATAATGGTTTTCCTTTTCTTTTTAGTTGTTAGTGTCCAAGTTTAACACTGACAGCATAGACTTGGTAGGTAAACTGTGTTATACAGCAGTCTTTTTGTTTCAATTGTGATGTATTTGTTTTTCAGTAAAGATGTAATCTGTCCAATGACCTGCTTTGCTTTAATCATCTCTTCCCAATTTCAACATTGATTTTCCTGAAGTATGATAAAGTACTCCCTAGATATTTGAAAAGTTCACTTGTTTCAAATGCTGACTGCTCAGGAAGATCTTTACAAAGCATCATATCAAATAAATACAAGAAGATTTATAATAAAGCAAAGCACTATCAGACGTTGAGAAGCACAGTTATGAGCAATGAGAAGAATGTTGTGAGTTAACTTATGAGGGAAGGGTATGGAAAGTGGTGATCCAAACCATAATAAATAACATAAACTGTGAGACAAACGTAAACCGTGAGACAAACAACCTAAAAACAGACAAGTAAGATGTACAACAAACTGTGCTCTATAGGGAGGTAGAAGATGGAGGTGTTTGGAGCTGAGTGTCTCATACTGAGCTTAATTATGCAAGAATGGAAATAAACAGGATAGCTAAAGGTCTGGCTGGAGTTTGTTAACTGCTCTGCTTGACTTTCTGTGGGCTAGGTGGATAGATAGTGACCTACAAGACAATGAGAACGCTGCTTCAAATAAGTAACTATAAGAAATGCATTTTTATCCTTGCTCTCATTATGAAAGATATAATAGAAATTACTCCTCCTGTCTAATAATTATCTACAAATCGGCTAATGATGTGAAAATGATTGTTAGTTATATCACCAGAGTCAGCAAGTCAAAGTTCTTGTCAAATTCCAAGCAATGATTCCAGTAAAAGCTCTTCAGTGACACAACACTTCTGGAGTAAAGATCAATGTTTTCCATGATTGTGGATACTGCTTCTTAAGTCCACTCCTGGAGTCAAAACCACTGCAGCTCATTCTCCAACTGATATGATGCCTATGTTACAAGATATTCATCAGAGCATCGGCTAACAAAGGGTTATAAGTGCTCAGCTGCTATCAGACACTACACACTGGGTAGTTGGATTAAATTTGCAACAACAAAAAAAAAAAACTAACAACAACAACAAAAAAAACTGCCCTATTTTATCAGCTGCACTATTAACTGGAGAGCTAGGGAGTCTGGAATATCTTCTCACCCAAGATGAGATCTAGTAAACCCAACTGGTTATCCAGAAGTCATTACTTTTCAGGTACTCTTTCCATTGGCTGCAAAGTTCAGCCAGGGTTTATGACATACCCTGGATATATAAGACCATCTTTTCCTCCTCTGCTACTCAACAAACAAAACATACTATATGACAAAACATAACAGCTGGAAAACACATGCAGCCACTATGATATGAGACTGGAATGAATGGCAAAAGTCAACACATAAAAAAAGTAAAGGTAATCCTGTCATGCCTTAGAGGCACATATGGATATGGTGTTAGTGCCCATATTCTCCTTGACCTGTCAGCACACTAGAGGGTGTTATGGTCAGTATCACGCCTGGCCGCCATTCCTTCCCCAACCCCAGAAAAAGTTAGGTACCCATTTCTACAGCTGGGTGATTCGGGTGCCTCCAGCTGGATTCGAATTCCTGTGCTTCGCATTAGAGACCAGTGCACTAACCACTTCACCACTCAGACACCCTAAGTAACCCTTAAAAACATTTCTAACACTGCCCATGATATTTTGATCTCCCTGTACAATACTAAAAAACACTGTAACTCAAGATTTTTCAAATGAACCTTGGTTTGAAACCCAGCTCAAAGTACCTGAGGATTAGAGGGCTGAACTACATGTCTAGCCACCGGCTGAGTACGTATCTTCTGCTGCTGCAATGCTGGTAGGATGACTTCTTGAGTCTGTGTACGAGTGATGCTGGTAGGAGTTCTTATGATACGAAAGGACTGTACACCTTGAGGTACAATAGGCTGAGGCAAGGTCTGCACTCGAACAGCCTGTTGAAATGTTTTAACTACACCTGGGACTGCTACATTTGAAGCAGCAACATGCTGGTTCCGTATGTGCGGGGGATTGATAACAGTCATTGGCTGTACATTCTGCAATGCTGGCTGCAGCTGATGCTGTGCCTGGCTTGCAAGCTGACGCATGATATTAGCAGAGCTGCTACTGTGAACAAGTGGCTGGACTGAGGCCCGCTGCAGCACTTCTTGGGTAACCACATGAGATTCATCCTGGGAACAGAAAATTCATTTACATATTTTATGCTACACATCCTAAACTATACAACAAGCACAAGGCTCAAATTCATCATCATCATCATCATCATCATCCAGTATAACATTGAGCTAAATGATAATTTTAATTGCTTACCATCAAGTGCTTGTTTCTATTAAGCCAATGTCAGGCTGTCCATTATCTCGGCCTTCCACTGCCTCTCTTCCTATTTACTTTATTTGTCACTATGATGATCTCAGATTATTCACAGACTCTACATCTAATAACTTCCTAATAGATTCAAACCATAATAAATTTTAAAACTAAAAACACATGCTGTGTGGAACAAATGGAAACAGTTGGATCTGTCTGAAGAGGTAACATTACACTTTAAAAGAGAAAAAAAAAAAACAATGGACTTTTGTGTTTGATACAAAATGGATCTCATTATCCTGACACTGAAACTTCCACTGCTTTTTGGAAACATAATTAGCATAATAAAGCATCAACAAAAAATACTAAAACAAGTTTTGTATGGAATTATTGCTGGGAGACTGGGAAGTAAGTAGAAAGATGCTTTACTATCAGCAATAAAACAAAGCCATAATATCTGGATTTGAATTTGGGCGGAAGAACAAGTCAAGATCTTCAGACTCAGAACAGACAAGAATGAGATATCACATGTTTAACAGGCTCAAGATAGGCACAACTGATGAATGCACCTGTATTACCGACCAAATGACAGCCTAGCAACTGTTACAGGACTGCCCTTCATTTAAGACTGGCACTTCTGGCCATCACCTGTATCTATCCACGACAAGGTGTATGGTGATCTTAACAACCTAAGATAAACAGCAGCATTCTTCAAAGATACCCAAGGTGACATCTGAAAGTGTTTGATGAAGAATTCAGGCAACAATGACAACGATGAGGCAGAAAGGATAGATAAAATATGTAAAGAACCGAAAGATTAAAACAACAGCATAAACACTGAACAGCACAAACACTTGGACCAGAATTAGTGTGTAATGACTGGTCTATGTATTTTTGGAATAAGCATCTTTTCAATGCCATACCTTCACAACATATGACAATCCATTGTGAACTGTTTCAGTGGGGTCTTCAGTCAAATCACTTGTGTCAAAATCAAAAGCTAGGTCATCACCAGATATCCCAGCCCCATGCAAGGCTGCAGATATCAAGTCTGGGAATGCTTCACTTGGCTACAAAAAGAAGAAAAAAAAACAAACATCAGTTGCACAGTGAGGCTTAAAATGGAATTTCAATGACAGGACAAGGGGAAAAACACTGGGAACATGTCATTATCATGAAATAACAACCCTAGAAACATATCACTATAATCAAATAACAACACTGGCAAGACATCCTTATGAAATAACAATGCAGAGAAAATACCCTCATGAAATCACACTTAGAATCTATCCATTTTGGACTTCATACATAAATGGCCAATGGGACGACATATATAAATAACTTTTCTAAGGCCAACAAGGTCACGTGTATAAACAGCTTCCCTTTGACCAGTGGGGTCACATGTATAAAAAGCTTTCCTGTGATCAATGGAGTGACGTATAACAGCAAAATAATAATTTTTTTTGTTTGTTTGCAACTTTAAAGTAAGCCACAAAATAATCAGAATAAGAGAACAATGTGAAAAACTATACAACTGATTGTAATGTAAGCACACATGAATCAACCATGTAATGTAGTTATTTTGTAGTTTTATAGAAGAAAAGATGTAACATTACTGATGTATAAGCAATACTAACACGCCACATAAAGTAGGTATCTCATGCTCTTATATGAACAGTAACGACGGCTATTTGATTTTTACTTATCAAATAATCATCCTAGTATATTAACTATCACTCCCAGAAAAACCTGTTCACTTTCACTCTAATATATGCTAACATTTACTCTAAAACAGACATATGAAATTCTCAGAACACTGACCAAAAGACTCATCATCATCATGTGTCTTCTCCAGCTCCCTTGCCTTGATGGTGCACTCAGTCAGGCTGTATGCTGTCCATTCTCATATGTTATCTTCACATCCACTTTTCCTTCTTTTTTATCTTTTGATATGGCCAAAGCATTTTGTTTTCTTCATCTTTATTTCTTTGAGAAGTTCACATTGCACTTGGAGCTGTTCTAAAACTTGTGCATTTGTTCTTTTCATTCTCCATGAGTTTAGTTTTCTGTAGAAGCACATTTCTGTTGCCTTATCTCTCTCTCCATCTTCTCTTAGAGTCCGGACTATGATTTCATCTTCAAGTATTGTTGGTCCATCACAGTTTTCAGTATCTGGTGTTATTTCTGGTCTTTCTCTTCCATATAGCTCACCAGTGTATTCTGTCCACAATGTTTTCTTTTCCCATTAACATTTTATTTTACCTTCTTTTGATTTTAGGCACCCCGTGGTATATTTTGTCTTTCTGAGAGTTCACTAATTTGTTTGTGCATGTTTTTGCTGGCTTTATTATGGGTGTCCTCTATTTGTCCGCACTGTTCATTTAATCACACTTCCTTTGCTTCTCTGCATTTGCGTCTTATTTCTTTATTTATCTTGGTATATTTTTCTTAGTTATTTTTGCTCCTCCTTCTCTTGTCCATCAGTTCCAAGATGTCATCTGTCATCTATTTATTCTTGGGGACTTATATTTTTTTGTGGTATTAACAGTTTGGTGGATACAATCTCTTAACGCTGCCCACTGTTCATCTATACTATTTATCTTTGCTATTGCATTGCATCTATTTGTTATAATAATTCTGTATTGTTCTCGCAGTTCTTGGTTATTTTTAAGGAGTTCTGCATTCAGTTTGATGTTTCTCACTTTTCTGCATGCTTTCTTTAGCTTTATTCTAATTTTTCCACAGAGTGGGTCCTGGTCACTATTGCAGTCAGCTCCTGGCATGGTTTTTGTTGTCAGAAAAAGAATTCCGAAAGGCTGAAGAAAAAGAGGTTGACCACGTGAAACTACAGGACATTGTTAAGAGAGAACGGTTTAGTGGGAATAACATCTCTTGATGAGGATGAAAAACTCGCAGAAAACAGGAAATCTTGGCAAGCTACCATGACAGCCATATATGAAGTTTAGAGGCATGGGAAGGATGTAAGAATCTGGTTAAAAGTCTTTTTGTCTGGGCTGCACCACATTGCCAGTCTTCGGGGAGGTTGCTTAAATCAGATGTTTCCTACAACCATGCTATGCATTTTTGCCTATTCAATTAATTTACAACCTCTATCATTCCTCTCCCCCAGTCCATAATAACCAACAATGTTTTTTCCTTTACCAATTTTGACATTTAAATCTTCCATCACTATAGATAAATATACAATAATATATTCAGGAAGTGAGAAACATGAACGAGGAGTAGGAATAATATTTGACGAACAAACAGCATAGAAAATTGTAGGATATTTGAACATCTCGGACTGAGTCCTGCTAGCCCAATTGAAAGGATGACCAATGAACATAAATATTATACAAGTGTACGCTCCAACTTCTGAAAGTTCTGAAGAAGATGTACAGATATTTTATAATGACAAAGAGACAGCCCTAAAACACACAAAGTCACATGAAGTTACCATAGTCATGGGAGATTTTAATGCCAAAGTTGGTAAAGGAAGAACTTCAGACATCGTTGATGACTATGGACTGGGGGAGAGGAATGACAGAGGTTGTAAATTAATTGAATGGGCAAGAATACACAGCATGGTTGTAGGAAACACCTGGTTTAAACAACATCCTCGAAGACTGGCAACGTGGTGCAGCCCAGACAAAAAGACTTTTAACCAGATAGACTACATATTAATCAACAAAAGATTCCGCAGTGCATTACTGACAACAAAAACCATGACCATGACCACTCTGTGGAAAAATTAGAATAAAGCTAAAGAAAGCATGCAGAAAAGTGAGAAACATCAAACTGAATACAGAACTCCTTAAAAATGACCAAGAACTGCGAGAACAATACAAAGAACAAATAGATACAATGCAATAGCAAAGATAAATAGTATAGATGAACAATGGGAAATGTTAAGAGATTCTATCCACCAAACTGTTAAGGAGATAATACCACCAAAAAAAGAAGCCTCTAAAAATAAATGGATGACAGACGACATCGTAGGACTGATGGACAAGAGGAGGAGGAGTAAAAATAATGAGAAAAAATATAACAAGATAAATAAAGAAATAAGACGCAAATGCAGAGAAGCAAAAGAAGTGTGGTTAAATGAACAATGCAGACAGACAGAGGACTCTCATAATAAAGACAGCAAAAACATGCACAAACGAATTAGTGAACTCACAGGCAGGAAAACAAAATATACCACAGGATGCCTGAAATCAAAAGAAGGTAAAATGTTAATGGGAAAAGAAGACACTGTGGACAGGTGGACAGAGTATATCGGTGAGCTATATGGAGGAGAAAGACCAGAATTAACACCAGATACTGAAAACTGTGATGGACCACCAATACTTGAAGATGAAATTATAGATGCAATCAAACACATGAAGAAAGGAAAAGCGACTGGGCCTGATAATATAACAATAGAAGAAATAGAGGCACTAGAGGAGACAGGAATAAAAATAATAACCAAGTTACTGAATGACATTTACAACAGTGGTTATATTCCCACTGACCTGATTAAATCCACGTTTATAGCACTATCAAAGAAACCAGGTGCAAAGGAATGTGATGACCACCGGACTATCAGCCTCTCATATCACATAACAAAGCTACTTCTGAGAATCATTATGAGAAGAACAAGGAAAAAGATAAAAATGGAAATTGCAGATGAACAGTTTAGATTTGTTGAAGGAAAGGGAACACACAATGCCATTTATGCGTTACGAACACTAACAGAAAGAGCTTTAAAGGTACAGAAAGATCTCTACTTATGCTTCATTGATTACACCAATTCTTGAAGACATCAATATAGAAGGCAAAGACCTGAGGACTGTAAAACATCTATACTGGCAGCAAGAACCAGCAGTTCGAGTTGAAAATAGAACTGGAAAATATCAATCGATAAAACAAGGGGTGCAACAGGGATGTGTACTATCTCCAGACCTTTTTTCTCTGTACAGCGAGAATATTCTAAGAACGATCATCATGGAACCAGGCATAAAAATTGAAGGATACAATATTAACAACCTTCGGTATGATGACGACACAGTACTGATAGCTGAGAACCAACAAGACCTGCAAAATCTCTTGGATAAAGTCGCCAAAGAAAATTAACAGAAAGGCCTTACTTTGAACATCAAAAAGACAGAGACTATGGTTATATCTAAGAAACGTTTACAACAATGGCTATCAGAATGATGCAAACAAAACAGAGCCAGTAGACTATAGGTGGCGGGGAATGGATATCGTTGAAGCACTCATCAGTCTCCTCATCTCAAAGTCAGAGTGTCTTTGTGGAACTGTCTCAAAACCATCTGACATGGAGAAGGGACTTACGTACAGCCGCCAGAGGCTGGAAAACAAAAGTTTTGGCCAGGCTGGCCTACACCACTGTCTTCATGGCAGTCCGAGCAAGACCACAGTCTGCCCTAGCAAGGAAAGGTGCTGAAGTCTGAGTTACCCAGCCAAAAGGCGCATTGCAAAAATCAGGGTAACACGCATTATCGCTAATGCGAACGAAGAAGAAGAAGATCTAAGAAACAGAATCCACCAGCATGCAGTATAAAATTAAACGGAACTATTCTTAAGCAGGTGCAGATATTCAAATACCTTGAAGCAGTAATAACTTCAGATGGGAAATGCAGAACAGAAATTAAAAACAGAATAGGCCAAGCAAAGACTGCATTTCAGAGAATGAGAAACATATTAACCACATTCTTATCAATGAATGTTAGAAAACGAGTCCTAAAATGCTATACTGAACCTATCTTGTTATATGGAAGTGAATCATGGACAATAGGCAAGTCTGCACAAAAATCATTGGAAGCAGCAGAAATGTGGTTTATTAGAAGAATGTTGCGAATCCCCTGGACAGCAAAAATAACTAATGGCAATGCCATCCGGTTTCACTGTTTTAACTACTTTCATCATATTTATGGCTCTTTCAACCTTCGATTGTGAGCCGATTTCAACCTCCTAGTAATCAGACTATAGGACTACAATAATGTAGATAATTAAAAGAAAAAAAAAATGATCTGAAGTTCACAGTAAACTTTCAAGGTAAAAATCTTCTCTGAGAAGACATATCAAAAGAGTAGCAGACTCTGCAGAAATACAGCACAACAAACAGTCTTAAAAAAAAAAAAATAAATAAAATGTGTATTCTTACTCCTTGAATGGGACTGGAAAGCAACAGTACATTCTCCTTGAGAGTTTTATTACAATTATGTAAATGGGAGAAAGAAATGCACTCTGTACTTGAAGCACTTAGAATATGTACCTTGAATAAAGTCAAAATCTGCTGGCACATTTATCATTTACTGTAATAAAATTTTATTAGAGTCTGTGCGTGCCTGTGCGCTTTCACAGTAGCATCCAATACAGACTGACCAACAAAATGCTAAGAATTCAGCAATGTGATTAATGGTGTCTAAGGTTCCATGTGATTCGTGGTCTAACATTCTGTTTTCCTTCATGGTGATCACAAATGATATAGCATAATAAAAGATTTTGTCATATTCATTCATTTACATGTCCTTTGCGGAACTTTGCCTCACAAACAGCACTCCCGTAGGGCTCTCAGTTGTGAGCAAGATGGCCTGCCGCTGCTGCATGATTGCTGTTTGGGTTTCTTGGTATATTTCCAGAAGATAGTTTACCATTGCTTTCCTTCCGGGCAGTGAGTGTACTAGTCATTGATCCTAACCATTGTCCCTACATTGAGATCATCTGCCTACCATCATGGAATGGTGACTATAACCAACATTATCTGTCGGCTGCTCTCCCATTCCATCCACCACCTGCTTCCATGGCTTCACGTCACCCTGATCGGGGGGGCTATATGGGTACTCCACCTTGCCCAAGGGTGTCCCATAGACTGACGGAGGTAAGGAGGCGTCTTACTTCTCCTTTGATAGGGGATACCCCTACCCTTCTAACCTTATGATTTTGTCATAACTCCTAGCAAATTAGGCACAATGAGAAGTGGGAGAGGTTATAGGTCATAAATTTGCATTGGAAAAAAAGTAAAGAATCAAACAACAATATTATTTTTATTAATATTTTCTTTTCCCATCATTTGATAGATTATAATCAGTTTCTAAATAAGATTATAATGGCTCATACATGAAATTATGAAAACAACATATAATTAAATTCTTTTCAATTGTAATCTAAATAACTTGGCAGCAGACGTTTATTTCTTTGTGAAATAACAGATATTTAAAACCAATAAAATTTACTGATTATATCAACAGAAAAAAGGGTATTTATTTCAAATTAAATCTGCCTCATTATATCAACGGAAATAAGGGTATTTATTTCAAATCAAATTCTCTATCATTATAAGCGAAACCTAATATGGTACAGCACATGGGCATAATCGACTTTTGACTTTGGTAATGAAGGTCTCACAGTGACAATCTAAGCAGCAATGACCCGTATCCCTTTGAGTTTATCGACGGTGCCTATACATTGCTCTGTAAATTTGCAATGAAGGGCAAATACGTTTTTTTTTTTCATTCAACTGCTCTCTATACAGCTTATATAATCACAGAAAGTGGCGGAAAATTAACTATGAATGCTTTTAACGGGTATTTCTTGTTGAGAATAATCGCTATATCACTTTCGTCACCACACTTTCGTCACCACCGACTCATGTCAACAAACGACCACTCATTCATTGAACAATTGCGCCTGTTAAACCGTGTGCTCTGCGCTATCAACCACATGTTGTAAATACAGCAAACACTCTCTTTGCTCTAATTTTTTCTAAAAATTAGCTTAACAAACAGTGTAACAACATAAAATTACATATTCTAAGCTACAAAATAAACAAAATTGTTCAGTACTTTTGCTTCTGTATCCATTATAGGAGAGACGGGTGTAATAATCTTACTGCCCTGGTTCCTGACGGCCATTGTCTATATTTACCCATGAGTCAACGGGGTTTTATCGATCTCCGTTTTCCAGAATTTTTACACTCGGAATATAAATATAAAACATTGGAATAATTTTGTAAAAAAAAGACTAAAATTAAAATGTATTTTATTCAACAAACAAATATTCAGTATAAAAACTACTTTCTTTATTGAGCAATTATGGTTTAATTATATTTGTGAATCTAAAATTCATTTTAGTACCACTTATTGAGAGATTCCCAACTGGCCATACATGAGTTATAAATAGTACTTTCAACGATAGACGTGTCCATTCTGGCAACATGTTTCATACGTGTTTATTTGTTACCGTGGTCGGGTGTTCATTCATTCATTTGCATGTCCCTTGCGAAACTTTGCCTCCCTAACAGCTCTCCTGTAGGCCTCTCGGTTGTGACCAAGATGGCCTGCTGCTGATGCATCCATTTGTAGATCATCAACAATGTATTGCAGCCGTCTTCGCCTTGGTCTTCCTCTCTTTCTTTTTCCTATTATGTCGGGTGTGCTAATCAAACATTGGTAGAGTCAGCCATGAGATGAGCTGCAGAGCAAAAATGATGCTTGTCAAAACCCACAACAGCTGATATCTACCTGCTTCAAAACCATCTCTTTAGATGAAAAGTACCAATAAGAATAATCATCATCTTCCATACTCCAAATGGAGCATAAGGCATCAACAAAGGTTTTCAGCCAGTCCTGACTAACCATGTTGGGATACCTCAAACCATGTCTTTCTCGTTTCCTTTAGTTCTTCCTCAACTGTGCGTCTCCATGTCCCCGATGGCCTGTCTTTCTTTGTTTATATATATATATATATATATATATATATATATATATATATATATATATATATATATAACAATGAAGATAAATTATTTGGGGTTTTAAGGGCTTTTTTTTGCAGATCTGTCAATGGGGTTATTAATTATATTTAACACGGAGAGTAAAACGCTCCTTGAACAAACGCGTGCAAAAATTCTGAATTAAAAAATAATAATAATGGCAAATTACACATAAAGGAATAGAATGTGTGATGCAAACACAAGCAAGGCTGTAACAAAACATGTGATAAAATATCTAAATAACATGTGACCATGTATCTGCTAATAAAATATAAGGAAATATATTTGGTACTATTCATGAAAAAGCAGTAATAATTTTACACGCCCGAATATATTTTATTTCATTTGGCCACAAATTTAATTAGTTGTCAGCTCCTGGCTAACCAACTTTCAAAGGCACCAACAACGACTGAGGAATACTTGTACGCTAAAACCGTAATTGAAATGATATACTTTTTCATTTTGAGATAGTTAGCAATTTATTGATTTGTGTCGGTAAAATAAACTGATTTGTAGGTACTTCGTGAGGTACCTTAGTATCCACAGCAGGTCCCTATACTAAGCGTCACTTCGCTGTACTGATAGTGTGACAAGGCACTTGTTCATAACGTCTATATCATCCACGATAGAAAAATGCATGCGTTTTATAAAAGATGCCTTATTATGCTAAAGTAAAACAACTATATTGTACGTCATGTCCCCGAAAGTTATATAATCTGCTGTCACGTTGCAGTACCACATAACATGTGGCCAGTGCAACATTTAGAACGCAAAATATGAACCATGTGAATAATGACGTGGAAGTCCAAATGCCACTGTATATTTATTACGTTGTCTAATGTTTAGAATCATGAGTATAACAGGCCTAATTGTAATTTATTCATTTTAAATTTGTGAGAAGATTCAGTTTCTTCATTTACTATTCTGGCCAATGTTTACTTCTGCACAGACAGAAAAAAATGAAATATGTCCACGGACGTGTTTCAGAACAGTGAAAACCAGTTGGAAATAGAAAAAGACAGAATGACTTGGACATGTCACAAGAAGAGTTAGAGAACTTCGTAACACCTGGAAAATTCAAGGAGAAAAAGCATACCAAGTGGTATTGAAAAAGAAAAGCATCTGAGTTGATGATTTCTCAAGATAGAAAATCAAGATCACCAACGCTGTTCAACAGGCCGAAGAAAAAGGGGCAGACCGCGTGAAACTCTAAAGAGGACATTATTAAGAGAGGCCAAGTTAACAGGCATAACATCCTTTGATGAGGTTGAAAGACTCGCCGAAGACAGGATAAATTGGCGAACTACTTTGCGAGCCCTATGTGACGTCTAACGGCACGGGAAGGATATAAGATATAAGATAAGATAGAATTCATAAATATTAAACAGTCTGAATTATAACTGTCAAAGTAGTGACATCAAGCATGCACTGTTTCTTATTTTCAGCTCATCAGTGTTAGTCATGGACCTCTCCAAGCGGAAAGGTCCAGTTGAGACATTGTCACCGTCACGAATCACAGATTTTTATAATAGTTCAAAGACTCAGACCAGAGGTACATTTTGTTGGGTTTTTAATTTTATATGTATATAAATTATAACATTTATTTCTGAGTCACATTCCATTCATGTTGGTCCTAATTTGATCAAGTCTGTAGTAAAAACTTAATTTACAAATATAAGCAACGGTTAAAAATGTGATTAGGAACAGGGTGGAGGAGCTTGAAAATAATTTCAAGTGGTGTCAGTGTAAAAGTGCATCATTTAAGGAATCAGAGTCAGTATAAAAATAGAGCATCCAAAGACCAAAACAATTTTTGGTGGTTCTGGAGTCTGTGGAAATGTACAGGAGTTGAATCAGGGTTGGAGTGAGACAACAGAAAATAAAGAAGTTGGAGATATTCTCATATCTCCTGCTGGGCAACAAAGAAATATGTCAAGAAAACTGAGCTGATCATTAAATGGGGAAACATCTCAGATGAGGGTAAAGAGAACACAGAGCAGAGAATGCTATATAAGCGTTGCAGAGAAATTAGGTTGTAAAGGGAGCCTCGTGGATATTTAGCATGTTTAATATATGTTTTTATAGAGGATTACAGTTGAAGGGCTTGCATTGGAAAAAGAAAGCATGTTGTGTGCATGTATTGTGTCAGTGTGTTTAAAGGAAGAACAGATATTCACATGAAACAATGTCTCCTGTATATTTGACCAGCTTTAGTTCATAATGGGAAAGGAGATGTGTGTATGTACAACCACATAATAACAAGAAAAGAGGACAGTAGTGGTTAAAGAAACAGTAGAATATGATTATCAGCCTGAAATAATTTTGAGATGTTGTCAAGTTAGTTGTAAATCAGTGATCTTTTGGAAGATAACACCTAAACCTACAGCATGGCACACAGGAAAATGATGATGATGGGCATTTTGGCATGTTACAGTTTGTAGTAAAATTAGTATTTTAATTAATGAACATATGATTTATCCATACAGTGTGTGTGTAGATGTAATATTCTTGCATTTCTTGGAGTTTAAATAGGCTGCTTGTTAGTGGGTTATCTTGCTTTCTTGGTATGTAAATAGGCTGCTTGTTAGTGGTCTGTTTTGGTTTCTGGGTATGTAAATAGACTGGTTGATAGTGGCCAGATGGTTTGTGACCCACCACTGGTGCCCCTCTTTTGAACATGTTGTAGAAACGGCTATCTAATACACTGGTGCTAGGGAAGGCAGCCTCCAGAGATGGAGAGTATCTGCCTGCATTGTGAGACATATCATATTCCTCTGCACATACAGCTGTCAATGAATAAAGTACTTGTACGAACTCCCTATAACTGCGATTTGTTCTTTGCAGCCAGTGCTGAAGAGATGTTGAGGCACAGCATCGTATCAGCATGGCAGCAGGTTATGGCGGCTACTTTTTCAGTCCCGGAGTGCAGCTAAAAAGCAGAGGGTGTGCAGTGCTTCTTTAGCAGACTCCACCACCATGGGGACTATGGCAATCCCTGCCCCATTAGCCAGGCTAGGCCTGTTACTGGGGGTGCCACGGAGAGGTGGGTCAGTGTCTTGGTCAGCTATGGGTCGCTAACCCTGATGCTGGCATATCAGTTGATTGCCTCATCGAACAGCATCTTCACCATCACTGAACCATGAATGAAGGTAAAATGGAGTATCATGTGATGTCCAGTGCCATTAAAAAAGGGGACTTGAGTCCAGAACAAGTAAACCTACGTATAGCAAGTGAACACAGGTACCCACAACAGGTGAACACACACAAAGAGCAGGTGGACATAGACACAAAAGCTTACCATCTGGTGAATGACAGTTTTTTGTTGTTTTTTTTTGTTTTGTTTTCTAAGCTACAAGCAGACGTCACAAGACAAAAGATCCACCTTTGCCATCAGCTTCTGTGTACATGACACCAGAATCCTCCCCAGGCAGTGACCTCAATTTAGAGTGTGCAAAAGAAAGTGATGACATCCCGGCCAGCAGGAACGTGGATGCAAACCATGATTACCGTAACTCTGACAGCTGTAGTACAGACATCACAGATGTCACGAGCAACTGTATTCCTGGTGAATGTGACCCGACTTCCGTCATGTCTGCCTCATCACAACCTTATAACCAAAACCCAGAACCATGTGAGACGGAGTCAGTTCTAGCTTGCGAAGGTGGAGAAGCAATAAATGACACTCCATCTCCACCAGTCCTTGAAAGTGCAGAATCCACAAAAGCAAAATCCAGAGCTGACAAAGGGAAGACTTCTTCTGCTGTAGATACATTAGCATCAACTGACAACTGTCTCACTGAGTCTCCATCGCTTCCAAGACCAAAACTGCTGAAAGGTACAAAGTCCAAATCAAAAACTGATGGCTTGATAATTGCAGATGCTGAACGATCCAAACCAGGCCGCAGGAAGTAAGTATAGCTGGCCAGGAAACTAGATAGTTGCTGTATTGTGGTCAAAGATGTTTTGTGAAGTAAGTATGTGTCCCTTGTTAGTGAAAGCTGTTGACCACCAATTTAAGCAAAACTGAATAGAAAAACAGGTCACCTTAACAGTCAGCAATCTTTTGGAGTTCAAAACCAGCATGACCTTGTCATACTCTAGATGGGATTCTTGTATGACATTGACCTAGGTAGCAGGGTGGTGACCATCATGTTCATTATGTTGGTGGTGCTGGAGCTTTGTAAGAAGTTGACTCTAAGAAGTAAGGAAAGCCACCATAGCAACCCCATTCTTAATCCAGTTTGATGCAGTGGAAGTTCACTGTTGCAGGAAGTTACTTAGTTGTTATAAGGAATGAAGACTGTTTATTCAGAATTCATCTGCTGGCTTATATAGCCAACACTACATTGTACTTGAAACCAAAATCTTGAAATGATAACACTTCTTCTGTCTTCAAGAATTTTCATTTTTAGACTGAATATCAGTGCTCCCTTAATACACTTTCACTTCTGTGCAGAATGCTCTGCTGTATCTCACCATGTAAGTTGACCTTTTTTTTTCTAAGAATGGTATATCTTGATTACTTAAATCTTGAGAGATTTGTTAAAATCTGTTTAAGCTTGTGAAAAGATATTCTTGTTTTCTGTTGAACTCTTTTTTTTTTTTTTTATCCCCAACTATTCTAAATTATTTCTTATAAAAAAATTCTCCTGTATGAAGGCTTTCGTTCTTCTTCAGTGTTCAAGTTTCTTTCAGTTGTCCTACAGTAAAACATGGGAGCCTGTAAAAAAAAAAACCCCCCACACTTAGTAATTCATATGTAATCATACATGTATGTGATACCCCTACACTTAATAATTCATGTGTAATTATATGTGTGTGTGATACCCTCACACTTAGTAATTCATGTGTAATTATATGTGTATGTGATACCCCCACACTTAGTAATTCATGTGTAATTATATGTGTGATACCCCCACACTTAGTAATTCATGTTTAATTGTATGTGATGTGTAACCTCAACAGAAAAAAGGCGCCAGGGCCAGTTCAGAAGAGCGTTATCACAGATTTCTTCCCTGTAAGGCGTAGTGGCCGGCAGACAACATCAGCTATTGAGGCAAGCATTGGTTGTTTTTTCACATCAGTAAAGTGAGAGAGAAAAAAAAGTTACGAAAAAACAAGAATAACAGTGTGAGGGAGTGAGTCAGTCAGCAGTTCACTTACGGTGCAGATTTACAAACACATAGTTTTGATCTGATTAGTGATACCTTATTTTAAATCTGAAAAGCAAGGCACGCTTGAATTTAGTAAATATATATATATATAGTCAGTGTGTTAAAAAAAAATAACAGATGTTCACATGAAAATATCTCCTATATATCTTTGGCCAGATTCATTATTTGGTAAAAGGAACAATGAAAACCACGGTGTCACGCAGTCCCGCTTCTGAGACCCACCAAGAATACAGGCTAAAGCCCTGTGATACTCTGAACCCCTTGTGATCCTCACGTGGATCTTGTGTGGTCCTTTCGGGGACACAGGAGACCACAGGACCTAACGAGGACCACAGGCGTAAATTCAGTAGGATCACAGTGCGGTTTTGGTGGTAGAAGCGAACGAAGAAGAAGAAGGTAAAAGGAAGAACAAGCAACTAGGACATTGTAACCTGATGCTAAATAGTAGTTTACTATAGAGATGCTTGCATGAAGCTTCTCATAAAATTGTCATCTATCTGTTGTTTGCATTCATTCAGAACTATCAGGAAAAGTTTACAGCATATCTGACACTATAATTTTCTAAGTTTGTTACACAGTAGCCTTCACTATGTCACAGGGTGAAAATAGGGGAAAGTCTGGTGTATTTATGTGTATGCTTTTAGTTTATAGAGGGGTGCTTGTTGTACTGACTGTAGGTCAGAAATTTGTCACATGATTTTCTGTAGTAATTAGTCACTTGAGAGCAGTTTTTTTTTTTTTTAAAATTAAAAAATACTCAGTTTGTTTATGTTGTTCAGAGGAGAGTGATAAATTTTAATTAGGTTAAACTAATTTGAGTAAAAATAATTTTCATTTCATCTTGCATCATTTTTGTGCCTTGTTAGTCCTTTGTATTAATATTGGGGTTTTTTTTCTTCGTAGAAGGAGAAGCATCATCAGCTAGAGGAGCTGGTGT
This sequence comes from Achatina immaculata, assembly GCA_009760885.1. Taxonomy (NCBI): domain Eukaryota; kingdom Metazoa; phylum Mollusca; class Gastropoda; order Stylommatophora; family Achatinidae; genus Lissachatina; species Lissachatina immaculata. The sequence continues at coordinate 40,952,823 of CM019693.1, forward strand.
TATCAAAATGTGAGGATGGTTTGCAGGTGTGTACTTCACCCCATTTATTGTTTCATCTGTGCATATGAAGAGGCTTGAAGTGTGTGTGCATGTGATATCATTATGTGTGCTTGATAAGTGTGTGTTCAGTAGGTATGTTGATTAATTGCCATTAAAGTGTTACAAATTTCAGCTGACAAATTTTTAATATGAAACCTAATACATTAATTAGGTCAGGTTAATTTGATTGTGCTTCACGCATTGATAAATTTATGAAACGGCTCTAAATGATTCCACGTCTATTAGTAGAATGTCAACGGGGTCAGCTTTGCTGGATCATTTCCTATTTCAATCCCTGTTGCTATGGTGGAGAATTACTGAGGGAAAAGCAATGTTTCCTGCACAGTGATTCTTCTAGTGCTACGCCACCATGAAGTCAGCAGTATCTGTAATGTGTTTTTGACCAATCTCTAATGATGTAGACTTAACTTCAATCTCTCATGGCTGGGAATTGCAACTGCGCTTATAGTCTGTCCTCTCTCTTCGCCTTCTTTATCCCTATCTGGGGTATAGTCCATCAACAAGGGCTCTCTATTTATTTCTATCGTGAGCTGTTTCTTCTGTCCGTCTACAGGTGTAGTCCATCTTTTTTTATCTCTGCTTCAGTACTCTTTTGCCAAGTGTATGTAGGTCTTTCTTGTCTCCTCTTACCCTGGAGATTCCAAGTGAGAGCCTGTCTGGCTGTGTTAGTGGTAGGCTTTCAGAGTGTATGTCCAGTCCTTCTCTAGCATCTTTTTTCATTCTCATTTCTTTCACTGTCTCTTGTTGAGCTCTTGTGTTGTACTTGCTTCTCAGAAATCTTAGATGCTTGTGAAAGGACAAAGAATTGAGGTTTAGCCAAGAACTGTAAGTTCTTCTGGAAAATTCTAACTAGGTTGATAATCATTAGCACAATTTAGAAGAACCACCTTGAAATAAAATGCAAATGCAAGAACTGTGTTCAGACTCATAAGATGAGCCACTGATGCCTCACCCCCCCTGCTTGAAAACACTTGTTTATTGATACAGATATCAGCAACAAATTGACACTGATTTTGTTTATTGATACAGATATCTGCAACAAATTGACACTGATTTTGTTTATTGGTACAGATATCAGCAACAAATTGACACTGATTTTGTTTATTGATACAGATATCAGCAACAAATTGACACCGATTTTGTTTATTGATACAGATATCAGCAACAAATTGACACCGATTTTGTTTATTGATACAGATATCAGCAACAAATTGACACTGATTTTGTTCAGTTACAGTGGTGAAAGTGACATGAGGACAAACAAACAGTTCTGGCTAAGTTAGCTAGAAAATATTTAGCAGCTCTGGCCGCTACTGTCCCTTGTTTGTTTTCTATATTTGGATGTGTTGTTAATAAAAGAAGAAAGTGTACCCCTTGAAGTGACCAGTATTATACTGGTCTGCTTCAGCTGCTGAGTGAGTAAATAATTCAGTGGTCAGAGAAGCAATTATTTTTCAGCTTCGTTTCAATGGCAGCATTTTTGAGTGCTAGACTTCTTTTTTATGCTACATAGAATTGTTATTAAACTAACTGGAATAATTGAGTATACACAGACAAGTTGTTAATTAGAACTTTTTTATATTAGAAGGTATCACTGAGCTGTATCTGCTATATAGAACAGTATTGATACACTTGAAGGAAATATGTAAAATTTTGATTAATGTGCAGTTCGTTTTGATTTAAAATTTTAATTGTGTTGATTAAATTTTTTAATTGAACAACAGCCCTAGTCTTGTCTGTCCATCCATAATTGGTCAGCGGTCAGCTAACCAATCTCTGCCCAGTATGCCCCGTGGCATCTTGCAGGGCACCAACAAATTCTCTCTACCTTTCATGGTCTGTCGCCAGTCTTTGTATTGGACCCCAGCTGTGCTACATGCTGCTCATCTGTGCTTCCACAGTTCTTAGTTGGCCTCTTTTTCCCTTGGTCATCCATCACATGACTGTTTTAGCAATTTCTGGGGTCTCCTTGGAGAACATGACCAATCCATTTCCAGTTTTGTTTTTTTTTTTTGTTGCTATCATGACATGCATATCTTCTAGTACACATTGGGTAAGTAGGTCTCTCTAATTTACTGTTTGTGGTCAGTAAATATTCAAAATCTTTCTCAGGCAGGTTGTATGGGATGAGGATAATTTGTATGTTCCTTTTCAGTTGTTCTTGAGCACTCTGCTCCATAGAGGAGTATGGATATGGATAACACACAACTTTGGTAAACTTTATCTTGGTTCTAGTGCTGTACTAGCAGGACTTCCAGATATTTCTAAAATCAATACAAGCTGTTTTCTCTATTTATTTATTCTACCTTGTGACTTTATTTGTTTCTCCATCTGGTGTTAATATGCTGCCAAGATACCTGTCTTCAGACAGAAGTCCTCCCATGTGACCCCAGGCTGTTTCTGAATCCTCCCCTGTATATTAAATCATTCAGAAAGGATGTTTGCCATTACACATTCTTTTACAGTGTGGGGAAAAAAACTTTTCCCCTTTTCTTCTTGGGAAAAAAAAAAATTCCTTCCCTTAGACTTGAAATTGTGTCCAAAATATTTTGGACACATTAAACGTCATGAGAATTTGGAGAAGACCGTCTTGGAAGGGTACATAATGGGAAAAAGAAAGAGAGGAAGACCTAGGTGAAGATGGCTGCAAGGCATCGTTGATAACTGCAAATGCATCAGCAGCAAGGCGTCATGCTTACAACCGAGAGGCCTACAATGAGAGCTCTTAGGGAAGCAAAGTTCCACAGGGGACATGCAAATGACTGAAGACTTAAAATTCCTCTCTGGGGAGCTACCTGTCTCCCCTCCCGAGAATCCTTGATGTAAAGCCACCTTGATCTATATATATTTATATGGAGATGCTGAAATTGTAAAATCCAGTGTATTTTTATGTTATTGCTGTACTAAAATAACAAGTGCATGCTTTGCTTATTTTTTTCCTTCTAAAATCTCAGAAAAGATTTGAAACACTAAAAAGCTAAAGAAGTAATATGAGGGGTGATTGATAAGTTCACAGCCTAAGGTACAACAGATTATGTGTGGAGAAATTTTGTTGGATTATTTCTCAGCATAGACCCCTTGCAAGTTTATGCACTTAGTCCAGCGATCTTGGAGCATACAGATCCCTTCTTTGTAAAAGTCAGCATCTTGTGCCAGTAGAAAGTGGTCTACAGCATGAATGATGTCATCATCTGAAGTAAATTTGCAACCACTGAGCTCCTTTTTTAGTTTTGTAAATAGGTAATAGTCCAAAGGGGCCAAATCTGGGGAGTAAGGAGGATGTTCAAGAAGCTGGAAGCTGCATTCATGAATGGCAGCCATTGCCACCGCTGACTTGTATAGTCTACCAGTAGCACACCTTCTGAATCCCAAAAGGTGGAAGCCATCACTTTGGCTGCAAACAGAACTACCCTTGCTTTCTTTGGAGGTGGAGATCCATGATGTTTCCACTACTTTGACTGTTCTTTGGTTTCTGGTTGAAAATGATGAACCCAAGTCTCATCCATAGTCACAAATTGCTGAAGAAACTTTTCAGGATGTGCAGGAAAATGGCCAAGATTATCTCTTGACATGTTGAGACGCTATCGTTTGTGATCAGCTCAAGATGTTTCGGGACCCATCGAGCAGAGACCTTTGTCATTTGAAGATCATTGTGAATAATAGCATGAACACATTCCTGGGAGATGCCCAACTCAGTAGCAATGTACCGCTCAGTTAGTCGTCGATCCTCCATTATCATGGATTATGCCTGTGGTTTCATCGGTGGTTACCATTCTTTGTCTTCCTGGACAGGGATCATCTTCCAGACTCTCCCTTCTATGTTTGAATTGAGCTGCCCATTTCTTCACCGTGCTGTAAGAAGGGGCACTTCTTGAAACTTGGTGTTTAATCTTACATTAACCAGATCTACAAATGCACCTAATATCAACTGTGCATTTTAAGTCTTTATACCCTATGTCGAGAACTTACCAGTCACCCCTTGTATTACAATGGTTGTCTGTGCTATTTCAGGTAACAGAGTTTGAAAGTAAAGGCAGAGGTGTGGTGGCTACCAAAGAGTTCAGTAAAGGTGACTTTGTGGTGGAATATGCTGGGGAGCTTATTGATGTTGCTTTTGCTAGGCAGAGGGAGAAGGACTATGGAGCAAATCCTGCTATAGGATGCTACATGTACTTCTTCAGTATAGGTACCAGACAGTATTGGTGAGAGTTTATTGCAGTTTTTTGGATAACTGATCATTGTGGTGTATTGCTGTAGTTAAATTTATAATGTGTACTTGTAATTTTTGTTGTTGTTATTGTTGTATCTTCTTTTGAATTGTGAGTTGGATATTCATAGCAGCTGACACCAAAAATATTGGAACATACACAAAAATCAGAGTTAGGTTGCTGTACCTCACTTAAAGATTGGAGCAGATTCAAAAAACTCATTCTCCTCTGCGTGGCATCCCCTTTCAGAAAGTATCCTGCTTTATCTGGACAGCTTGTGTGGAGGAAGTACCTTGCCCTTGTTTTGTTTTCCTCCTCTCAACTGCCATTCTTGGAGATGTCCTATGATCCTAAGGGATCAGCGACAGGGATCGCCTGAACACATTTTTGCCTTACTCTAGTTTGCCAACCCTGATGGCCATGATTTCTGTCTTGGCTCCTGCTCATATCTGTTACACTAGGTGGGTGGGTGAGAATTTTGTACACAGGGTAATAACCAACCTGAATTTTTTTCTTCTGGTATATACATTGTATCTGTTGAACTATAAGACACAACAATGTACAGAACATACCCCTTTCCCTACAATATTGGACAAAAATATATATAAGTTTTTACAAATAAGAAACGAGGCTTTCATACAGTAAAATAACAGAATACAGTATTGTATGGTTAGACCTCGAAAAAAAAATCACTTCCAGTACTGATATTGCATCTCTGAGAATTACTATGGGGCACGTATCAATTCTGGAGTCTGATAGTTTTTCAATTGCAGCAATAATTGCTATAACTTCTTCATCATAGTGGTGTTGTTTGGATATTCAGTATGTGCTCTTCCCTCCATTCTTTGTGGCATTGTGTGTAGATACATCTTTATACACATGTATCCAGGTGTCACATGGATATTTGTCATCTAGCAAACTAAGTGTGGCTGTTGATCTTACAAGACTGCTTTGCATCTTCACCATTCTGCACATCTTTCACTTCAGTCTGAATAGTTATTTGTGTATAATCTGCTTCTTTCTATGGTGTATGCTCTGGTACAGAAGATAATAGTGCGACTACAGTTGGAAGGTCAGGTATCAGCTTACACATATGCTTGGCCTGATGAATGAAGCTGCTTCTTTTAAGCCATCTTAGTGCCAAGTTATTGAAACTGTCCTTCAGGGGATGGCTTACAGAGCTAAGGAATTTTTCTCCCATGGTCATGACCTTTGTGTCTCTACATTCCTTTAGCACTTGAACACCATTTTCTGCATTTCTACTATTGGTATGGACCTCATGACACCTGTGATAATTCATAGTGACTGATTTTGTACCTTGTCTAGATTATGCAGCGTGGTATTTGATGCTGTGCACCAAGATGTTGAGCCATATTCTAAATGTGGTAGAATACTTTGTTCATATACATTCTTGAAGATTCTTTCACTAGCTCCCTGTGTGGTTTCCCTCATTTTTCTTAATATGGCTAGTTTTCTTCTGGCTTTTGCTTCTGTATTGCTGATGTGGTGCTTCCAGGTCAGTTTTGAGTCAAGAGTCACTCCTAAGTAAGTTGGTTGGTTGTCCATCCTTAAGGATATTTCATTTACAAAGATCTTACCTGCTTTCTGTTTAGATGAGAGAGTGAACAGTGGTACTTGATTTTGCTGGGTACCTCCGATTTCACCACCTTTCCTTGCTAGGGCAGACTGTGGTCTTGCTTGGATTGCCATGAAGACAGTGATGTAGGCCGGCCTGGCCAAAACTTTGTTTTCCAGCTTCTGGTGGCTGTACTTAAGTCCCTTCTCCATGTCAGACAGTTTTGAGACAGTTCCACAAAGACACTCCAACTTTGGGATGAGGAACCCGATGAGTGCTTCAGCAATATCCATTCTCCGCCACCAATAGTCTACTGGCTCTGTTTTGTTTACATCATTCTGATAGCCATTGTTGTAAAGACCCATAGGCTTGTCACGTCCTGGATTCATTGGTCTCACACAAGATTTTCCTCATCCCCGCTGGTGATCTCCATGTCCCCATCTGTCCACCAACCTGACATTACATTTTACAAAAATAACAGTTACAACTAGTGTTGATTTCTACGGGTTTCTGGGCTACAGAAGTAGGCCATAGTTTTTAAGCAAGCGGATCAATGTTCCCTGTCTCACAAACACTATGTTAAGATAAGTGTGTTCTTAGCACAGTTGTTGCTGGGGGAAATGAAGCAATAAATGAAAATGATTTCACAACAGGTTTTCATATTTTAGTAACGGTATGAAAGAGTGGATTTGATGTACAGCTCGTTTGTTAGATGTATGTCTACATTATAGTAATTTGATTTGGCTCTGATTTGCTATTATTTGGTCAGTAAAGAAATAAAATGGCTTTGGTTTATCCTCAGTGTTGATGCCACTGCTGAATCCGGGCGCCTTGGCAGACTAATTAACCACAGCAGAAATGGTAACTGCTGCACCAAGGCAGTAATGGTGAAAGGCAACCCTCATCTAATTCTTGTGGCCTCCAGGGATATCAGATCTGGTGAAGAGCTGAGTTATGATTATGGTGACCGCAGCAAGGCAGCTCTTGAAGCTCACCCTTGGCTTAAATCTTGATGGTTGTGGATGCAAAAAAAGTCATCATCATCATGCTGCTGGCCAGCGTGATAGAAATATATATTGGCCATTTTTATTTTGACAGTTTTTTGGTGCAACCATAAAATGTGGATGTAGCTGCCATAATGATGTCTTTGCATTGAGCATTATATATGAAGTAAGTCCACACAAGTATTTCTCAAGAAAGAAACTACGTACCCGTACAGTAAACAGCGGAAAATTGAAGCAAAGAATGCAAGACTTTGACATATAGTGTACTGTGCTCTAGCTCCAACAGTGTGTTTGTTCTTTATGTGCAGCATTACTATTTATTGTTTGTAACTAGAGTCATAAATCTCTTATAGTTTCCTCTCACTTCATACAAATTTTGGGAGGGGAGAGGTTATCTGTCTGCTGTTCCTTCACATTCTGCATTCTCTACTTCTAATTCCCAAGTTTCACCAAAAAAGATGCAGTTTCAGAAACCACTGAAGTACCAATGTTTGATCATTGTCCTGTATACATCAGATATTTGCAGAAAACTGTATGTATAAATTTCAGTTTTTGTGAAATTGTGATTTCTAGCAACAGAATGTCTGTATTTTACAGAAAGCCTCATTTCTGCTCAGGCTGTTAAGTAACAGACACTGTATCAGACATGCATGTCTGCTCAGACTGTCAAGTAACAGACACTACATCAGACATGCATGACTGCTCAGACTGTCAAGTAACAGACACTACATCCAGATTTGCATTTAAGACTAGGTACTCTAAGTATTCTGTATGAAGAATATGTTGTGGATGAATGGCTAAAAATTACCCACTTATGGCAGGATGGTTGCTTGTCAAGAGTTGAATTTTAGTCCTAATCATGAATTTTCTTTCTGTAACAATTTGTGTGCTTTATCAATAATTTCTGTAAAATTGCTACCTTTTACTCCACTAAGCTTTTTTTTTTTAAAACTATTTTTAACTATTGATTGCTGACATGTACAACAGAATTGCTGAAGCATTCATTTTCGAAGAGCTTTTGTTGCGATTTTGCATAAATTACAATGAACTTTCTATCCCACAGTGAACATGACAAAGCAGTTGATATTGGGATAAAGAAATGTCTGTAGTGTTACCATGTATTGTGTGGTTGCTGTTCATAGTTTTGTGTATGATCTGACTAATGTTCATTGACTCTGTATGGAGATAGTGGCTTGCTGCTGCCTTGTGTAAGATATTTTACCCAGTGCTCTAAGCCAGATATGATATTCCAAGCTGCTGATATTAATATGAGTGTGTGTTGCCTGGAAAGGGGAAGGGTGGCTGCCGTAGATTTATGGTAGACATCTTGTCCAGCAAAAAAAAATTGTGGTCAGTGTAATTAAAAAAAAATGAATGCAAAAGTATTTTGTCATATTCATATTAAATTCATTTTTCCTGAAACAAGGCAGAATAAACTTTGAAGTGGAAGAATATATTTTATAGAAAAAAAAAAGTACTATCAGATGTTTTGTTGAACGCTAAAAGTGCTGAACCGAAACAACTCCCATTTTTTTTTTATTTTTAGGAAATCTACAGACAGGATTAAGTAAAATCATAATTTCAAAACTATATTAGATAGAAACATGGACATTGTGGTATTGTGTCTGCCAATTTGTGTGTTTTTTGTTTTTTTCTGCATATGTGATGTTCCAGTCACCAGTATCAAAAAGGCATCTTTGAAGGATGTTTTTATGATGATTACTAAAGAGATGTTGAGTGGAGCATTTTCTCCTATCTCTTTGTAGCTGTGAGCATGATGTTGCTGGCAGCCGATGTGCTGAAGGTGTTGAAGAAAAGCATCATATCTGATTTGGAGCATGTCATGGGGGTTGGGGGTTTTTTTCCCTAGTCCCTCAGCGGAACTAAAAAATAGAGATTGTGCAGTACTTCTTAGTAGACTCCGCCACCATAGAGACTGGCAGTCTCTGATCCAAATAGCCAGACTAATCCTGTTAGTGGAGGTGCCAGCAGAGAGATGGGACAGGATCTTGGTTAACTGTAGTTTGCCAACTCTGACACACTAGCGTGTCAGATGTCAGCCATGGATTGCTGACTGCCAGATTGGACAGCATCTTCCTGTGTTGAAGTGCATGAATAAAGTAAAAATACTTGAGTTCAGGTAAAATTTTTAAAACAACAACAAAAAACCTGTCTGTAACAAGCTTAGTTTTTGTGTAATAAATGTTTGAAATCAGGGAGAACTTTGTGTTCACTCTGTAAAATACTGCCCAGGTAGATTTTCCTGCTGGAGACTTTAAACATGTTTAATTTTTTTGGTAGGAATGATGTTGTAAATCCTTTTCTTTTTCCTTAAATAAGTGGGGTTCATCCTTTAATACATAATTTTTGTAGTAGGATTAATTCTCTTCTAGTAATACTGACATTTTTTTTTCTGTTTAAATTTTTTCTGCGTTAAGAGATCATTTGAATTCCAGAGTTTGTTTATTTTGATGTGTAGATGTTTTACTTTATCACAAGGTTCGTTTAAGCATTATTGAATCCAAGACCCAACTAAGTTTTGTAATTGATATTTAAAAATATAAAATCCAATCTGTTCAAAGAGTAAGGAAGATGAAGTGAAGAAAGAAATACTTCTTATGTTGTTGCATATAGTGGTTATGATATGTAATACAAATATCATTAGGTATTAACTGTTATCAGAATACAGTTTCCAAGTAGCAAAATGGATATAAAGTGAATTTCATTGAGGGGGGGGGGATACAAGACTTTACTGTCAGTTAAACAGGCATGTTTTGAAACAAAAAAAATATGCTGGAGTGACCTTACAACTTTAAAAAAAGTAATTTTACATTAAATAAGAGCTGTATATTCTAATATATATGTGTAATTTTACAATAAAAAGTCACTGGACTGATGGTAGGAAGAACGAGTTGAGGGAAGAACTATCCGTACTCAGTGCTATAACTGACATTAAGCTTTGATTCAAGAAGTACCTATATTTGACATGACTATTTTGCCTCCAATTTTTTTTTTTTTTTTGTAAATATGTATGATTACATTTTTTATATTGTCCATGTTTTTAAATGCTCAGTAAAAATGTGATTTAGAAACTCAAGTGGCGAGACAGATTTTGTGCAACTCTGACAATAATTTATGTTTTTCTCAGGGTTGTTTCAAAACTGAATTCATAATATTCAAATCCAGAAATATTTTATGCATTTTGTAACTTCTTTTTTTTTTTTATCATCTTTTCCTGAATGATAAAGTTTTACTCAAAACCTTTTATGTTTTTCCTTGCGTGGTTTTGGAATGCTATTTTTAATGACTATTTTGCAGTGTTTTTTTTTGTCACCCTCTGCAATTATTTATTTCAAGGCTATGCTGAATTTCTTTCTATAATGCCTTGTGTACACACATATTTACTGTATGGATATTTATTTAAATATTCTGTTAGTATTGTTTTGCTTTGGCTGAAAGTGTCTGCTGTCATGCCTTCTTAGCCTGTTCTTGCAGTTCTTTTCCTTAGGACTTATTGGCAAAGTTCAAGAAGGAGTAAGTATAATATGGGTAAAGAGCTTTCTCCGTGTCAGTTGCCCAGATAAAGCTGGAAATGCACACAGTTAGTGACCAGAGAAAGGAACAGCTAAACCAATAATGAGTGGAAACTTAAGTCGGAAATGCACAGGAACAAGGAAAATAACCAAGAGCAGACAAAGATAAAAATCTGGATCTTCGTTCATAAACATAGGTTGAATGTTACTGTTGCTGATCAATGCAGTGTATTATGATTGCAGTTGGCCTAGAGATAAATGTCTCAGCAGCATGCTGCTGGCTAGTTAATATATACCTTCTTTGAAAGCTCCTTCAGAGACAGTGTTTCTCAGCTTTTTTTTTTTTTTTTTTGCCTCATGCGCCATTTCCTCTTCACCATGTATCAAGATGTTATTTCTCTCCCCTCCCCCAAGATCATCTGCTTCAAATGCTGCTTTCCAAATAATCTGCATGAAGTATTCCAACAGTTTGAGTCTGTCCCCTCCTCCAAGATCATCTGCTTCAAATGCTGCTTTCCAAATAATCTGCATGAAGTATTCCAACAGTTTGAGTCTGTCCCCTCCTCCAAGATCATCTGCTTCAAATGCTGCTTTCCAAATAATCTGCATGAAGTATTCCAACAGTTTGAGTCTGTCCCCTCCTGTTTCTTCTCTTAACCATGCCCCCCACCCCCAGAATTACTCACTGGTTGAAGGTTGAGAAATTACCCCCCCCCCCCCCCCCCCCCCCCCATAAAAAATAGATTCTCAGTACGAGATGAATCTGTGGTCATGCTGCAGACCATTCTCTTCAGTTTTAAGATCTTCATCCAGGTTTGTGCTTCATAGTGTCATCCAGCTTGTCAGTTTCTGTTGTCACTCATGTTTTCATCATGTCACTCAGTGCATTTCACATTGTCAGCCATTTCTTTGTTTTGTTTTTTTTTAATCTGTTCAGATCTCCATTTAATGATGTTATTCAGGTTTCCTTTGATGATGTCACCTTTGTATTTTATCATATATCAATCTTGCATTTACAGTTCATGGTGTCTCACATTTGGTCATCAGAGTTTTTATTTCATGATGTCATCCAGGTTTGTGAATAATGTACATAACATTCAGTGGATTACTTTGTTACATATTCTTTGGCCTTTCTTTAAACCTTTTTGTCCATATCAGTGGTCTTTTTTTTTTTTTTTTGAGTTTTATTGTTGAGCATAAAGTAGGAGTGGCCTAAAGTTTACCCCAGTACTTTGATTTGACTAACTTAACTCTTTCACAGCAAAACAGCACTGCCAGGATTGATAGATCTTCATGCACGTTTTATGCAGTTTAATGCTCAGAGCAGTATTTACGCAGTCTAAGTGAAAAGTAGTACATTTCTAACTCGGCCCGTCTTTTTCAGTTATGACAGTGACTTCCTTCTTGTTTCTTTCTACCAAAATTTCTCATCAGAACCTATTCTGGCAGAGCATGGAAACTAGTTCAGGAGTGAAAGAGTTCACAAATTTATAATCTGTCCTGTTGCCAGATAACTGTTAAGCTAAACTAGGGTGGTGTAACTGACCTTCTGTTTCATTGATGGTAGGAAACTACCTTCTTCTGTAGTTTTTTTTTTTTTTAAGACAATTTCTTTTTGTTTAGTTCTTATATGTTTCTGTTTCACATGTTTTAGCTACATATGAAATGGAATTTATGCACGAAAAATATTTGCAAATGAATTATTTTTTTCTGTGTGGTTGTAGGATTAAAAAAAAAAAAAGGGATACCAACAGTGGAGAGCTAGAAAGAACACTGAACTGAACAGCTTATCTAAATCCCAGCAAATTATAAATGTCTTGAAACTGAACAGACTGTGCTGGTTGAGCCATGTTGAAAGAATGGAAGAGAACAAATGAAAATTATTTATGCACAAGAGATGAGGGGAAAAAAGACAACATAGAAGAGGATATAACAGAAACTGGTGTCACCAACTGGAGAGAGGAGATTAGGAATGGAGGGAAACTTTGTCTGCAACAATTCATATTAATGATTCGGAAAACTGAAGAAGAAGTGTGGTTTTAGGGTGGCTGTGAAGTGGTTAGTGATGAGGTTCTACCCAGCTGTAGAAATGAGAACCCAGTGCCCCAGTCACCCAACTGTAAAAAGTGGGTGCTTGGTTCTTTTTTAGAGCCAAGGCAGCAAAGACAAAAGAACATGATGCTGACTACATCACCCTAGAGCGTGTCAACTTGTCAAGGAAAGTATGGCCACAATACCATATTCCCCTAGTGCCTTTATGGCATAACCAGGTACTTTTTACCAACATGATTTTAAATACAACTTTAATCTTAACTGACTTCCTAGTAAAACTCTGACACATGTTTTGAATTCCACAATTGATATAACAAAGAATTCTTTGACCATGGTTAGAGAAGGTGGATTTGTAAGGCTTTAAAATGGGAGTCGATGTAAGTAACTTTTTTCTGTGTGATTTATATCTGTATTCTTATCCTCACAATTTCTGCTCATATATTATTTATGCAGAGCTGCATTGGCCAATGAAGGTAAAATAATTCATGATTATTCTTCAGCTCTGCAAGCGTTATTTATTATTATGAAACGAGTGCTTTGTTTGCAGGCATACTTTCCCCCATATTTTGTTTGTTTCTACTATTACAGTGAGTCTGAATTAAAGTGCTGTAAAAATAATTTTGATGCCTTTTTTGACCTTATAATTTTGATTATTGTAAACTTTGTGTTTGCTTTATTTTGTGATGGGGGGGGGGGGTGTATATATCCTGTGTTTTGTTTTTTTTTCACGAAGACTTTTACTTGGCCCAGACAGGACTGGCTGGAGAAACTTTGTTCATGTCTCATGCTCCATTGGAAGTACAGATGATGATGATGATTTTTTACCTGTCTAAATGGTGCAACAACTTGATCACAAGCCTAGAAAATGGAAAATTTCAGTTGTAGGATGAAGGCTTACAATTCTCCCACTTTCCTACTGGTCACATCATATATCATATTCTAGTGATTCATTATATGAGAAATGAAGATTTGGTGCTAATAGTTGTGAATGCATACATAAGGAAGCAAAGTTTTAACAGCTAGGACACACCAGTCTCTATATGATGCGTTGTTCTTGTTTGTATGGCATGGTGTGAATCATTAGAGAAAACAGGATGATAAATAAAATGCTTAGCCTGCTGATAACACCTTTGTCTGCTGGGTGGGGAATGATTTCATTGTTAGTAACGAATCAGTCTCACTCGAGGTTTTCATTAACATTGATATCAAATTGTAGAGTTGTTACTTATTGAGACTGAAATATATGATCTGTGTATCTTTATTGAGACTGAGATTTATGATCTGTGTACTTTATTGAGACGGATTTATGATCTGTGTATCTTTATTGAGACTGATTTATGATCTGTTTCTTTACACGATCGTGGCCTAGCATCCCCATACATTGATTATCTATCTGTCTGTCTGTGTATCTACCTGCCTATCTAAAAACCTGTCTACCTATCTGTCTATGTATATGCCTACCTGTCTGTCTGTCTTTGTATCTACCTACCTGTCTTTTACCTATGTATGTATCTATCTATCCCTCCCCCCCCACACACACACACACACACACAATCTAGCAAATGATGAAAAGCAAAGAAATGAGCAACCATGACTGCATAGTTGTCAGGCCCAAATACCACTATAACTGCCCAACCCATCCCTCTTCCCCATCGGTGCTTCCAATAACAGGCTTATCTTAGGCAGTGGGGTGGAGATTGCTATGGATGGTCTACGGTGGAAGTAGAGACTTTGCAATTTTCCTGCCCATTAGCTTCAGTGTATACCTGCACAAAATAAATGCTTTAACCCACTCCCCACGTGACTAAATGTTTGTGTTTAAACACCTTAACCATGTCAGCTGCAAAGAGATTCTCACATTTCTTGGGAAATAGAACAGAGTACGGTTAGCTGAATGGTATGCTGAAACCAGTCAGTCAGAGTTCTTGTGTAACAGTGAAACATCAGACTAAAAATCTTCTATGGCCTTCAAAAGTCCAAGTTTTCATAAATTATCATAGATCCTAAATGGCCACATTTGAACATCGAGATTGCTCCTCAGTTTCTATAACCTCCAAAAGCATCTCTACAGATGATTGAGTGCATTGATCTAAGCATCTATGGACATATTGATTGAGTGCATTGATCTAAGCATCTATGGACATATTGATTGAGTACATAGATCTAAGCATCTATGGACATATCGATTGAGTGCATAGATCTAAGCATCTATAGACATATTGACTGAGTACATGGATCTAAGCATTTATGGACACATAATTCTAAAACTTCCTCAGATGCTCAAGATTTCAACAATTTAAAACACTTGGGGTAGATTGTCACTGTTTGTTTTCTTGACTTTTGAGAACCAAAGACCTGTTAGAAATTTTGTTCATTCACTGACGGAGGCAACAGAAATGTGTTGTTCATTAGAAGAATGTTAAGAATATCATGGACAGCTAAGATGACAAACAAGGAGCGTCTTCATTCATTTGCATGTCCCTTGCGGAACTTTGCCTCCATAACAGCACTCCTGTAGGCCTCTCGGTTGTGAGCAAGATGGCCTGCTGCTGATGCATCCATTCGCTGATCATCAACGATATCTAAGAGAAGCAGATATAGGAACCTAATTAAATCCATAAGAAAATGACAGTCATCATTCGGTGGACATAACGAGAAGAGGAGGGCTTGAAAACATTATAACAACATGGAAGAGATGCAGGGGAAGACGAAGAGGGAAACAAATCATGGACAGTCTAACAGGTAAGCACACACAAAAATCAGCAACACAGCTGACAGAAAATATCAAAGAACGAGATCTACGGAGATGGCATGACCGCCAACGCTTACCGACACAGCAGATGATGATGGCAGTATAAGTGGCCTGAATAACTTTGCACTCATGAAATAATAGGCAAGACGACGAAATTATGACTTTCGTGTTTTTCTTGTAGTAAATATGAAGGACACCACAGCCTTAAAATTGTTGCAAGTGCCTAACAGTTTGATCAAAGGATTCAACTACATAAACCTCTTTCATGGGAATGGACAATGAATCAGGGGGAAGTTATCGGCAATGACTGACAGCAAATAAAACAAGAGTGGTCTCCTTTATTCTAGGTTTGATTATTCGGCGGCAAATTTGATGAATGGAGTTGAAATACGACATAAAATTGAGAAAATTTGAGATTTCTCCTCATTCCCAAGAATATAACGCTTGATATCCTATTTTTAAAAATAACAACAAAAAAAAAAGATAAAGATTCCTCCCTATTCCTAAGAATATGGAGATTATGGAGAATTTTAAGTCTATATGGAATACCATCTAAAATTGTCAACATCATTAAGGACTTCTACAATAGATATGTTTGTGCATTCAAGACAGAAGAAGGGATGAGTGAAACAGGTGTGAAACAAGGATGTATACTGTCTCCTTTACTTTTTGGAATTACAATAGACTTCATAATGAAAAAATGCTGCACATGCAACACAGGTATTGACTGGGTACATGGGACCCAACTAGAAGATCTTGATTTTGGTGATGACATAACTCTTATCAGTAATAATGTGAATTCTATGCAAGAAAAAACAGATAGCTTGTCTTCACTGGCTAGCAAAATAGAACAAAACAAAAATAATGAAAATTCCCCTTAATCAAAATGGAAAAATACACATAGAAGGGACAGATATTGAAGAAGTCAAGCAATTTGCATACCTTGGCAGCTACATAGACCAGGATGGTGACACTAGAAAGGAAGTTAGAATCAGAATTGCAAAAGCAGCATCGATCTTCAAGAACCTTGAGAACACTTGGAATTCAAAAGTTATAAGCACAAAAACCAAGTTAAGACTATTCAATTCAAATGTAATATCCACCTTCATTTATGCATGCGAAAGCTGGAAAACAACTAAAGAAATAGAAAAGAAATTAGACTCTTTTGATAACAAATGCCCAAGGAAAATGCTCGGCATCAAGTGGAACGAATTTAAGAATAATGCAGAGATAAGACAGATGACTGAACAACAACCAGTCTCATGGGTGATCGCGAAAAGGAGATGGACATATGTTGGTCACTTGATGAGAAGAAATGATCAGATAATCCCAAAACAAGCTATCAAGTGGAACACAACAGGCTAAAGAAAAAGAGGCAGACCGCGTGAAACTCTGAAGAGGTCATTATTAAGAGAGGCCAAATTAACAGGCATAAATCCCTTGATGAGGTTGAAAGACTCGCCGAAGACAGGAAAAATTGGCGAACTACTTTGCGAGCTCTATGTGACGTTTAACGGCACGGGAAGGATATAAGATATAAGATATTCCTAAGAAAAACCCGCTATATTGGACAAAGAATATTGACTGATCTTTATTTCCAGAGGGTTAAGAATTGGGAAAGAAAACCAGTCTGACATTCTGCCCTTTATCATGCAACTTTCACTCTGTTCCAGACATTCTACAAATATTCTGCTCATATAACAAACATAACTAACATTGGAAAGCTGATGCATATAAAATAAAACATTTACGTTTCACTCTTATGCATGCACTCAGTACATAAAGTATTTACATACATTTATAAATGACTATCTACCAAACAAAAAATTTTGTACTATTCAGAATAAACAATTAACTGAATTCGGTGTCTGCAAGAGCAGTCTAAAATAACTTTTAAGTTTTATGAATCATGGAGGCATGTAGGTGACATCAAATAGATATTGGAAAAGTTTGTAGTTGTAGGAAAGAGTATAGTTTATATATTTTTTTATACATGATGGGAGGGTATTCCGAAGATGAGCAGTAGAATAAGTAAAGCTTTTCTTGTAAAGATCAAGTCTAGGTTTTGGAAGACATATGTTGTTTAAGCGTTGGCTACACTTTGGACTAAACAGGTGCCATAGATAGAATTTGACGTACCAACTTGACTTTGTTGAAGAAGAACCTGTTCTTAAGAGGCAGTATTTTGATACTTTTGTTCTGGTTAGTTGTTTGTGCTTGATCTTTGTCACTAATGAGCTTTACTTCTCGCTTTTGAAGTGAGTAAACTCTCTTTCTATTTGAGTCTAGGCAGCCATCCCAGACTGTTGAGCAATATTCTACATATGTTTGTATATGTGATATGTAGTATGTCTTCCTTGTGTATTGATCGATGAAGTGCTTACTTTTGGCAAACTGGTATACTTTTTTGCTCGACGAGTTTTGTTAGACCTTACACATGAGAATTCAAAGTCAGATGTTGGTCAATAGTAAGACCTAGTGTTTTGTGCTCGTTAACGCTTTCTATCTGTGATGTTTCCGTACAGAGCCGAAGTGTTGTTTCTGTCGCTTTTTGTAGTTTCTGTCTTGTTGTTGTTGTGAGCACTGATTTTGTTTTATCAGTATTTATAATCATGCCAGTGTTGTTGCTCCATCTAAGTAGATTTTTTTAACTGAAAAATTGATTCTAAGTTTATACAGTCGGAAATAAAGAAGATAAAGAGAGGGTATAATCAGGAAAATAAGATGTGATTAGGGAAGGGAGAGAGAAATGTGCGAGCAAATCGGGAATATGGGGGGGGGGGGTGGTTAGATTGAAACAAGGGAAATTTGAAATCGAGTTAGTTATTCACAAGATAACCTAAATGGCTACAATCTGTAGAGTCTAAAACCAGAGCCAGCGAGTGCCCAGCAAACTTCTCTGAGGCACTTTCGTTTTCTGGCCTACATCACACACCCACTTGGTGCAGGTATGTGCGTACTGGTTTAGGTCTGAGCATGACGTCAGTCCAGTCATCTGATTTTCAGAATTTAAACGCACCAGGCGTGACTGCACCTGGCTGAAGACGCTTTAACTTGGCATACATGCTAAGAGAAGGTAAGACAGCGTGTACGACATGCATTTTTTTTTATAAACAGCTACTAATATCGTTAGTTGTCGATCTTGTCTGATGGACTTTTTCTCTTTCAGTTAAAATCTCTTAATGATTAGTGCCTTTATATAGAATACTCCTAGTTAACAAGTTCCTTATTTGTTATTTCCCTTAATTAAAATACTCTTAGTTAACAGCCCTTATTTGTTAATTCTTTTATGTAAAATACTCCTTACTAGTTATTTTAATTATAATACTCCAGTTAACAACCCGTAGTTTTAAAATTCTTTAATTAAAATACTCCTAGTTAATGCCCCTTATTAGTTTTCTTAATTATAATATTCCAGTTAACAGCCCCCTTATTAGTTCTCTTAATTATACTAATTCAATTAACCGTTATTTCTTAGTTTCCTCGTTAATAACCCTTACTTGTTAGTGTCCAGTTAATAACCCTTATTTGTTAGTGTCCTAGTTAATAACCCTTATTTGTTAGTGTCCTAGTTAATAACCCTTATTTGTTAGTGTCCTAGTTAATAAGCCTTATTTGTTAGTGTCCTAGTTAATAACCCTTATTTGTTAGCTTTCTAGTTAATAACCCTTATGTGTTAATTTCCTAATTAATAACCCTTATTTGTTAGTTTCCTAGTTAATAACCCTTATTTGTTAGTGTCCTAGTTAATAACCCTTATTTGTTAGTGTCCTAGTTAATAAGCCTTATTTGTTAGTGTCCTAGTTAATAACCCTTATTTGTTAGCTTTCTAGTTAATAACCCTTATGTGTTAATTTCCTAATTAATAACCCTTATTTGTTAGTTTCCTAGTTAATAACCCTTTTTATTTTTTTCATTACATTTACTCAATGTTCTGTTAATAGCCCAGCTGTCTTCTCTTCCTTTGGTATCTGGTCCGTCAAATACCTTTCTTATTTGCATTTGATTTAGTTAATTATATATTAATCTTACCTCCTGTTATCCTTCTTCTTCTTCTTCTCCCTGAAACTGCGCGCTAGTGTTATTTGCAGCTGATGCGGTGAAAATGTTGAGGCACAACATCGGGTGGGATTAAGAACGGACTTATGGCGGCTAATTTCTCAGTCCTTCTGTGGAGCTGGAAAAAGTAGGAGGCGTGCAGTGCTTCTTTAGCAGGTAACATCGTCATGGGAACTATGGCGATCCCTGCCCCGTTAGCCAAGCCAAGTCTGTTACAAAAAAGAGAGGTGAAGAGAAGAGGGTCTTGTTCATCTGTGGTTTGCTATCCCAGGCAATAGAGTGCCATATCGGTCAGCCTTTTCGCCCCCTTCCTCTTTGTTAATTAACGCCCTTTTAAGTACCTGACCTCATTTCATACACCGCCGGCACTCATCCTTTGCTTGGCAAACACGCTATGGAGGTATTTTATCGTTTTGACTAACGGTTTGCCCTGCATTTTCCTGACAAAACAGGAGATCTGGTTGCTCTGTAAGCTTTCCCATGACTAGGCCGGATAATTATACCCAAATGAAAGGTAGATCGAGAGAAAAATACGTCATTATGCTGACCAAGTGGCACGTGAAAAGAAAGACACCAGGACATACAAAATCAAGAAACATTTTTTTCCCCTGTAACGTTGGCTGAACTCCATATATAATGTAGGACTGAGCTCTGTGAGATGTTCTACTCTGTCCATCATCAACCAGTAGTCTTGTGTGCAGTGTAATCCAGTGCACTTCGCCGCGCAGGCAGATGTTCTTTGTCTCCAGAAGCAGTTTGTCCTCCATAGATCTCGCCGAGTACCCATTTATACAGCTGAGTCTACTAGACTGGCAGCCATATTAGTCATTTCCACTGTGTTCAGTCTGAGGCTTGCCGAGATTAGCACTTCATTGTGACGAGCTTTGTCATGAGAGAAACATGGTCTCTGAGGCTTGCCGAGATTAGCACTTCATTGTGACGAGCTTTGTCATGAGAGAAACATGGTCTCTGAGGCTTGCCGAGATTAGCACTTCATTGTGACGAGCTTTGTCATGAGAGAAACATGGTCTCTGAGGCTTGCCGAGATTAGCACTTCATTGTGACTAGCTTTGTCATGAGAGAAACATGGTCTCTGAGGCTTGCCGAGATTAGCACTTCATTGTGACCAGCTTTGTCATGAGAGAAACATGGTCTCCAGGGCTTACACAATAAATAAGTATATGGACACAGTCCTAGAATCAATAGTTCAAGTTAGTGTTATTTCCTGTAATTTATCTTTTTTTTTAACTTTAAGAGCATGTTTATTTATTAACAAAGTTCACAGTTCTAATGTTTCGTCTTTAGTCTTTTTCATGCAAAAAAAAAACACTAAAAAAAAAGAGAGGAATTGAAGAAAAAGACTTACATGCATGGCGTATAACAAAATGTAAGAAGTAAACATCACTATCTTGTGACTTATAGATTATCTTATCTTATATCCTTCCCGTGCCGTTAGACGTCACATAGGGCTCGCAAAGTAGCCAATTTTTCCTGTCTTCGGCGAGTCTTTCAACCTCATCAAAGGATTTTATGCCTGTTAACTTGGCCTCTCTTAATAATGTTCTCTTCAGAGTTTCACGCGGTCTGCCCCTTTTTCTTCGGCCTGTTGTGTTCCACTTGATAGCTTGTTTTGGGATTCTCTGCTCATTTCTTCTCATCAAGTGGCCAACATATGTCCATCTCCTTTTCCTGATCACCCGTGAGACTGGTTGTTGTTCAGTCATCTGTCTTATCTCTGCATTGTTCTTGAATTCATTCCATTTGATGCCGAGTATTTTCCTTAGGCATTTGTTTTCAAAAGAGTCTAATTTCTTTTCTATTTCTTTAGTTGTTTTCCAGCTTTCGCATGCATAAATGAGGGTGGATATTACATTTGAATTGAATAGTCTTAACTTGGTTTTTGTGCTTATAACTTTTGAATTCCATATGTTCTCAAGATTCTTGAAGATTGATGCTGCTTTTGCAATTCTGATCCTAACTTCCTTTCTAGTGTCACCATCCTGGTCTATGTAGCTGCCAAGGTATGCAAATTGATTGACTTCTTCAATATCTGTCCCTTCTATGTGTATTTTAAGTGACAGAAAACTTTTTTCCCGCTTTGTATATGTTATACATGTCATTACAGGCCTTCCCTTCATTTCCGCTTTCGTCGTCCTGTAAATTTTTGCGTGAATTAGACAAAAGTAGAAATGTCTTTCACGTGTACTTATTCAATGAAGAAAGTTGACCCTACTTTTTAAAAAGTCTAATTGTTAGTTATCATAGCTTTTCTGCAGTGGCTTCGCGATATGCGTGTAATATGTACACGTACACACACATACAGCTACCAGTGTTATTTCCTCTCTGTTTTCTTCCTTGACCTCGCTTGTTTGTTACCTATTGACATTTAGCTCTTTTAACTGCATTTTATGACTGTCCAACAGCAAGGCCATGTAAGTCCAGAGATCCAGCACACGTAAACGCTGCCTGCTTACTGAATCAGAACAGAACTTTGCCTGCAGGACATATCTTGCCGTTAATTTTATTCGTCTCGCTGCAAAATTTTTTTTTCATTTAAACTTGTGCCTTATCGGAATCTGGTTTGTGTAAGCTGGTGGCGCAATCACGAGTTGTCTGGTTGTCATTTTACTGCCGAATTCAACAGTGTTGGTAATGGTAGCTTGCATTGTGCTATTTTTATTTGGAGCATTAAAATCGTGTGTTGTTTCAATTAGAAGTTTGATGAACATTAAGTGGGAAATGTGTGATTTATTTTTATTTCGCGCTACAGCTTATCAGAGCAGTATAGAATTATTTTGCCTAATTTGAAATTATACTCGTACATTCTGGAACTTACGATTTACTAATTTTCACTTTGCATGTATGTTCTATGCAAATCTGAATGTTTCTTCGCATATTTATTTAATAATACTATCCATTCGGTTTTATCATATGCTTTCTTGCGCTTCCATTTTCGGGTAATATATGACATGTAGAATAGTCATGAAAAGGCGTCTCAGAGCAGAAAAGTTTGCATACATTGTTTTAGTTCAGTATAATATGAAGGTAATTGTTTATCTCGATATTTGGGCAAAAATCTGATACGATGATGTTAATATAGGCAAATATCGGATATGATTATGTTAGTTTATGCAAATGTCTGATATGATGGTGTTAGTTTAGGCAAATATATGATGATGTTATTTTAGGCGAATATCGGATATGATGATGTTAGTTTAGGCAAATATCGGATATGATTATGTTAGTTTATGCAAATGTCTGATATGATTATGTTAGTTTAGGCAAATATATGATGATGTTAGTTTAGGCGAATATCGGATATGATGATGTTAGTTTAGGCAAATATCGGATATGATGATATTAGTTTAGGCAAATATCGGATATGGTGATGTTAGTTTAGGCAAATATGGCATATGATGGTGTTAGTTTAGGCGAATATCGCATATGATAGTGTTAGTTTAGACAAATGTTGGATATGATAATGTTAGTTTAGGCACGTAGGGGACTTAATGTTAATGTCCTGTGGTTTCCTTGACCCATCAGCACGCTACATCGTGATATAACCAGCACCACGTCTCGCCCACATTCCATTCCAAGTTTTAGGAGCAGGATGCTCGTTCTTCTGCAGTAATGACTTGTCGGTGAACCACAATCTTAAACGTGACTTGTAGGTGAACCATCAATCTTCAACATGAGAGACAAATGCACTGTCAGTAGCGATTCATAGTCCTTTTCATAATTTCCGACCAAAATTTTAAACTTATTCATTTTGTTACACGATTTTATATAAGATTTATGCGTAGTTCTTCACAAGTTCAGTTCTATTTATTAGAAATCTGCGTTTTAGTTCAGTAATGAGTGGCCAGTGTGCACAAGACTTTTATAAGAAATAACGAACGAATAACATTTACTTCATTTATTTTTTTATGGTTGTAGTATATTTTATGAGGCTTATATATATATATATATATTGCATAGAATTTAATATTGCTAGAGCTGTAGTTTGTCGCTGTCGTCAGTGCCGTTTTATTTGAAGGTATTGTTTTTGTATGAAACTTAAGAAGGTTCATCTGGTTTTTTGTTGTTTTTTTTCTATGAAACTTTTTATTACAAATTTGTATATTTTTTTTTCTTTGAGAGCTCTGATATTAAAAAAAAAATTCGTTTGTTCTTCTGACATTTTACGAAACCCCAAAACTGTGACATGATTTTGTTACATACTCTAAACGCTTTCCATTTATAATGAAAAGCCATTGTGGTAATAGGTGTTTCTTTACTAGATTGATGAAATTTATTATTTAATTCCTTTATTTTGTCTGGCCGTCGTTGTGCTGAGTGGTGGAAGGATGACCTTACCATACGTTCACACCTTACATATAAAATAACAGGAATACGAAAACAATCCTTTTTATAAAATCACGATTCTTGTATTTACAAAACTCTGATCCATAAGGCATCACAAATCACAAATCCGATGCACATGATGTCCATATAATTCTAACGGGCGTTACTAAAAAATATTAAACAAATAAAATTTCCTTGAATAATATGAGTTCAATACTGCTTACAAAGGCGCACAACTAAAATACACACGCCAGCCTCCATCTCTCGGAAACTGACCATCTTCATCCACGATTGGTCGCTACCTTCCCGAGCTCAACTTATCCCCCTTTATACTTCTCCCTTTTGTCTTATATACCTGGTCATCGTCGGACCGGACGCCTGGGGATTTTCCATTCACACGTGGCCGTCTCTGGCCAGTGGGATTTCCAATCAAAACCGGGTCACTGCTTGCTTACTTTTTCCCCTCCTTACATACTCCCTCTGGTTTTGTTTACAAAATTTTTTGTATGGAATACAATAAATTTTATATATGCATTGTAGAATAGTTACATATCCTGAACTCAAAGTCTTTATGTCCTTCTTTTGGAACCAGCACACATGTTGCTGTAGTTGCGTGTCGTCTTCATCCGGTTAGACTGTTGGTGTGTTGGTCTGGCCTATTTTTGTAATTTTGTGTGCCTTGCAGTATTTCTCATATACTGTACTTGGTGGTGTAATGTGGGCAAGGGTGCTACTCGTTGTTCGACGCTCTGCTCTGTAGCTCCGTCTTCGGATTCGGCGGGTGGTTGGTTTTCATGTACTAGTAAGGATGTACTTGTTCGAGTGGTACTGTCTTCACTGTCTACTGCTACCTGTGGGGTGGATGCGACTTCTTCCTCCGTTATTTCTACCTGCGTACTGTCAGGTTCGGTCTCTGATTCCGAAGAGTCTACTACTACCTCATCGTCGGTGTCGTCATCGTTGTTGGGTGCTATACTGAGTGTAGCCTGTCTGCGCTGATTGTTTCTGTCGTCTGTAGGGATATTCCAATCTTGTTTGGCCTTTCTCAAATGGTTTGCGTGGACTCGTTGTATTTTCCCTGTCAGTTGGTTCTTTATTATGAATGATACTGGAGATAACTTTTTTAGAACAAAGAATCCCGTTTTCCATTTGCTGTCGTGTTTTGATGTCATGTGGTGGTTTAATAAGTATACTGGATCACCTATAGAAATGTCCTCAGTTGTGCTTTGTTCATCGTACTTTTGCTTTCGTGCGTCTTTGGTTCTGTTTATGTGGTTTATCACTTGTATAAAAGCCTTATGTTGTTTCATTAGCGTGTGTTCTATAGAATCATTTTCACTGTAGCAGTGTGTTCGTAGTCTCAGGATGGCGTCCAGGGGTAGAATGGGGTGTCTCCCGTACATGAGGAAAAATGGGGAGTATCCTGTTCGTTTAGAAATGTTCATATTCATCGCTGCCACTGCCTGTGTCAAGTACTCGTCCCATTTACTGACCTCCGTGTTTACCAGCTTGGCAACAATATCATTTAGTGTGCGATGCTGTCTCTCGTTTGTCCCGTTGGCTTGAGGATGGTATGGTGTTGTGAAGATATGGTGAATGTTATAGCGTTTCACCATAGTCTGGAATTGTTCTCCGCGAAACTCGGGACCGTTGTCTGTGACTATAGTAATTGGTACTCCATGTCTTGGGACGATATTTTCGATTACCAAGTCAGCTACTGTTTTACTTTGGATGTTTGGCGTTGGCAAACACTCCGTCCATGCGGAATATTCGTCTGTTACATGCACGATGTACTTGTTGCCTGATGTGGTGACTGGATAAGGTCCTGAACAGTCGATACTTAATTTCAGCATGCATGCCGGTGGGGTATCGGATATTTCTAGCGGATTTTTTATAGGTAACAAGTTTCTTGTTTTGCACGTTTGGCACTGCTCTATGTGCTGGTTTACGTCCTCTCTCATGTTCTTCCAATAGTATCCTATTTGTATGGCTTTCAACGTTTTTTCCGTCCCCATATGCCCGTTATTATCGTGGTATTGTGATAACACCTGTTGTTGTAGATGTTGGGGCGTGACGGTTCTCAACCTGTAGTCGTCGTCGTCTTCTTTTACTTTGTATAGCACGTTATTCACTATTCTGAACTTTTCACTGGTTTTTCTTGGTAATCGGTTGTGCTTCATATCTGCTTTTAATTGTCTTATCTCCTCGTCCAGGTCTTGCTCATCTGCCATGATGGGAGGGGTGGGTAACTGTTCGGTGGGGGCTGGTAGGACTTCGGATATTGGTTGTGGTTGTGGGAAGGGATCGTATATGGGGAAATCGGTTGGCAGAAAGGATGAAGAGTTGATGGTGTTTATTTCGAGCATGTTATCCTGCTTGTTGACAGTTTCTGCTGTCTGGTGATTGTTGTCCTTACACTGTTCTGTTCCTGGCCGAGAAAACTGGTCGGCGAGGTTCCGTGCTCCTGCGATATGACGAATGTCTGTAGTGTAGGCTTGGATGAAATGACTCCATCGTTGTATTTTGAAGTTCTTGTGCTTGGCGTTCATTAGGTTTATAAGTCCGATACTGTCTGTTCGGATGCTTAACTGGCAGTGTAACACATATTTGTGGAGTTTCTGTAACGCGTACACTATGGCGTATGCCTCCTTCTCGTTGATGTGCCATTTGCTTTGTGACTCACTTAGTCTATGGGATAGAAAGTAGATTGGTTTTAGATTTTCCTCTCTCTGTCTTGTGCTGTTGTCTTGTATATTATCGTTTTGATAGCGGCCTCGTGTTCTGGATGTACCTGTATTTCTGTAAGCAGTTGTTGGATTCTATCAGTAGATCTGGTGGTATTTGCGTTGTTCTGAGTTTGTTGTTTAGTTATATTATTTATGTCGAGGCCGAACTCTGCTTTTGCTATGATTTGTCCTTTTTTTATTCTAAAATGCCTGTTGGAGTTGTTGGCTATAGTCACGAGGCATTTTCCTTGTTTATCAGGGTTAACGATACTGTCTATAGTTTCAGCACAAGGTTCGTGAAGTAATACACTGTTCTGGTGAATAGTGATCATTAACTCCGTGTCTTTAAATGCAGGTAAAAGTCTTTGCAATTTTGCTGGTACGATGATTATTGTTTGGGGTTTAATTGCGACGTCACAAGTAGCTCTGATCGTTGAGCAAATCTCGTATTCGTTTTTCATAGGTACTTTGGTATTTCCAATCGATAGTTGCATGCTTCCGAAATCCACTGTTGCTTTTGTGTGAGATAGAAAGTCTCTGCCTAGTATGGCGGGTCTGCACATTCTGTCTATAACCATAAACTTTTGTTTATGAGTTTGTCCTCCTATGCATATGTTTATCCATGTGATTCCTTTTGCCCGTAATTCGTAATTGTCGACAGTCCAGAGTTTGCCTTCGCTGGGCAGTAATACCGTGTTTGAGCGAATAGTTTCCCATACGTTTTGTCTGATCAGACTGACTTCGCTGCCAGTGTCGATGAGTGTGTGGATGATGGTGTTGTTTATCTGCACGGGAATAGTGGAAGTTGCGTTTGTGCCGTTTTCAAGTGATGTGATACGGCCCGTTGCTACTTGTAGAGGTAGAGTGGACCGTTTACCATACCTCCGTTGAAGTTTTCCGAGCGTTTTCTCTGTTGGCTGTAGATTCTGTATTTTGGTGTGGATTCTCGTGGTGTTCTGTATCGGTCCTCGGGTGGTCTGGTGAATCTGGGTGGTGTATAATCATGGTTGGTCTGCGTGCTCCTCCATGAACTTCTGTTTGATACTGGTGTAGATTCATATCTGCATTGGCGAGCTATGTGCCCATGAATACCGCAGTTGAAACATGGTTTTGATCGTATGTTCGTCTGTGTGTCCTGATAAGAGACCTGGGCCACGGTGGCCGTGCTCTGACTTGCGCTTTCCGAGGCAGCTTGTCTTTGTGTAGCACTGTCGTTGCGTAATAAAGAAGTCATTGGTTCAGTTGTCGGGCATGGGGTCTCCCTGTTGTCCATGCGGGATGTTAGTCTTTTTGTGAACTGCTCTATTTCGATAGCTGCATTGATTGCCGAGTTTAATGTCTGTGGGTCTTTCTTGATTAACTTTGTTTTGATTGCTTTGTCATACACAGCGTCTATAAAAAAATTTGCCAGCAAATGCTGTGTGGCCGGTTCATGTATCTTGTCGTTGTCGAAGGCTTGTTTTGCCAGTTTAATCATTGTTTCTGCCATGTTTTGGATTGGCTCTTCTTTGTGTTGCTTCAAATTGCTTATTTGTCTCAAGGCTGCGTGCGGATCGATGCCTTTGCTGAAACATTTAGCTAGTTCTTTCTTAAAATCCGCATATGTTTCGTCTGAGTTCTCTTGAATTCGCCTGGAGACAAAGTCTGAAACACTCCCCTTGGCTGTAATAAAGAATATGTTTTTCTTTTGCGAATCATGTAGGTTATGCACAAACGCATATTTTTCTGTCTGTTCTATCCATTGTTGGAATCTCTGTGGATCGCCATCGTAGGTATCGATGTGGCAGGGTAAACCTTGAGTGGCGAAGGTCATCTTTAATTGTCTCAAGGCTTCGGTCATTGTGGTGACCGGGTCAGCTTCTAGTTTGGGTTCGATATTTGTTGCAGTCTCCATGGTACTTGGCCTTTTGACGAAGATTATTGGTTGAATATTGTAGAAATATTTTCCGAGATTTCCAAATATTTTTCTTTATACTGTGTGCTTGCTCACACTGCCGCACTATACGTGATTCTCCGTACCGACTTACTGTCCAGCCTGCCCGTTCCGCGACTAACACAAATGTCTTCCGCCTAGGACTACTCCACTCTAACTGGAACTTTCAGTAGGGTTTTCTTCATACGGGAACTTTTCTTCAAAGCACAGACTTGTTGGAGCCTCTGTCCGGATGTTACATAACACGCACGTGGGCGCTGAGCTTTGATCTTTCCGTGGTGGAATTTCCCCTGTACACTCGCCAAACACGGAAATCTGACTGGCCTCTTGTCAGCGCTGTTAGTGCAAACGGTGACCTCCTATGTACCAGTATTAATCCAAATGGTTAGTAACCAGGTCAGCTGACATATCGAAACATATATATATGCAATGAAGATTCGTTGGGTCACGGTCACCACATGTGGTAATAGGTGTTTCTTTACTAGATTGATGAAATTTATTATTTAATTCCTTTATTTTGTCTGGCCGTCGTTGTACTGAGTGGTGGAAGGATGACCTTACCATACGTTCACACCTTACATATAAAATAACAGGAATACGAAAACAATCCTTTTTATAAAATCACGATTCTTGTATTTACAAAACTCTGATCCATAAGGCATCACAAATCACAAATCCGATGCACATGATGTCCATATAATTCTAACGGGCGTTACTAAAAAATATTAAACAAATAAAATTTCCTTGAATAATATGAGTTCAATACTGCTTACAAAGGCGCACAACTAAAATACACACGCCAGCCTCCATCTCTCGGAAACTGACCATCTTCATCCACGATTGGTCGCTACCTTCCCGAGCTCAACTTATCCCCCTTTATACTTCTCCCTTTTGTCTTATATACCTGGTCATCGTCGGACCGGACGCCTGGGGATTTTCCATTCACACGTGGCCGTCTCTGGCCAGTGGGATTTCCAATCAAAACCGGGTCACTGCTTGCTTACTTTTTCCCCTCCTTACACCATTTCTGGTATCTTTTAATGGGATCTTTAATAGTTTGCGTTCATTGTCCGACAAGTTCCAGGTTCATAACCCCAAAGACGCTGTTCAGTGGATCCAGCTGTAGAAATGAGTACCTGACACATTTATGCTGGGGAAAAATGCTAGCCTAAAGGTCGAATTGAGGTGTGTGTGTGTGGTTTTTTTTAAAAATCATTCTGCTATTCGGTATCTTGCGTTTTATAAGACTAATAATTTTGGAGGAAATTATATTGATTACTAAATTTTTTCTATTATATTTATGAATTATTGGTTTAGTTCCCATACATTATTTTATAGTAATTATTTCGTTTGATGTCGGATAGCACAGCTTACAGGGATAGCGGTGGCTGAAGGAATAAGAGAAGCATTAGGGAATGAACGAACTTTATTTTCAAAGGATGATGAAACTGGCACGCAGATCAGTCTGACACTTTATCCTTCACCTTTCACCTTTCAACTTTCAAACATTCACCTTAGTACAAGAAGTAATAAATACATAAAGAGCATGACTAAACTTCACATTCAGCCTCTGATCTCCATCTTTAATATTGAAGGAACGTTATAAAAACGAGCGAAGGAGTGATAGAAAAATAGCGCAAGAGTAATTGTGAAAATCAGTGAACGAATAATAGTAACTTACATAAAAGTCAGTCAAGCGAAAATAAACTTCATCAGATTCCAACAAGGGGCAAGAAAAAAAACATATAGTGCATTATTACTAAAGAAGCTACACAAAAATTTTTAAAATATAATACATTACTAAAAGAACTACACGAAAATAAAAATAAAAATATGCGATACAACATTACTATAAAAGCTACATAATATTTTTCAAATGTAATACACCACTACTGTAAGAGCTAAATGAAAATTCTTAAAATGTAATACAACATTACTGTAAGAGCTACTCAAAATAAAAAAAAAGTAATACAACATTACTATAAGAGCTTAATAAAAATTTTTTAAAATGTAATACAACATTATTGTAAGAGCTACACAAAAATAAAACAAAATGTGTAATACAACATTACTATAAGAGCTAAATAAAAAAAAATTTTCATGTAATACAACATTACTATAAAAGCTAAATAAAAATGTAAAAAATGTAATACAACATTTCTATAAGAACTACGCAATTTTTTTTTTAATATAGTACTTCGTTAATATAAGAGCTACGCAAAATCTCTCTCTCTCTCTCTCTCTCTCTCTCTCTCTGATGTAAGTAGATGCAATTCCTATTTCCCCCTAGCGCCCCCCACCACCCACATGTATTTAGTATGTGGATATTTACTTGCCAGTTTGTATTATCCGTGCTTCTGAGCGACTCCTAAGAGAAGACAAACCCAGTTCTATCTCGTTAAAGCTTCCGCCAGAAATAGCACTATTAACCAGGTCAGCTGACATATCGAAACATATATATGCAATGAAGATTCGTTGGGTCACGGTCACCACATGTGGTAATAGGTGTTTCTTTACTAGATTGATGAAATTTATTATTTAATTCCTTTATTTTGTCTGGCCGTCGTTGTACTGAGTGGTGGAAGGATGACCTTACCATACGTTCACACCTTACATATAAAATAACAGGAATACGAAAACAATCCTTTTTATAAAATCACGATTCTTGTATTTACAAAACTCTGATCCATAAGGCATCACAAATCACAAATCCGATGCACATGATGTCCATATAATTCTAACGGGCGTTACTAAAAAATATTAAACAAATAAAATTTCCTTGAATAATATGAGTTCAATACTGCTTACAAAGGCGCACAACTAAAATACACACGCCAGCCTCCATCTCTCGGAAACTGACCATCTTCATCCACGATTGGTCGCTACCTTCCCGAGCTCAACTTATCCCCCTTTATACTTCTCCCTTTTGTCTTATATACCTGGTCATCGTCGGACCGGACGCCTGGGGATTTTCCATTCACACGTGGCCGTCTCTGGCCAGTGGGATTTCCAATCAAAACCGGGTCACTGCTTGCTTACTTTTTCCCCTCCTTACACCATTTCTGGTATCTTTTAATGGGATCTTTAATAGTTTGCGTTCATTGTCCGACAAGTTCCAGGTTCATAACCCCAAAGACGCTGTTCAGTGGATCCAGCTGTAGAAATGAGTACCTGACACATTTATGCTGGGGAAAAATGCTAGCCTAAAGGTCGAATTGAGGTGTGTGTGTGTGGTTTTTTTTAAAAATCATTCTGCTATTCGGTATCTTGCGTTTTATAAGACTAATAATTTTGGAGGAAATTATATTGATTACTAAATTTTTTCTATTATATTTATGAATTATTGGTTTAGTTCCCATACATTATTTTATAGTAATTATTTCGTTTGATGTCGGATAGCACAGCTTACAGGGATAGCGGTGGCTGAAGGAATAAGAGAAGCATTAGGGAATGAACGAACTTTATTTTCAAAGGATGATGAAACTGGCACGCAGATCAGTCTGACACTTTATCCTTCACCTTTCACCTTTCAACTTTCAAACATTCACCTTAGTACAAGAAGTAATAAATACATAAAGAGCATGACTAAACTTCACATTCAGCCTCTGATCTCCATCTTTAATATTGAAGGAACGTTATAAAAACGAGCGAAGGAGTGATAGAAAAATAGCGCAAGAGTAATTGTGAAAATCAGTGAACGAATAATAGTAACTTACATAAAAGTCAGTCAAGCGAAAATAAACTTCATCAGATTCCAACAAGGGGCAAGAAAAAAAACATATAGTGCATTATTACTAAAGAAGCTACACAAAAATTTTTAAAATATAATACATTACTAAAAGAACTACACGAAAATAAAAATAAAAATATGCGATACAACATTACTATAAAAGCTACATAATATTTTTCAAATGTAATACACCACTACTGTAAGAGCTAAATGAAAATTCTTAAAATGTAATACAACATTACTGTAAGAGCTACTCAAAATAAAAAAAAAGTAATACAACATTACTATAAGAGCTTAATAAAAATTTTTTAAAATGTAATACAACATTATTGTAAGAGCTACACAAAAATAAAACAAAATGTGTAATACAACATTACTATAAGAGCTAAATAAAAAAAAATTTTCATGTAATACAACATTACTATAAAAGCTAAATAAAAATGTAAAAAATGTAATACAACATTTCTATAAGAACTACGCAATTTTTTTTTTAATATAGTACTTCGTTAATATAAGAGCTACGCAAAATCTCTCTCTCTCTCTCTCTCTCTCTCTCTCTCTGATGTAAGTAGATGCAATTCCTATTTCCCCCTAGCGCCCCCCACCACCCACATGTATTTAGTATGTGGATATTTACTTGCCAGTTTGTATTATCCGTGCTTCTGAGCGACTCCTAAGAGAAGACAAACCCAGTTCTATCTCGTTAAAGCTTCCGCCAGAAATAGCACTATTAACCCCTGTTAGACGCAGTGTTATAAGAATAAATTTCGTATCTGCAACATTACGAGCACTCACAGGATATTTATCTATGTTTCAGATAGATACAGAAGTAAATTATAAAACAAAAGAATATCTATCTATGTTTCAGATAGATACAGACGTAGATATAAAACAAAAGAATATTTATCTATGTTTCAGATAGATACAGACGTAGATATAAAACAAAAGAATATTTATCTATGTTTCAGATAGATACAGAAGTAGATATAACACAACAGAATATTTATCTATGTTTCAGATAGATACAGAAGTAGATATAACACAACAGAATATTTATCTATGTTTCAGATAGATACAGAAGTAGATATAACACAACAGAATATTTATCTATGTTTCAGATAGATACAGAAGTAGATATAACACAACAGAATATTTATCTATGTTTCAGATAGATACAGAAGTAGATATAACACAACAGAATATTTATCTATGTTTCAGATAGATACAGAAGTAGATATAAAACAACAGAATATTTATCTATGTTTCAGATAGATACAGAAGTAGATATAACACAACAGAATATTTATCTATGTTTCAGATAGATACAGAAGTAGATATAACACAACAGAATATTTATCTGTGTTTCAAATAGAAACTTAAGTGAATTATAAAATCCTCTTAATCATTTCGTAACGAACAGCCAGTGTTTGACAACATCGATCGGTGCCCACCCTCTCAACCCAACACCTCCGCTTACCCTATTGGTCAGTCATTAATTTTTCATCCACTACACCCCCCCCCCCAAAAAAAAAACCAAAAACAAACACAAGTCCTTCCACCCCGACCCCTCTTTGAAATAGGAGCCACCCAAGCCTAGCAGCAATGCACCAGCTGGAGTCCCCGCTCCCCCCCCCCCCATTTTTTATTTCTTTCTTCCTCCCCCTCCCCCCAACCCCCACCCCATGTTTGGTCTTGATATTGACTGACCATCAATGGTTAAAGAAGCAGAAAGAGTTAATGACAACTGTCTTATCAACATGAACGACCTTGCAGAGATACAGCAGCAAACGTTCCGAGCTTTATAAAGTTCTGCAGTCACAGTTCTGTCATAGTATAGTTAACTTAAGACCTCGTGCAAGTTCAGAAACTGGGATATAGAAAGTTTATTGACATTTGCTAAATATCTCGATTTTCTTTGACTGAGGAAAAACCTTACTGGCAAATATTAAACAGTATTTTATGGAGCGCGGAGAGTGTGCCAGTTGCCAGGAGCAGTCAGTTACAAAATGAAAAAGAGCGGTGGAAGTAGTCCCTTTAAATACAGCATTTGTCCAAATAGATGCGCTCATATTATATATATATATATATATATATAACGTCCTACCTAGACATTCAACAGTGTATGCAAATAAAACATACTATAAAGTTATTTCATATTCTCACGCATTATGTACAACCTACTAACTTTGTAATTTATTACGTTATAATTCGCGATATAATAATAAAGGAAAGCGGAATAAAAATCTAAAAAAAAATCTCCTGCACGCTGTGGTCCTAAAAGAATATAGAAAGATCATTTCATAGTTCAGAACTAGAGAAGATAATTTTATAGTTCGGAACTAGAGAAGATAATTTCATAGTTCGGAACTAGAGAAGATAATTTTATAGTTCGGAACTAGAGAAGATAATTTCATAGTTCGGAACTAGAGAAGATAAGTTCATAGTTCGGAACTAGAGAAGATAATTTCATAGTTCGGAACTAGAGAAGATAAGTTCATAGTTCGGAACTGGAGAAGATAATTTCATAGTTCGGAACTAGAGAAGATAATTTTATAGTTCGGAACTAGAGAAGATAGTTTCATAGTTCGGAACTAGAGAAGAAAATTTTATAGTTCGGAACTAGAGAAGATAATTTCATAGTTCGGAACTAGAGAAGAAAATTTCATAGTTCGGAACTAGAGAAGATCATTTCATAGTTCGGAACTAGAGAAGATAATTTCATAGTTCAGAACTAGAGAAGATAATTTCATAGATCGGAACTAGAGAAGAAAATTTCATAGTTCGAAACAGTCGAAGATAATTTCATAGATCGGAACTGTATAAGATAATTTCATAGTTTGGAACTAGAGAAGATAATTTCATAGTTCGGAACTAGAGAAGATAAGCGAGCGCCAGCAACCATCGGTACACCACTACTGTAGATATGAGCACTTGGGTTATTCAGGGGCTGAGGTCTGAAAGGCGGTCAAGGTGACATTGGCTGCATTATTCTATGGCGGGGTTGGTAACTATTTTTACAATAACGTATCCCTAACAGACTGTCCAGTATGCCCCCATTCCTCCATCACCAGTTCTTTGAGTAGCCAGGATGACTTTAAAACATGCCACCAGCTTGGCTTAGTTCAATACGGAAGGCTAGAAGCAGAACAAGTGATAGAACTTTCTAGTCTCACAGTTTTTCAGAGAGAGAAGTTGTCCAGAGGCCGGATCCCGTGCCTCCATCAATTTGGTTCACAAACGTTAAGGAGTTAAGGTTTTTTTTTCCTCGTGAGCAAAGTTTTAACAATAAAAATACTCATTGGCAGGGCTGAACGACTCACATTTAGAAATTCAGATATACAGACAGACAGACAGATAGATAGATAGACAGATGGATGAATGGATGGATGGATGGATGAATGGATGGATGGATGGATGGATGGATGGATGAATGGATGGATACGCAAGTATCTTTCATTCTGCTTTTATTTCCTAACTTTACTATATCGTAAAGAAAGAAAGTGATGTGTGTGTGTGGGGGGGGGGAGGGGAGGTGTATATGTATTCTTGTGTATGTAATTAATCTCTGAGAACATCCGGATTACCAATAAGCTTGCAAGTTATTCAAAGATAAGATAATCGGAAGTTTACACGTATCTTCACATTATGTCAGCGTATTCATTGCTTTTCTCTCTCATTTCCACAGGTGATATCTAAGAAGAGGAATTAAGGCCAGATACTGCACAAAGAGTCCAAGCAATGGTCCATGGATATAAACACATATAAAAAAAAACTCCAGAAAAATCAGATCCTACCAGTAACCTAAAGCCTGCGACTTATAAAAGGAGGTTTACGTTCTAAAGCCTATTTGTTTGCACACAGCAACTTGTTTTTTTTTTCTTCATGTCACGTGGACGTTCCAAGATTATCTATATTCAGACTTAGTTTACAGTCTGCGATCTAGCATCTGTCTACAGCACCTGACGCGGACTATTGCACCAACTTCGGTTTCACTAGTAATAGGAGAGCAAGGTTGTGTTTTCAAATTTAAGATCTCAGATAAGTTAAAAATCTTATCATTATGCAAGAATATTTACGTGTCGGAGGCATGTGACTTCATTCTGAAAATATGCCAAGGTTCGGCTAAATCAGGGTAGTTTTGACATTTCGAACGTAATTTTTGGCAGAAATCCTCTTGTGGGTATTAAGCTTTGATAAAAATTGTTCTTCCACTAAAATTCTCTCAATGCCCTGAGAATTCAAAACGGTTCCCAGGAGTACAGTAACCGCGTCGCTGATTGGTAGTGAGCTCGGCTTCTGCAAAGAGGCCTGCTGTGATTGGTAAAACTGACTGGATATTTCACATACATCATTTAATCAAAATGAGTACTAGCACCAGTACCAGATTCGATTTCACGGTGAAGATCATTCTCCTTGGAGATCATAATGTAGGCAAGACTTCTCTCCTGGCAGACCTGGCGTCCTTGAAAGATACCAGAGAAAGTGAATGTCGCTGCGTGGATTATAGACCAAACGGGCATGTTGATCTGGATGTATGGAAAAACGGGAAAAGGATTCTGGCCAAAATAGTTGATACAGGAGGTGAGAATGTTTCTGTTTTGTGTTTGTTTGTTTGTTGCTTGTTTTGTTTTTATTTCTAAAACATGTTTGACATAATGGAAATTGTTTCATTTTTTTATTCACAAAAGTAACGCCAATGAAAAAAAAAAGAGTTGTAATGAAAAGACAGTCAAGACTGACTTGTCATGTAATGAAAACAATAATGATAAATATTAACCATCATATAATAAAAGGAACAGAGGCAGAGGAAGGCCAAAAGAGAAAACTCGAGAGAAGATAGTTTGACCCGATGACAAGGCATAGAGTTACTCACTAAATGATCTTATGCAAACTTATCCAGTTTAAGCAAACCGTGGAAATGCTATCAGTGTCCATATTTTTTCCTTCACATTTCGGCACAAGAAAGTGATACTTGGTCAGATTTTCCTTCCCTGGCTCCAGAAGAAGTCAGGCACTCACTTCCAGGGCTTGACTGACCATGACCCTGGTTTGAATCAAACCATCCACCTTTTTTACCAGAGACGACCATGTTCCCCGCTGTCGTTCTCTAGGCAGTATAACGGCTGCGACGATGACTATGATGATGATGGTGATCATTTTTGTCTTAAGAGGAAGACAAAGAAAATGACTGTCCTTACCATTAACTAACATATAAGTATAACCATTCATATATTTTTGTCGCTTTGTTAAAAGTTTACTGATATAAACTGGGCAATAGTAACAAAAGAAAAGCGGAAACACACATAGACACCGGGCTGTTCTAATAGAAGGACAACATTTTTAAAAAAGCACAGAAGATCACTTGTGTCAGCAAGGCATTCATCACAACGATTATTAACCCTTTCATATACAATACTGAAACCCATGTCACGTGGCAGAAACTCTCAAACAAATTCTGGCCGCTTCAAAACAGAAGCAGCAACCACACCCACTTTTCTTTGTCAAATGTTAGTTCGCTCGGAAACGGCGTCATCGCAGTCAGGACATTCCCATTCCTTCTCCGCCGCCAGTTCTGACACATCAGAACGGGTGTTGCAGTCAGCATAGACACGCCAGCCGCCTGCGCCGATCTCCATGCTAGTTTTTTTTTGCCCAGGTAGTAGTCGCCTGGC
Organism: Achatina immaculata; assembly: GCA_009760885.1. Classification (NCBI taxonomy): domain Eukaryota; kingdom Metazoa; phylum Mollusca; class Gastropoda; order Stylommatophora; family Achatinidae; genus Lissachatina; species Lissachatina immaculata. The sequence continues at coordinate 40,990,472 of CM019693.1, forward strand.
CTACCTTTTTTTTCCTGCGATCTCCATCTGACAAGGGATTTTTAACGTGACAGACAGCTCCCACGGACGTTCTACCCCACTACCTAGACTCCGTGGAGGGGTAGGTGAAGGCGCTGTCCTAATAGGCAGTCAGCGACCCGTAGCTGATATGCTAGCGTCATGGTTGGTGAAGCACAACTGACCAAGACTCTGTCTCACCTCTTCGTTGGTACCCCCAGTAACAGTCATAGTCTGGTTAACGGGGCAGGGATCACCATAGTCCCCACGGTTGTGGACTCTGCTAAAGAAGCATTGCACACCCCTGCTTTTTAGCTGCACTCGCGGGGACTGAAAAAATAGCTGCCATAACCCGCCCCATGCCGATACGATGTTGTACCTCAACATCTCAATGGCATCGGCTGCAAAGAACACTATCTCGCAGTTACAGAGAGATAGAGGACAAGACAAAACACAAGACAAGACATTTCTGGAAGATTCACAAGAAAAAGTCTATACCAGTTCTTGTTGGATTCGAACCGGCGACCTCCACTACTCGATAACTACAGACCAGGCAGCCCTTATTAAACTTTATTCCAGTGATACAGTGCAACGTTTACAAGATAAACTGATATTGAATTGGAATTTCTATTTTTGTCTCCCTAAGTATCTCTTAGGTAATGAAAGGGTATACAGTATGAAGACTGGAAAATAAGAAGCGACTGGAAACCTTTCTTCGTTGAATTTAAAGACAAAGAACATATACCCAAAAAGGAGGGCATATATATACCTAAGAAGGAGGGCATATATATACCCAAGAAGGAGGACATATATATATATATATATATATATATATCCAAGAAGGAGGACATATATATATATTCAAGAAGGAGGGCATGTATATACCCAAGAAGGAGGGTATATATATATATATATATATATATATATATATATATGTATATATATCCAAGAAGAAGGACGTATATATACCCAAGAAGGAGGGCATAACTATACCCAAGAAGGAGGACATATATATACCCAAGAAGGAGGGCATATATATACCCAAGAAGGAGGACATATATATACCCAAGAAGGAGGGCATATATTGTCTTTCTTGTAATCAAAGCCAGCACTGACTTCCTGACTACTGTATATTTAACGTAAAACTTGAGACACTGACATACAGATATATTCGACCAGCATAACATTAATAGCTATCATTTTGGAACGCCCCCTCCCTCCCTTTTCCGAAATGAACGTGACTGTCTCGTCTGTTGCTTCAGGTCAGGAAAGATTTCGCAGCATCACAGCATCGTTCTACAGGGGTGCACAGGGTTGTCTGCTCATGTTTGATGCAGAGAAGTCAGAGACGTTTGGGCATGCGCATAACTGGTATGACAATTATTACATCCTGTCATAGATTTCTGCGAGTTTTTTTTCCTGTCTCTAATCATCATCATCATCATCATCATCAATGTTTCTCACTTTTTTGACTGCTTCTGAAAATCTCATCAGTACAATGCATATATCGATAGCAGCTACCCAGCTGCCGATAACATCAATGATGAATTTTCACATTGAATAAGAAAAGCATAAGCAATGCAAAAATCAATGGCCAATACGATCCACACAAATGAAGCGTTAAATATGAAACAAAACATGTGAATCCTGAAATGAAAGCTTGTGGAATGAATCATGTTAAATAAACGTCAAAGTTCAAGATTATAAATTCAGACTCCGGCTTCACTGTATTCGAGACAACCCCATATATGCTCCGACGCATGCCGCAGCATCCATCCAAGAGTATGTTTGCTAATAGTGCCTGTCAAATGTTGGTTGTTTACGATGCGTTTTCTGCCACACAGTTCAGATTTCCTGCCAGCACCTTTAATTTGTCCTAGCTCCAGCAGTCTCTTCACAGCTGCATTGTTCTTCCAATCCCGCTCTTCATTTTCCCGCAGTCTGTCCAGTTCACCCCTAGCAATGTCCCCCTTGTCCATTGACAGTCTGCCGTTTATTTTAGCCCGTCCAGCAAGTCTGCCACATCATTGCCGCATACGACAGCATACCCTGGACAGTAAAACCACGTTAGGCTTCTCACAGCTGACAGACTTAACAGTTGAACTCATTCTTTGCGAAGCAATTTCTTCTCAGTCTCACGAAGCATACAATGTGAATCTGTCACAGTGACACCATTAACCACATTATGAGCAACTAAACATTCCACTGCCTCCGACACAGCCTCGATTTCCATTCTCTTGCTTGATGTGCTGACTTCAAAGGCTCCTGACCCTGTACCATTACTCTTCCATTTCGGTAAGCAACAAAACCCCAACCGCTTCTGCTGTTCTGAGTGACTCAGCCATCATACAAGGTCCGACAATTACATAATGAGACTAATTCATCATCATCAGGTGCCGTGCCGACTGGCGTTGGCTATTATGCTTCTCCAGAGTACCCGATCCTTCATGCAGGCCATCAGTTCAGTTGGTGATCTCCTCTTACACCATCCCGTCAGACTGTCCAGTATCATTTCTCTTGGTCTTCCTCTTGATCTTCTTCCTTCTATTTTTCCTGTTGTTATAATATTTTCAATTCCATAAAAAAACACAAATAACAGTTGAAGATGTAACCTGTATTTTATTCAAAGTAAGCCCCTTGTGCATTATTACAGCGAGTGGCACGATCTAACAAACACTGGAATGACCTCTTCAGTTCTTCTGTTGGTATGGCCCTTAAACTCGATGTTACGGCCCTTTGGATATCATCAGTATCGTCAAAGAAGCTCCCTTTCAATGGTAATTTGAATTTTGGGAGTAGAAAATAAATGCAGGGAGACAAATCTGGGGAATAGGGTGAATAGGGTGGATGGCTTATTCACCCTATTCATAGATGAGAAACACATAAATGTCTATGAATGTAAATGCTACAGAAGAGTTCTTCAAATATCATGGACACAAAAAAGAACAAATATATCCATACTACAAGAACTTAATATTGAAGAAGGCTGGCTAGTAGAGAGTATTAAACAGAGAAAACTTAAATATTTTGGATACATTAAACGTCATGATAATCTAGAGAAAATCGTCTTGGAAGGGTACATAATGGGAAAAAGAAAGAGAGGAAGACCAAGGCGAAGATGGCTACAGGACATCGTTGATGATCTGCAAATGGATGCATCAGCAGCAGGCCATCTTGCCCACAACCGAGAGGCCTACAGGAGTGCTGTTAGGGAGGCAAAGTTCCGCAAGGGACATGCAAATGAATGAATGAATGAATGAATAAATGAGGGTGGATGGTTGAGAACACACAACTGTTTTTGGGCCAAAGTTTCCTGTACAACTACCGCCCGGTGAGGCGGTGCATTATCATGAAGAAGGAAAAAACTGCCAGGTGTTGAGTACTCGGGTCTGGCTCGAAGAATCCTATTCAATATGCATTTCAAAATACTTAAATAAACTTTGACAGTGACAGTCTGTCCCTCTGGAATAAATTCTTTGTGAATAATTCCTTTGCTGTCGTAGAAGCACACCAACATTGTCTTCACTTTCGACTTTTGAAGACGAACATTTTTGCCTTTTATTAATGATGATGACTTCCACTGAGTACTTTGGCGTTTAGTTGTGAGATCATAGCGGAAAATCCATGTTTCATCCTCTGCAACAATCAAATTTAAGAAATGTTTATTTCTGCGACTCGTTTTGATGACGTCTTTTGCATACTCAACACGCTGATGGTTTTTGTCATCAGACAACGCATGTGGTACAAACCGGCAAGCAACTTTTCTCTTGCCCAAATCTTCCATTAAAATTTTATGAATGCTCTCTCGGTTACCACCAAATTCATCTGCCATCATCCTCACAGCCAAACAACGATCTTTTTGTATCCGTTCTCTGACCTTTGCAATGGGTTCCTCATTACGAACAGAAATTGGGCGTCCGTGTCTAATTGCATTTGTAATAGTTTCCACACCACTTTTGAATTGTGAATACCACCTGTGCACGAGATAAACAATTAGCCCCATAAACTTGTCGCATCAATTCATCTGTCTCAGTGGCACTTTTTCCGAGTTTCAAACAGAATTTAATGTTAGCTTTCTGCTCCATGCTGATTACGTGAATATGCACCTCTAACTAGGTCAACAAAATGGCGGCTTGTTTGTCGTCCGCTTATAGGGCGACGATTACATTTTGCCAGTCCATAGATCTTGTTGAAGGTGCAGAGTTTGGTGAGAAACTTCCTGACAATGGCTGTCTCCTGGAGATGAGGGAAAACTGCCGCTGTTGATCCCAGTGTGCCCTGACGGCTGTTCTTTACGGCGGCGTTAGCCCTGACGACCGTTCTTTATGGCGGCATTAGCCCCCAAGGCCGTTCTTGACGGCAGCGTTAGCCCTGACGGCCGTTCTTGACGGCAGCGTTAGCCCTGACGGCCGTTCTTGACGGCAGCGTTAGCCTGACGGCCGTTCTTGACGGCGGTGTTAGCCCTGACGACTGTTCTTGACGGCAGCGTTAGCCCTGGCGGGCGTTATTTACGGCGGTGTTAGCCCTGACGGCTGTTCTTGACGGCGGTGTTAGCCCTGACGGCTGTTCTTGACGGCAGCATTAGCCCTGGCGGGCGTTATTTACGGCGGTGTTAGCCCTGACGGCTGTTCTTGACGGCGGTGTTAGCCCTGACGGCTGTTCTTGACGGCGGTGTTAGCCCTGACGACTGTTCTTGACGGCGGTGTTAGCCTGACGGCTGTTCTTGACGGCGGTGTTAGCCCTGACGGCTGTTCTTGACGGCAGCATTAGCCCTGGCGGGCGTTATTTACGGCGGTGTTAGCCCTGACGGCTGTTCTTGACGGCGGTGTTAGCCCTGACGGCTGTTCTTGACGGCTGCATTAGCCCTGACGGTCGTTCTTTACGGTGGTGTTAGCCCTGACGGCCGTTCTTGACGGTGACTTAAGCTAAAACAAATTTGACAATTACAAATTATGTTTCACTCACTCAATCACTTTATCTGTCGTGAGAGATAAGAATATTTATATAATTTATTCATTTCTCTGTTTCTGCCTGAAATTATCACATAAAGCCTCTCAAAACTTCCCATGTAAGGTTTTCTTTCCCAGCTACTTCATGACAGGAAGCAGCTAACAAGCATAGCTTCGTCAGCTGCAGCAATCTTGCGTAATTTTGCTTACACTTCGTTTTTCTGCATCGCTTTTCTAGTCTAAGCGTAAGTGCTACCATCTCAAGGATCAGCGAACTTAAGTGTGATGAAAATATGGATTATACTCCTGATTATAAACTGATTAAAACATACACTGCACGAAAAGGCTGTCTGGATCTAACAGAGCACAGCTTGAAATGTATTCCTAGGCACGAACACTGCAGGACAACGTTGATGGAATGATCTAACTCGTGGGCTGTTTGGCCGAGGGTGTAACGTAACAACTTTCTCTTTTAATATCAGAATAAGATTTTTAAACAGATCTAAATGTTTCTGGGAGCTGTTACTCATCATTTTGTTTATCAACTTCTCTCATTGCTGGTTCTGCTGTTATATTTAACTTAAGCAAACGCAGAACAATTTATCTGTATTGCAGTCTTTTCGTTTGTGGCCTTTTTGTTTTTTGTCTTTAATTTTCTCCTTTGCCCCATCATTTTCAAATAATTCAGCAACGAAACTCAAGACAACCTCCACGTAACGTGGTCTATAATGAAACTCATCAACCTCCACGTAGAATGGTCTATAACGAAACTCAAGTCAACCTCCACGTAGCATGGTCTATAACGAAACTCAAGACAACCTCCACGTAGCGTGGTCTATAACGAAACACAAGACAACCTCCACGTAGCGTCGTCTATAACGAAACTCATCAACCTCCACGTAGCATGGTCTATAACGAAACTCAATACAACCTCCACGTAGCGTCGTCTATAACGAAACTCATCAACCTCCACGTAGCATGGTCTATAACGAAACTCAAGACATCCTCCACGTAGCATGGTCTGTAATGAAACTCAAGACAACCTCCACGTAGCATGATCTATAACGAAACTCAAGTCAACCTCCACATAGCGTCGTCTATAACGAAACTCATCAATCTCCACGTAGCATGGTCTATAACGAAACTCAAGTCAGCCTCCATGTAGCGTGGTCTATAACGAAACTCAAGTCAACCTCGAACTAGCATGGTCTATAACGAAACTCAAGACAACCTCCACGTTTAACAATGAAGTGTTCTTTCTTATTGCATCTGGCGAATCCTATATTTCTTGGTGTCTGAATACATTAGTGTTCGCTACTCTCCTAGTACTTTAGAAGACTTTCTTTATTCAACACATCTCACATTGAGGTTTCACAACATATTACATCATTCTCTAAATCAGATAAGTCCGATGGAAGTTCACTGAATAAATTTTATTTTGACACTTAAGATCCAAACATATAATTGATAACATCACTTGTAATGAAGATATCATACAACGTGCACTTTATTAATTTCATCGGTGTAGCACATAATCATTTGTTCACAAGATCATTCTTTCTCATATTCTACATACAGCAATGTTCTAAACTTCACAATATTCGATATTTTATACAAGAATACTCATTATTATATCGGATCTGCAATTCGTTGTGTACTAATTCCTCAACTAAATCTTGGTGCTCGAAGTCTCGAGGAAACAAAACTGCAAAATCACTTGATACACAGCTTCAGTCTAACACTACTTCTCGTTCTTTTCTGTTCTTCTACTAGACTGCTTGTGTTCTTCTTACGGGTTCTCCTGGTGTTCTACTGTCTTCCTTCTCTCTCTCTCTCTCTCTCTCTCTCTCTCTCTCTACCTCTATAACCTCTACCTCTGAATCTTCTTAATCTCCCTCTTCAGCCCTCTTCTCTGACTTATATGTCGTAAGTAACTGTCCAATAGACCACGCCTCCAAATACTGGGTTGGTCGTTGGATCTTCCTTTATTTCCCAAAACCGATCGCAAATAGCGTCCTAAAATTAGGAACAACCTATACGTGTTAGTCACTTCAATTCCGTCTATCCAATTGTTATTTTTAATTAAGCCCGCTATCTCTTTCGCGGAGTATGCTTTAGAATTTAGTCTGTTCTCTATTCTGTCGGTAACCAGACCTTTGGCCCTAACTACATCAGTCAGTGTCAAATGTCTATTTTTTCAATTTCGGCTAGTGCATGTGTGCGTGAGGTCGCATTGTTAGTACTGGACTAATTTACTATCTCTCGGCGTCGCTGTGTCTGTCTTTTGCCTCCTCTGTTTACCTTTGATCAGCGATTTGCAAGTCCAAGTACCTGCTCTTCGGAGCGTCCCGTCTTAATATCATGTCGTGGAAGCTTACCTCTCCCATCTTTGTCAGCGTTTTTCCTTTCTAATTATCTACTTTTCTGTCGTTGTTTGATTTTACTATTTTGCCTACAATACATTCTTAATTATATTAATAATCTTATCCCTGATAATAATAATAATAATAACTATAATCATTACTTACAAGGCTATGCTACACCACGCAGCGTGGTCTATAACGAAACTCATCAACCTCCACGTAGTATGGTCTATAACTAAACTCATCAACCTCTAGCATGATCTATAATGAAACTCATCAACCTCGAAGTAGCATGGTCTATAACGAAACTCATCAACCTCTAAGTAACATGGTCTATAACAAAACTCATCAACTTCTACGTAGCATGGTCTATAATGAAACTCATCAACCTCGAAGTAGCATGATCTATAATGAAACTCATCAACCTCGCACTAGCATGGTCTATAACGAAACTCATCAACCTCTACGTAGCATGGTCTATAACGAAGCTCAGATCAACCTCTACGTAGCATGGTCTATAACAAAACTCATCAACCTCTACGTAGCATGGTCTATAACGAAACTCATCAACCTCCACGTAGCATGGTCTATAACGAAACTCATCAACCTCCACGTAGCATGGTCTATAACGAAGCTCAAGACAACCTCCACGTAGCGTGGTCTACTGCCCCTTCTTCCCAATTCTGAGAATGGTGAAAAAATATCTCGGGGTATACTAGTATCTACTTTATGGTTATTAATAGTGCTCTCTGCTATATTTGTTCAAAGTATTCATCTAACAAAATACTAATTGAACAATACTACAGGCAATCACAATAGTATGAAAACTGCTGACGCTCAAATTTAGTGAAATGAAACAAATACATATTTATTATGAAGAAAATGGATGATGACCAGTGAAGATGTAGAAAATAGTGAATATAGCAACTGAACATTCCACTCCTCTCCTTGGCGAGAACTTGTTCGCCATATAAGGAAGAAAGAGGGTAACATTCGCTCTCACATAAGATGACAGTCATACATCGTGAAAG